>VXCM01000242.1:72500-142703 GCA_014773175.1 Lucifuga dentata | reverse complement strand
TAATCTGGCCTGAGAGTCTTTAGGAAAATGAAGGGCTGAGAATGACTATATGTCTAGTATCTATAAAGACGAACAATATTTAGTTATATAATATGTTGCTTATGAGGCAATATACTATAGATATATTTCTAAAGCACAAAAATCTAAATTTATAATTCCTATAAACATTCTTTTTAAAAAAGTGTTGTGCTTAAGTTAGCATAGGGAACAATTTAGCTGATGCCTGTTTGTGTCCACATCAAGATTAAAGCAGCGGGATGCAGCAGTGCACTGTGATGCTATTCACATTCACACCGCATGCAAAATGATAGTAGTGTTGTTTTAACACAATAGATCCTGGGAGGGTAGAAAAAAAAAAAAANGAAAAAAAAAAAAACAGCATGTGAAATAGTAAGAGCCATTGTACGGGAGTATTATTCGCCTCATTGTTATCACTCGGCTACTGTATAAAAAGAGTAGTGACATTGTGGTAATGGGGCGAGATGAAAAGCTAAAACTGTCTCAGGCAGCAGACTGTTGTTGTGTAACCTGAGTGGGTTAACCGGTGCACTGAGATACTTTTGAATCTGACAATAAGAGGGAACTGCTTTTTGCCTGCATGGTAACCTGCGTCCTGTTTACTGAGACTGATCATTTTGTCAGCAAGCGATTCAATGGCAGGCGGTGTAAAGCACACATCCCAGCAAATAAAATCAACTCTTTCTAAGTAACAGAAGCCTCTTATCCAGCGGATGCTTCACTGTTCCATGATGTAATTCTCCAAATGGGGCAGGCAGGCGGGCAGGCCGGGTCTGAGTGATTGATTTCAGCCCAGCACCGGGAGAACCTGGCTGCTTTCAGAGACAATTACAGTCCTGTCCATGTGTCTGTAATAGCCCAGCACTTTAGCGTCATTAAAGCGACGCGAGGCACTGCATTATCCTTTAACCCCATCGCCGGCCATCCCCCCATTGACAACCCAGAGAGTTCAGTCACATACTCTGTCACCTGGAGCCTCACGCCAGGCTGGAGAGGAGCACCGCTGCACGGTGCCTTCACCTCTCTCCTGGAGAGAAGGAGAGGAGAGGAGGAGGGTGCTCTGCTCCCTTATGTTTTATGTAAATGATGCTGAAGCACCAAAGTGCATAGGTAAGCTGGTAGACAACTAGGAAGCTGCAGAGTACTTAGAAGAGCCTTATACTGTCTGTGGTCATGTGTGTGTGAGTGTGTGTGAACTGCTTCTAGACAATCATAAAGAAACTAGGATGTGTGTTTATTTCTCACAGTACGTCTTCTTTTAAATATTTTAAAGAAATTTAATTTGGCTCTTTCTGACTATTTCTGATCAAAAATGTATCCGAATTCATAATACAAGCGATGTAGATTATTATTTTTTGCATTGTAACGTGTGTGCGCGTGCGTTTGCATGTGCTTGTGGAATGCATGCATGTTGGTATACTAAGCTTAATCACACAGAATTATTAACCAAAAGACTACATCCTTTTACCTGAAACCAGCAACTGACACAGAAAATGTGTATTGCTATTCCCCACTGATGTGAGGCTTTTCATATTTGCATTTCCTGCTCATTTCTAGGTGGGAGATCAATATGGAATCAATCATAGTGACACATAAGATGGCAAATTTGACCAGGCTGAACATCCTGTGAGACAGAGCCCATACATCAAAGCTCTGAGCAACAGGATAGCAAAACTGGCTTTTAATCAAATATTGATCCCCACTTAAGTCACTCCATATAAAAAACATATAAAGCTAAAATAATAATAATAATAATAATAAATTCATGCTAATGCAATAATTTATGTTTTTGTAGCTGCTCAACTCCTTCACAACTATATAATAATTTTTATTATTTTGTATAAATCACTGGCAACTGCTTTTGTAGTGTGAGATGTGAGTGTAAGCTCTTTAAGAAATTTATTATCAAGAAAAACTTACTAAAAATCCAAAGTGATATAATTCTGTGTACAAATCTACCTTCTTTTATTTTACGTTATGAAAAATCAAAAGTTATCATTATTGTAATTATACTGGCCCCGTGGCAAGGGCACACAACGAGGTATAACCTAGTTTAATTTCTGCGTCATTTAAAAACAAAGTAAAGCGATCAGTTTCAATTACGATGCCCACACATGCATGATGCTTTTTCTTCTAGAATTCTTGTTTCTTGAACGTGTCTTCGTTGGCAGCTTGAGTTTATTCAACTCTGGGAAACTCAGCCAACGTGTCTCCTACATTATCGATTCATTTTGTTGTGGAACTGGCAAGATCTCCATTATGTCACAGCTTCGCCCTGCACGTGTTCAAAAACTTTCCCCCAAACTTTCTCCCCGATGCGCACTGGCCTCTTCCTATCCAACGACCGCGAGCACACGCATGGGTGTTTGCATGGAGTTTGGCACACGCGCGCACACAAACACACATTCACAGTTCAACACACACTCTAAAAAAATAATTATTTGTTAAATTCAAGCTTCTGCGCCGCAATCGTACCGCTTGGAGCATTTATTTCTTTAAAAAAAAAGGAGAAAAAAAAAGGAAAAATGTCTCCCCCTTTCTTACTGCTGCGCCTTTACGCACGGCAAAGCATTTCACCGAAAAATGCCGCAAAAAGAGAGAAAGAGGGAGAGAGGGAGAGCTCCCGACTAACCTCGCGTTGGTGCAGTCGTTGTAGAGTGTCTCGAAGTCTTTTCTGGAGATGAGTTTGCAGCGGTTGACGCCGGGTTGGATGGCGCCGAGCCCTCTGAGGATGCGGACCTGCTCCACATTGCACACCACCGGCGTGATCTCCAACCGCTTCAGCTTGGTGTAGACCGTGTGCAGCCCGCCGACCAGGTGCTTCAGGAACAGGTCGAAAGCCTGAGGAAGGCAGATGAGCTCGCAGGCGTCCACGGTGAACGAGGCCACTTTGGCACCGCGCAACTCGACCATCCTGCACTCGTTGTTTTGCGGTATGTTTTCAACAGGCGACGGAGTCGAGTACACGGGCTTGCCCGGAGGAAGAGCCCCGGTCGGGGTCGGGATGCCCGGGCTGCTCGTGCCGAGGAGCTCTGATCTNGCCCGGAGGAAGAGCCCCGGTCGGGGTCGGGATGCCCGGGCTGCTCGTGCCGAGGAGCTCTGATCTGAACAGGTTCTGTCCGGGTCCGGATGGAGGAGCCAGGGATGGAGATGGTGATGAAGTTGTCGACGGCGGGGACGTCGTGGCGGAGGGAGTCGAGATCGGAGGCGGCGGGACGAGAGGAGTTGATGGGATCAGAGCAGCCGGTACGGCCATGGTCACCTACAGGAGGGGGAGAGAGTAGCCGAAGTTCAAAGTATAAAACCCAGCCTGCCGAGACACCCCTAAATGAAAGAATCCACGAGAGTTTAGCTCCTCGGAGAAGTTGGGAAGTAGAAAGAGCTGGTGGGAAAGGCGTGCTGAGTGAGGGCTTTGGGGGGCTGCGAGCGGCGGGACAATGATCAAAGATAGGAGCAGGAATGACAGGAGGAAAATGAGCTGAAAAGTGCAGCTCCGCTGTGTGGATGAGTTGTTGTTGTCACACGGTGCAGAGAGGGAGGAGCTAGGGGACAGTGGGAGCCTTTGAAGAACAGATAACTAAGCTCTGGCTCCTTTTCAAATCTGTCTGATCTGCTAATATGTTTATTTGTTTCATATACGGCAGACATGGTTCTGTTAAATCAGATCAGTTAAAAAAATAAAATAAATAAGCCAACAAATTGCCCTCGTGTGGCCAGAACCATGCAATCAACATCTAGCAAAATTCACTTAACTGAGGTTTTACTTTTTACTTTTTTTTTCACTGTAATTTCATTTCAGTAGGATTATACACTGCACCTACTATCCATCTTTCAACTTTAAGCATTGAAAAGTACCATTTTCTGCACTTTATAAAAGGATAGTGCTGGTGATTTTGCATATTTGAGCCCCATAAACTACTACCCACATGTTACATTACTGCTAATCATTTTCCAAAACATAAAACTTTGAGTTTTCCTGTCATTTTGCCAAATCCCCAAATCTTTCAAAATCAAATGTTCAGATGATTCACTCATCTTAAAATTCAATGTTTTTCACCTGCTTAACACATACATATGAATGAAGAAGGGACAGTTACTTTTAATTTTTCGGTAAATGTTGTCTCCTCCTGGGACTATAATCTCTGGCGTGCAGCTCCATGTTGGACAGGTTAAATAAAGTTCCTTTGACAAAATAAAAATCATAGACAACTTGTATGCTGTGATGGATTAATTACCTCAAGCACATTTCAAGTCTCTATAAGTTCGATTTTAACAGTTTAATGAAATGAACTGTAGACAATGGTAGTCTGGAAGGCAATCTGAAAGGCAGGAAAAATATTTCAAATATATACTGCTGCAGTAGTATATTAGTATATTGTGGGAAATGTCAGAAACATAACATGTAATGCAGATTGCATATAGATGGATGGCTGGATAGATAGATAGATAGATAGATAGATAGATAGATAGATAGATAGATAGATAGATAGATAGATATTTACACACACAGCACTGACCAAAAGTATTGCACTCCCCTGCATTTTTGTGTATTCTTTCTGAGTTAAATACCATTCCAAACAATAAAATTTATTTTTTTTTTAGCGTTTTAGAGTAAGTACAACTGAAAAAAGCCATAAGTTCTTAATAGTGTTAAGTAGGAAGACACTTTTGACTTATTATTAAGATTTGAAGGAGAATACCAGTATGATTAGTAGAGATCAAACAGTAAGTTAAAATATTTTCTTTGAGGTAGGGTCAGAGAAAATGGTTTTCACATGTTTACACTTACTTGTAGTAATACTGTAGTCATATTACCTACTCTTAAATCCAAATTTAAGTCTAAAGAACAGTTGAATATTCTGAAAGAACTTCAACATGCCAAACACTAGAGAACTTACCTCTGAAGAAAGAGCACAGGTCATTCATGAAAATGGCTGCGGTAATGAGGAAATTGCTAGGAAAGGCTATGGGTATCACACTACAGTGTCATGGATAATAAAGAAATACAAATCAGAAGGCACCTTTCAACCATCTGCACGTTCTGGCCATCCGAAATGCAGCACTGAGCATTCTGACAGACACCTAATAAGACTGTGTCTTCAAGACAAAGTGGCCAGTATCACACTCTCAGACGCAGTGGTAAGAGTCAGGTGTGCAGGCATTCACATGTACAGTCAGATGCAGATTACTCCCCAACGGACTGAAATCAAGGGATCCAGCAAAGAACATCTCTGATAGACTTATTTTCTGCAGGAAATACAAGAAAAAGACTGCTGCTGAATGGGGTAAAAGTAATTTTCTCAGACAAGTCTCCCTTCAGCTGCTTTGGGAACCAAGGAAGTATCAGAGTTCGGAGGCAGGAATAGTGAAAGATGCAAAATGAAATGTACAGTGCCTACCGTGAAACATCCTGAAACAGTTTGTTTGGGGGTGCTTTTCTGGAAGAGGAATAGCAGCCCTAAAAATCCTGCCTAAAGGCACAGCCATGAACACCAAATGGCACTTGGAAACCCTGGAGAATGAGCTGATGCCAACTGTGCAGTCAGTTTCCTGAAGAAATGTGCCATTTCCAAGATGACGGAGCTCCATGTCACAGGGCTTAAGCTGTGAAAAAGTGGCTAGCAGAAAAAAAACATCACTTCACTGCAGCCATGGCCAGGAAATTCCCCAGATTTAAACCCGATAGAAAATATCTGGACCATCATTGGCACTGAAGTTAGAAAGGCCCAGCCCAGGAACAGGGAACAGCTGGAGAAGACAACATGTGAAGACTGGTCCAATCTAAAGTCCAGTGATGTGGTTGGGAAGTTGGTGGGATCAATGCCCAGAAGATTAACTGCTGTTTTAAAGGCCAAAGGACAGCACTGCAAATACTAAAAACTCTAATGAAAGGGAAAACCATTATTTCATTTGAAAATTTCCTGAATTTTTGGCCTTCTTTCCATTGTACTTACTTGTAAAACACCAATAAATGAATTTTGTTGTGCTTGGAGTGGAGTGGAGTGGAGTGGAGTGGAGTATTAACTCAGAAAGAAAAGTTCACACAAAAATGCAGGGGAGTGCAATACTTTTGGCCAGCGCTGTGTATAGGCTCAAACATGCAAAATTACTGGCATGGTCCTTTAAATATTTGATATGTTTCATAGTTAGAGATAGATTATTTTCATACCAGTGCAGATGCCTTAGTTATTGCCACTCAAAAAATTGCATTATTGTTTGAGCTTATGTAGTGCAGGTTGTGTATACGCACATTTTTAGAAACTAGCAGTTGTTAGTTTCAAATGAGCCCTCATACATGCATTTTGGCCTGACAGTTCTTCTGTTATAAGTTTTTCCATTATGCCAAAACATGTGAAATATCCCAAAAAATTGTAAAACTGCTGCTTTTCCTGCATCTTTTAATAAAATGTTCTTTTTGCAGTGTCATAATTTCTGACTCTGCCAGTGAAGGTCCAGCCTATCAGAAAGGAAAACATGTCTCTTATAATTACTCCTCTGATTACTCTATTTACACAAGCAATGTGGAACTTTTTCTTAACAGCATAGCACAACTTGCGATAATAGTTTGTTGTTATTTTATATTCTAATTAAAACACTGTTCAGCTGAAGGTACATTGCAATCGACAAATGTAATATTTTATGCAGAGCAAAAGTAAAGACGGTACGTTTGAAATTGATCTCTCTTATCTTTCATGGCTTCATATCAGCAGTCCAGCCTGTTCCACTTATTGTCAATTTCTACTTCAATACCCAAGACGGCTATTAGAATCACATTAATCTGTGAATGCTCCAAACAACAGGTGTTCATGTGACAACAGGGTAAAAAAATGTACTTTGGCTGGAAAATGTTCTTAAAAATTCACTTTGTAAATACTAGCTGCTTCCTTTGTCTGCCTTTTGAGCTGCACAGTGTTACTGTGGCCAAACTGCACAGCCTCCACAGTAAAAGCTTGTTGAAGGTCTGTAGGCTTTTATGATGCTGAGGGCTGTAACGAGCTATGACCCAGCTGGACTCTCAATCTCAATTTCATGTTGTACAAAAAAAAAAATAGAATAAGGCAGAGAGGGAAGAAACGTGTGTTCAGGTTCATGTAAGCTCATAAATGGAGTGTGTACATGGTTATGTAGCCAGAGTGACACGTGAAGTACCTTTTTATTTTCTATTTGCATTTCTTTTTATTGTTTGGTTAATTATTGAATTGAATTTTGATGAGTTGATGGATGGATGGATGAATTTTCATGGGTTGGTTTAAGAGAATTGTTTAAATATATAAAAGTATAGATTCTGCTGTAATAAATAATGACTTGGAAAGTTAGATAAGCAATAATATGTTGCTTTCCTAAGATTTCATCATGCATCAGCAAAGGGATGTACAATAAACAAAACACATAGAATATTAAGACTGTTTACTTTCATTAAATAAAACTGAGAACAGCTACAACAACCAATAGCATCAAAGCAGAGCTTCACCAGACCAATCAGCTCACAGTCCAGCATCCTTATCAATCAGGACAAGCAAGAATAGGTAAGAATAGGTAAGAATAGGTAGTTAATAGAATAAATGTTTGTCTTTCATTTGTCCTTATGAATGTGACGATTTGTCATGATACAGGTCAGATTATTTATGTCAAGACCTACAACAGCATATGCTATAGATCAGTGTTTGTCAAACTGTGGTACATGTACCACCAGTGGTACTTGAAACACCCCCCCTGGTGGTGGTGAGACAACTTTGGAAATTTCTGCAGAAAACCAAACCAATTCTATGGAAATGTTGTTATTATTCCCAAATAAAGTGGCTTTCATTAGGTAAACATGGTGAAGCAGCATTCATGCTGCATGCTGCTGAAACAAACTCCAGCTGGACTTAGGCTACAACTTTAGCCTCATTTAAAAGTAAACTAAAACCCTTTTCATTGCCTTTGAACCTTTTTAAATAATATGTGTTGTAGTGTTCTGCACTTTTATGCTAATATGTGTTTTAATTATTCCACTCATTTTAACTTTTTAATTCTTTTTTTTTTTTTTTNTTTTTTTTTTTTTTTTGTTTTATGCTGTTTTATTCCTTGCAAATGTATTTTTATCTTTTCACGTGAAGCACTTTGAATTACCTTGTGCAAAATCTGCTATACAAATAAACTTGCCTTGCCTGATAGTTTTTTTTTAAAGTTTATTTATTATTCTGCTTTCCATAAAAGTTAGATTTTTGTTGTTGTTGAAAATAGCCCAACTCGACCCACGTGCACACTATGTACTTCTATTCACGAGTGTCAGTAACTTTTTGAGCTCAATGTCAGTTCAGCACAAAATCTGTGATTTTCTCAGAGTTGGTGGCTTACTGATGAGGTGGTACTGAAATGTTTTGGTTTACTCAGGTGGGACGTGGTTAAAAAAAGTTTGAAAAAAACACAGTTATACATTTTTAAGAACTATCACTTGTTTGCCATAACTTATACAGTCCGTTATGTGCAATGTGTGTAATGCACTTTAAGGTCACAGTGTGTGTTCACCTTAATTTTCTGTGTATTCTTCATGTGCGTCAGATGAGCTTTAAGATAAGCAGTGTGCCATTTCCAAATTATCATTCAGGGAAAGAGGTAGCTTGTAGTGTAAAATCAATAGCTGCTTAAAATTCATTGCCAGGCAATCCATTTGCCCTTTATGTTTCTAACCTTTCACTTTAAATATGCACCATATTAAGATTTCATTATATACAATGAATGTCACAATAGTTTGCCCACTATTTCTCATGTTTGCATGTGTTAACTACAAATCATGGTGCTTGTAATCTCTGAAAAATGACTTTCATTAATATTAGGCACAAAAAAGGAAAATACATAAGCCAGGGTAGCCTAATAGGTAATAGAAATCACCACAGCATATGTACAATGTTTTAGATACAAAGGCCTTTCAGCAACCTGGTGGGCTGCATGTGTGTGATCCCAGTTATAAAAACATAAAATAAAATGTTTGTACTGGCACAGTGTATTACAGCATGAGGATTTGTTAATTTCAGGCAATGTAAGTGCAAAAAATCTGTAAAATCAGACAGGAACTCAAGCTGTAAGGAAACACAGGGAAGGTTATTAGAGTGCATACCTCCACCAAGGCTGGTATGGGGTTCGAACACAGGACCCTCTTGCTGTGAGGTGACAATACTAATAATACTGCACCACTTGCTACCCTAAAGAGACAAAAAGAAGAAGCAACAATGATAAAACTGGAACTTAACCAGTATCTGGATCTAGACCAAATTGCACCAAAATATGCCAAAAATAAATATGCCTGTTTGCTTTTTTCCCCACTGGGACTGGAGTGTTACTTTTGAAAAAACTGGCAAAAAAGAAATTAAAAAATTCCCAATGTTAAGAAATTATTTTTTAAATTCCTGTGGTGTAGGTTTTTCTCTGAGCCATGATCCACCCTTCATCATAAATGGTTCAGAACTTTTTGATTAATTTTGCTAAAAACAATAAAACTATCAAAAGGACGTGCAAAAATATAACCTCCTTGGCAGAGGTAGAAAGACACTTAAAGGACCATACCACGCAATTTTCATACACGTAAGTTTACTGACAATCATTTCCTAAAGGATAAAACCATATTTCAGCTTTCCTGATATTTTGCAAAATCTCNCTGACAATCATTTCCTAAAGGATAAAACCATATTTCAGCTTTCCTGATATTTTGCAAAATCTCTTAAATCTTTCTAAATCAAATATTCAAGCAATCACTCACCTTAAAAATCAATGTTTCACCTGCTAATAGTTACGCAAAATTATGAAGTCAAGGTTGTTTAAATTTTTCGATAAACGCAGGTCTTCTTTTGGGACTATATTTCCCGGTGGAGACATACATTCACTCCACACTTTTTATTGCGCATAAACGCTAAAATTACGAAACTTAAAAAAAAAAAAACCCTACCTGAATACACGTTTTGTTCGCGATGATGGATTACCTATCCCAAGAACATTTCAAGTATCAACAAGTTGATTTTAATAGCGTACCAGAATGAACTGAAACCAGTGGCAGTCTGGAAGGTAGGAAAAAAAATTTTTAATTCACCGTTCCAGTAGTATGCTTTGGGAAATGATTGTCAGTAACATTACATGTATGAAAATTGAATATATTAGGCTCAAATATGCAAAATGGGTGGTATGGTCCCTTAATGTGTATTAACAACAAAAACTGTGGCAGAAATGGTCAAAGCAACAGCAGGTTCAATGGTCTTTGAAAACAAAAAAGTTGGAAATCAGCACCAGGAATGAAGTTTCCTGTGTGACTAATACATAACATAAACAGTTAAAACATAGTTTTACTAAAAGCGCACAAAAGTCCAGGATATGTGGATGAGATTGCAGCAAACAAATGGCTGTGTCAAAACGTAATCACCCAGCATGATATATGGCATCAGGAAAGTGTTTGAAAATGTATGGATATGGCACAAGACTTGTGTATGATCAATGACAGAGTATATTGTTTGATGTAATAATTTATTCACCCCATAAAGCTTTGATAAAACAATGTTGAAAAGCAATTTAAATTGAATTCATTTAAATGTCAATTCTCATGGTTAGGATTTTTCTATAATTGGCTATTTAATTAAAATAATTTTCACAGTCATTAATACAGCCGGCAACTTGTAGCGCACTGACGTGTTTTAATTACATGGTATTAACAAAATTGATATGCTTTAGAAAGCATGGTGAATAAGAAATAATTAGACCAATCATACATCATCCTCTTATGGACATTAAGTGTATCACAATATAATTGATGAACTTAAAAAACGAGAGAGATAAATAACTTTAATTGTGCAGAGTTGGTGTACAGAGCTCGGAACAAAGAATCATACTCGCCATGTATTATATTTCAGAAGCAATTCATTATCTGTAACATCACTTAGCTCTGCGTGCTCCTCTAACCTATGATTACATGACATTTGAAAGCAGTGATACTGTGTAGTCTTTTAAAATGTCCTTTTACCCGCTCTCCATTAATCATCAAACCACTTCTCCACATGAGGAGGGGGGAGAGAAGGAGCTTCAAACATAAGAATCATTTAGATGCTTGGAATAAAGCACTTATTGATCATGAATATTTGTTTCTCCAAGGTTACACTGCTTGACCCCCATCTTTCCCCGAGATGCGGTTCCAACACAAACATGCCAGTCGGGGTGAGGGGGGAGATGTCAGGGAGCGCACTCACACTGGAGGTTGTGTGATCATTTTCTCCGCTGGTCAAAAACTGTTTCTTTCCATTTGTTCTGGGTCAGTCAGGAACAACAAATCACTGTGGGATTCGCTAACAATGTAAAGTGAAGGTTTCCCTCATGTTTCTGATCAGAGAAATCACAACATTTTAGTCACATTTCAAAATCTAACTATAGAACAGAGTCTGATATCATTTGGATTTCAGATACTGATATTGATATCTATATTTGCCTATTACAGATATATCAGTATCAGGGTATACTGTATGTATATTTGAAGACATGCAAAAAGAAATTTGCAGTGCATAAATGTTTTACAGGCTGTAATTTTACATTTGTTTGATCATTACTTTTCTTACAACACATTTTATTTTGCTTATATTTCTTTTTACAGTATATGTATACTTTAACTGACCGATACAATTCTTGAGGTGGATCACCAGTGTGGTCCTTTAAAGGACAACCAGTATTTTCAGCTGAGCCATCAGAATGCTCATCCACACACACACACACACAGACACACACACACACACAAACACACCCACAATGTAAAATAACAGTTTTCTGCTAATGTAACTCCTCAAAAGAGGAGAAAATGGGGCTCATTTCATTTTCAAGGAGCCCACCTCACCAACAGTCCTACAATCACAGTAGTCACGGCCCACATCCTACAGTACTTCATTTGATGCCACGCAGCTTCCAATATAACTGCAGCGAGAGAAAAGAGAGATCTGTGGATATCTAAATTGCTAAAGCAGAAACCTGTATAAACAGCAGTAATTACCGGGCCATTGACAGTCTCTCAGTGTTGTGCTCATTCTGCCACAGCCGCAGTGATTAAAATGAATCCCCATCGACTTCTCCATTAAAGCGCTGGCAGGAGCGATCCCGTGACCTTTCCCCATTGATTGAACATAACAATCACAATTCAATTGTAATGCAAAGAGAACATTTGTTATAATGTACACGAGATGCATGAGCCATTTCCTGGGCGTGGGGTAGGTAGGGTAATCAATGGAGTGACTCTTGGCATGATGCAAGGGGAATGAGGCTGCGTTGCGGCTCCTAATTCATACAGCCTGCAGCGTATGATGGAAGGCAATGATACGCCTGTAAAGGGTCTGATTTCTCTCCTCTCATCGTTCAATAGGATAATGACACTCTGATTTCTACATCCATATGTGCTAAAAGCCCGACACTGATATACATTTACACGAAGGCTGGCTTCATAATTCAATGTAAGATCAAAGTTTCTTATCGTGACATCTCTTCCAAACAATATCCTTCTAACTGTTGTCTTTCAACGCAGAGTGACTTAAAGGGGAAGTATTATGCACTGACCTACTTCTACTGTCCATTGCTGCATCACTGCTGTGCACACTCAGTGAAAACAGGCTGTTTTAGGTACTGTCTCTTTAAGGCTCTTCCTGAAAAGCTCAGTTCTGTCCTGACTGGTCAGCTGCAACATGGTAAATGCTGGTCAAACATTTGCTCGACAGCCTCATATTTCATGAGTGTGTAACCACATGTTACATGTTGATGCGAACATGCTAAGAAAAGAAAGGACAATAAAAAACAAAGCTTTCAGAGTAGTTCAGCAACTATGAGGTTGACATACTGGATGCATTTCTGAAAGCCAGAACTTCAAATTTTATAAATTTGAAAATATCCAGCACACTCCCTATTATATTACATTATAAAATGTAATATAATAGGGAGTGTAGAAGGGAAAATAATAAAAAAGCACAATATGTCCCGTTCACGACACAACAGGTTGTTGCTCTGACACTTTTACAATCATTTATGGATGACTGAGGACTCTGAGAAACCTATATATTGTCAGAACAAACTGAAATGCATGGTCAAGCAAGGACAAGCTGGTGAAAGAGTAATTACTTATGATTAGCTCAACTCAAGCAAGCGAAAGCACGACTTGCACGCTCCAAACACCACAGGAAAGAGCAGCGTAACAGGCGTAACACCCCATCACAGTTCAATCCCTCTTTAAAAGCCGCACTCGATCATGTCTTTCAAAAAACTGTCTTATAAAGAGTGCATGCGAATGACGTCCTTAAGGGATTTCTTTTTAGAATCAGGAGATTATAGTTTACACGGACATTAAACAGATTAAACCAGCCAGCTCTCTAAAGGCAGTTTATCTAATGGAGAAAATGTGGTATGCTAATTGAGAAATTCTGATGGTAAAATTATGCTTAAACCTCTTCCTTTCGTCTCTCTCTCTCTCTCTCTCTCTCTCTCTCTCTCTTCCAGAGGATTTCAGTTTGGTTTGATGAAATCAACTGGCTAATCACAGCCATAAGCTGTGCGGCATCGGCTGAGTGAAACAGTGTTTGCCATGCTAAAAGGTAATTGTCTCAGAAAACTTTCATCGATGACAGATTCAATTCCATTCGGTAAATGTTTAATAAATGCTGTACAAACAGGCAGGCCTATCTGGCCGCGCTTAGAAAACAAAAGGAAACTTTAATTGCTTTAATCATCCCAAGCTTTGACGTTGTTATTGGCCTTAAAAATAGCAGTTAACAGAAACTGTCCTGCTGAGGAAATTGAACCACATTTGGAAAATGATCCGTAATTAAGATAGGGGCATCCTGAGCAGCTACGTCCAGGCAAACTGTTGTGACTAGGAAAAACATTCCGACTCGTACAAAGCTATTCAATTAACGGAGGGACCCAAGGAAAACAACCTCCCCTATTATGTATCACTTACTTTAATCAGATTGAAAGCAATTGTATCCCTTTTTGCAGATCCCTTAACACAAACATGTTAATTAACAGATAGAAGGGTGGAAAGATGTATTTTTCATTAGTGGGTGAAATAATGTTCCCCTTTAACATCAAGGAAAATCAACTGCTTACTGCAGTTAAACCAGTCAGCAGTGTAAATTCCCTGCCAGCATTTTTATTTAAAACCTCATTAATGTGTTTCAAGCCAGCATAGCTGTACCTTTAATCTGCACTAAAAGGAAATAATGCGTTTCCTGCTTTATTTACCAGCGTTACTTAACAAGTGTTCCTGTACAATTAGAATTGTTAATAGATCTGGAAACAAAAGGACTTTGAAGGTGGGAAAGTGCTGACATTATTTCACAGGGGAAAAACACTCTTGAGAAAAAAAGATCTGCTGTAAATGTAGTTTCCTGGAACACGGGCGCTGCAATGTTAGCTCGCTCTCATTAGAAATGCCATGCACAGGACGTAAATCACAGCCTGTAAAACATTTCATTGCCACACAACACTAAATTACACACTCTCTGGTTTGCCACAACTGATTGTGTTTAAACACTGTGATTTTACTTTATTCCCATTAAATCTATGCAGGGTTTTATAATCCATAAACACAGGATCTGTAATAAAAGTTAATAAATGTCAGAATTTGCATTTGGAAATAAAAAAAAAAAAAAACACCCTGCTTCGTTTTTGCAAATATCAATCTATGAACCTTTCAACATTTCGTCAAACAAAATGCTAATTGTACCTTTAGGAATTTAGGAGACAAGTGACAAGAAATGAGATGCAATGTCCTTTGGAAAGAAGAAATCAGCTCTGCTGGAATACATTAAGTGTGGGGGCAAAGCAAAGTGGAGAGGGAGAGGGATTGTTTTGGTGCATGCGTGTGTGTGTGTGTGTGTGTGTGTGTGTGTGTGTGCATGTGTGTGTGTGAGGGGGAGGGCATTTGCAGAAAGAGGATTTGTTAAAGTGCTTCACTGAGCAGTGGCTGAGATATGTTTAAATGGTAAGCTGCATGCTATTAATTATTTATTATTATTATTATTATTATTATTAAAGAGGCTAGGTTTGCACACTGTGTCTATCAGTTCATTTGTTAGTTTGATTGATATTTAGTAGGATTACGCAACATTTCTCAACCAATTCTGCAACATTTGGTGGAAGGTTGTAGCACAGCTCAGGGAAGAAAAAAAATTGAATTTTGGTGCAGCAACATCAAAGGAAAAAATTTTTAACATATGTATCCCATTATAGACTATCATTAGGTGCAATTTGGTCTAGAATTTGATACATTTTTAACTTATGGCAAATAAAGCAATTCTGCTCCATTATTATGATTATTATAGTCAGCACTTTCTGTTTAGGCCAGTATACTGTATAATAAGACCAAGATATACTTTTGTCTCGGCTTGTTTGGCCATGGAGGAGGTATGAGCTCTAAGTGATGTCACTATAAGATACATGGATGTGTGTTGCATTGATTAGTCTTTGAAAAAACATTATCTACAGTTGATGAGTAATCTTTAATTACAATAATAAGGATTTTATAGTGATGAGTTAATGTATTAAAGGACCATACTGGTGATTTTGCATGTTTAGGCTTGATAACTATTATAGGAAAACCATTTTTCAAAACATAAAACGGTATGTTAGTATTCCTGTGATTTTGCCAGATCCCCTAATCTTTCAAAATCAAATGTTCAGGTGACACACCCACCTTAAAATTCAATGTTTTCCCTTCTAACACGTACATATGAATGTAGAAGGGACGTTTATTATTTTTTTAATCTCCTCCTGGGACTATATTCCCTTGCAGAGATGTACATTTTCTTCCATGCAGCAACGTGTTAGACCGCTTCAATAAAGTTACTTCAACAAAAAAAATGAGAATGATGTTTGGTTCGCTGTGATGGATTACATATCTCAAAAGTGTTGATCAATTAAGTTGATTTTAATAGCACACTGGAATGAACTGAAAACAATTCTTATATCACAGTATATTTTGAAAAATGTCTGCTGGTAACGTAATGTGTATTTAAGTTGAATATATTGGATTCAAACATGCAAAATCACTGATATGGTCCTTTAAATTGACTTTTTTTGTTGATAGTTAGGCTCTTTACTCCTGAGCTGATCAGTAAACATGTACAATTTCAGTACTACTATACAAACTCCAAACTGAATATACAGGTAAGATGTGACCCTACAATTGTGCTCGCCATTCAACAGCATCTGCAACCCATAATAAATGACATTACGCTATATGATACTAAAAAGTGATATTACAGGTTAGTGCAGAGAGTCATTCTTCATGACAGCACATATAATACATCAAAAAGTCTTGGCGGGGCGCCACCGTGTGCTGTAGTTCCTCTGAGTAGGTCACTATGCTCTGCTGACTTAATAAACTATGCATCCAACAACAATGATTATTCATGTCATTCTTCAAAGGTCCTTGAGAGGATTTTGATGCCGCAGCTATTCACCCTTTCGTATTAATTCAAGCTTGGCTAAGATTGTACCATCTGGGCTCTTGTACTTTGTGATTAATGCCAAAGAGTTGATTCATATGTGCTGCTGGAGTTTAATAAACAAGGATTTCAGAGTTAAATGGCACATACAAATGCTTGGGATGAACTCATTTAGGGTATCTAATTTGTATACTTGGTAATAAAGCCCAGTCGTAATTGCTCTCTACAATCATGTCCCAGATACGCAAATATGAGGATTTTGTGATTAACATAATATGCATCTTCCAGTGAGGAAATAATCTTATGATGCTAAGATGCCTTCAGACATATGTACATAAGATTCTTTATTTAGCCCAAATTAACTTACCACTGCTACGGCATGATTATTATTTGCAAATAATAATAATAACAAGCGCCAACAAACTTTTCCTTTGTTGCTGTTTGTGATAGAGAATTAATATTCTAATACCTCTTTTTTGTTTTATCCCTTCAATGTCACAGCACTTTCTGCAGACAGCCTGCAGGAAGTTGGTTTGAGGGCTGCTGATTGTGTCCCAGTCTGACACCACACAACAGTGACCTCTACAGGAGCACAGGTTACATCAACCTCATTGACTCCATACCTCAGAAAACCAGAACATGCCTCTCAGACATTTTCAGGTCATGGACCCCCCTCGCAGACACATTAAGCCATGCATTCATATCTGGCAACATTTTGTCCTAAAAAAAAAAAAAAAAAAAAAAAAGGGAGGCTGAAGTTGCTGATGTAGTGTAAAATTCTGGTGCACAAATAGTTGCTCCCATTCATGCTTTGACTGTATAGTTTGTAGGAAATTATGTTGATACAAAATTAAATTACTATGAAAAACTCCTGGAGAGCCCCGTGAATCTGGTTCAAGGACTCCCGAGACTCCTCAGGCTCCATTTTAAGAAACGGCTGGGGGAACTAACAAGTATTCAGTAAATTGCCTACACAATATGTCAAATCAAAGTTATTTATATAGCACATTTTAAAACAACTGTTGTTAACCAAAGTGTTGTACAATGGAACAAAGATGGCCCATAAAAAAATATAAAAGCACACATCTAATAATAAAATATTAATAAAAACGAGAAATGTAACATAACTATATACAGAAACATAACTATACATACACATGCATATAAGTATAAAAAACAAAAACACTCAAAATCAACTGTAATTGCTACCCAGAAAAAGGTGGTAATAACAGAAAAAAAAAGGAAAAAAACAAAAAAAGAAAAAGGGAACTACTGAAAAGCAAAGAGATGAGAGAAGTTGAAATGCATTATTTGCTCAAAAATAGCATATATATTTTAGTTCTAAAATAAGACTTTTACTTTGAAGTACCGTAGTGTTGATCTCAGTTTTTTTTTTTGTTTGTTTTGTTTTGGTTTTTTTGTTTTTGGCTTAACTGCTTAATGCGGTACATCAAGCCGCAGATACATTATAGCATGGTGTAAACAGGTGAGACTTCTGCATATCAACAAGCAAAACACACACACACACACACAGCCAAACCCTTAGCCTTTGGTAGAAGAAGACAAAGAACAGTGTGGAGCAGTGTCTTTCATGGGTTTGAAGAGGAATATGGGAGGGTGCCAAGCCGCACACGCCACAGCCAAGAAGTGCAGGATCAGGGAGGAGGAATGAATGATGCTCAGATAAGGGACAAAGTAAAAAGGGCAGACCAAACAGGAAAACTAAGAAGGGAAAATGTGCCGGGCGTTGCCTGTCTGAGCATGGAAAATGTGCCCATAAGGACATGTTGCGTGTTTTTTTGTGCTTTGCTCTGTGCATGTCTTTGTGTATGTGTGTGAGTCATAAACAAATCACAAGGACAGTGATAGGACAATGCAATTAAAGGAGACATGTTATGCTTTTTTTTTTTTTTTTNTTTTTTTTTTTTTTTTTGTTATTATAGTGTAATATAGCAGGGAATATGTGCTGAATATTTTCAAAGTTGCAAAACTTGAGGTTTGCATCCATAGAAATGCATCCAGTAAGACAGACCCATAAGTCCTGTACTCCTCTGGAAGCTTTGCATTTAATTGGTCCTTTTTTTCTATAACATTTTCAGGTCAAAATGTAACAGAAGTGGTTTGATACACCCATCGTGTTCAAGGATAGCAGGTGTTTGGCCAGCATTTCCCATATTATGGCTGATCAACCAGAAAAAAGCAGGAATTCTGGGAGGAGGCCTTACAGAAACCTTGCCTAAAATGGCCTGTTTTCACTCTGTGCGCACAGAGGTGCTGCAGAAAGGCAGAGTAGAAGTGGATCAGTTTTTGTTGGCACATTACAGAATTGCAAAGGTTTCAAAATAGAACCTAAATGAAAATAAGAACGTGTCAATATGCTCCTTTTAAGGTTTTGCTTAAGGCATGAGGAAAGTATAAATCCCTGCGGGTACATTTTAACTGTGTATTGATTTCGACAAAAGTTTCTTTTAATTTTATACTTACAATATAAGATATCCATCATCTGGAGCTCTACCAAAATGTAATCAATTGTTATTTGGCCACAGGCCCATCTGTCCACCAAATTTTGTGGAACTATGTTGAGGTTTTAGATTTTCTACTGACAGGAAGGCTGACAAAGCTTCTAACTACAGAAAAAATGTAATAAATACGATGAAACACAAGTGTAAAGCAATGCATCTGACTGAGAATGTGGAGGTAAAATATGCAGTGCTTGAGCAAAAGCACGCGCTGCAGAACTAGACTTTAAAACACAAAATTAGTAATTGAGAATGGGGACAGAATAGAAAGAAATGCAGGCTAATGTGCCACTTTTTTCCCACACAAGGGATGAGGAGAACACAGGCTGTGTTGTATCCCCCTCTTCCTTTTTTCCTTAGTTCTCCTTTGTGTATTCAAATTCACTTCAGCAGCATAAAATCCTCCCGAGAGACGCCATTGTCCTCCCGCTTGTCCCTTGGGCTTCCCATCGCTCAGTAACATCTCTTCGCTGCACACAATTTAGCCCAACACCTAGCAGATAGACTTCCTCCACAGTACCCTCTTTTTAAATAGTCCAATGCAATTTAATGAAATTTAATTAAAATCCCCTTTTTCTAATCCATTGCTGAATGCATAGAATGTTTAAAGACTTTGTGAAAATTACTCCACTTCTCATTTATATATATAGTAGGACACTGTGAAACAAACAGACTGAATAGCTTTTCATTGGCTTTACCCCCAGAATAATAATCTTCTGTTGTGTTAGTATGTGTGGAAAATAATGGAAACACACATTTTCCCACTCTCTCTGTCTCACTGCATTCAGGAAACTTACAATAGCACATTTTATACTGATGGCTGGGTAGCAATTGCAGTTACAAATGTAGGAACACTATAGTTTCATAATAACGCGGCCCAAATGCTTCAAAAGGCGAGTAGGTCTGCTCTAGTGAACTTGAATGTGTGATCTTTGGTGCATAAAGTAAGCATAAGGCCAACAATATAGAAATGAGCCTTTACTGAATGAAATGAAAACCCTGAAGGCATCGCAGCAAATACGTTAACATGAGGCAGGACTAACAGACAAATAAAAAACAGAACAAATGATACAAAACACTGGTTTAGTTAGGTTTTTTTTAATTTTATTTTATTTGAATAAATTAATAATGAAGTCCAAAAATGTAAATCTGTGATGTTTTTTGGACAATTAAGTGCATTTTAAAGGGAACGTGTTATAAGATTTCCATGTTCTTATTTTCATTTGGGGCTCTATTTTGAAACCTTTAGAAAGCTTTAAAGTGATGCAACATGCTGTGCACACTGAGAGAAAACAGTCATTTTAAGGCTGATTAATACTTTCGACTTAACTCACGAGGTCCTGCACCACTCGATTTTTGCAACAAGTCAGATGGTGTTTGTGACTTAAATGCACTTTTATTGACGATGGTCTTACAGTCGTCTTCTACACCTTTTTCGTCTTGCAGCCAATACAAGTACAGCAATTATTCCTCTTCATTAATGAGTAACTCCTATCTTTTCACTGCCTCCATTGTTTGTCGTGGGTGACTAAAGCGGAAACCATTTCTATTTCCTCTGGTAATGTTTGGAGGGTTAAAGAATGGCTTTATCCAACAGCACCACCAAAAGTCCTGCAATTCGAGTGCACGGTCATTGTGCGTGCTCATCGTGGAAGCACAAGAACCATGAATGTCAGGACACACGGACAGCCTGTTTCGGAGCCGTCAGCGTTAAGCATAAACCAGGCTGAAGGCCACTTCCTGTTTTGACTGCTCAGTCTTGAAATGATGATGCTGGCCAAACACTTGCTCATTTAGCCTCATATTTCACGGGTGTGTCTAACCAGGTGTGTTACATGTTGACGTCAACATTGTTATGGAAGCAACTTTGACAATGAATACTCCCTATTCTATGATTTCTCCTTGCTTTTTTGATTTTTTTCTATTATTTCTGTATTAAGACATCTTATCCAATATTTTATTGCTTGCCACATTATTTTATTTGATTAGATTTTTATTTGATTTGATTTTTATTTATGTATGTTCCCTCACTCTTTTCTGTACTTGCATTAGTCTCATTGGTCTCATGGTGTTTTAACCTTACCCTTTTTTTTATTGCCACTTTTAATGACTGCTCACAGATCACTTTGAGTTGCATCTTAAATGAAATTTGAGTGACTGATTGATTGAAAATAACAAAAAGCATAATACGTCCCCTTTAATGTATTTCTACTGCTATCATGGAGTCTGTTTGAGGCTCTCACAAAATTTCCCAGAAAAAAAAAAAAACCCACATCAACCATTTTTTGGAGAATGATTTGAAAAGCATCACAATATTATCATATCTATTCACTGCCTGCATGATGCAAATAGGCTCAATGGCATGCTCGCCTCTACAAAACTCTCCCACAGGGTTCTAATAAAACAGTACAATTTCCCACTCTCCATTCTCCCTCAGAAACACACCAGTCTGCAGCCCTGTGATCTGCCACAGACAAAATGAGACGCAGCAGCTACAACAGAACTGCGAGACACAGTCAGAGTATTCCCCGCGCTCCCTGAATAGATAATGCTTTTCCTTCGCATTCCTTTATTCTTTCAAAAAGAATGCATCAGAGGCCAAATATTAATTCTTTTCGTCATACAGTGGAGCTACGCAAGTGGCATACTAGGATGGGCTTTTGAATGATTAAGGGAACACATAAAGGGATTCTTGTGGCGCTTTGAACTTTCTGCAGAGTTCTGAGCACTCTCAACTTATTCCCCACTCTGCAGGAGACTTGATGTTAAAAGACAACATTAATGAAAGCTCAGTAACAGGTAGAGACAGAGGGATTAATGCAATCTAAACACAGCAAGCCTCTCACAACTGGCTCTGGCTAGCAGGTATACCGGGAAACACTTTTCCTCACTTTTCCTCTTTCCTCCCACCATGAATCTCCTTTAAAGAAATGCCAATAGATCTGATCGCCTAATACTTGATTCTCTCCCTCCCTCCAGAGGCCCACGAAGATGCTCGTGTGGAGGAATCACTCCACACAAGCATTGACTGGAATGACATTGACTGGAGAAGTGCTGACTTGCAGCACTGTTTGTCTTTTGATGTGAGAGATCAAATCAATGTACGCGGCATTCTCCGAGCAACGCACGGCCAGATTAGCATTAGCCTGAAGGTGCCTGCTTGCCCTCAATCATTAGCGTTTACATCTGACTCTCCAAATAATCAGGATTTACTCAGTGCTGGGATGCACACCGCATGAAAATGTGCAAAAAAAAAAAAAAAAAAANAAAAAAAAAAAAAAAAAAAACATTTCAGATGAAGGGTAATGTAAGGTTGTCATAATGAGAGAAACGCCTACATAAGCCACAGACACAGCCTGACACGGACATTTGTTATTGGTGTGAGCTGCGTTATTTGTCATTGGCCTGGTGTGCAACGGTGCCTTCACATGGAAAATACCACGATGAGATCTCCTGAGTGCTTAAGTCAGATGGATTGAATGTTCTTCAACGCTGATAAAGGTTGATTTCAGGTTGTGCCAACATTATCGTAGGTAAACTAATGCAGAATAATTGTCATATTTTGTCCTGTCAAAGCCCACAACAATGTCATATTTAACTCTCAGAACTTTACAGGGTGAAGCGAGGGGGGGAAATTACAACATTTTGATCATTTCGGATAAGATTCACATCTATAAGGCCCCATTTAAATATGATCTATATCCAGATGAGTTACCTAGATAAGGAAAAACACGCGAGTACAACATGTAAATGCACACAGAATGCATTGTGATGGGAAAGCAATCTGATCTGTTTGCATTGCGATTGGATCTCAGTCACATTTAACCAGGTGTAAAAGTAATATGCACAGCTAAGACATACGTGACAACCTTCTCTTCTTGCTTAATCTCATTAATAAAGTTATTTTGAATTGGGGGTTGCAACTCGCCGTAAATGTATTCCTACACATGGGACAGCGACAGCCCCACGCAAGAACTTCATAATTATTTTTTTTTTTTTTTTAGNTTTTTTTTTTTTTTTTAGTGGATGAATCTCATCCAAAAAAATGAGGGAACAGACTAGTGAAGTGCTTAATGACCTGCATACTGAGATCTGATCACAGTACAGACAGAATCCAGATAACGAGAATTCTTCAGGTGTCATTATCAAAATGCTATGGAGGTCTCACACAAGGTGTAAAATGGGCCTAACAGTACACGTCTTGGAAAAGTGTATAACAATACCCTTTATATTTAAACTTTCCTTATATTTAAAAGCGTAAGGACCCTGGCAGCGCTTTTTGGCCACATTTGAATTCATACAGTTTGCCTGTAAGTTCATGCTAATGATCAAAGATGGGGGGGGNGGGGGGGGATTCTCCTGAGTGCAAGTTATGAAGATGAGATGAGGAGGGAGAGAGAGAGAGAAACTGCTTTGCTGCCCTGCTTTGAACACTTTTACACTTTCCAACTAGCTTTGTTTTTTAATTGGCTGAAATTAATCTTAGGGATGTAGATGCCTGATTTGCATTCATTAAAACCCAACCAAAAGAAGTCATGCTTAATTCCAATCAAATTTGCTTAATTATGCATGGCGAGAGATTCCCAAATGAGCTGTGGATTTTTGTTAGACTCTTTTTTTTGTTTCCTATAGCAAATAAAATGTAATGAAGCTGTCTTTTTGTGTTTCACTGAATGTTGAGGAGCATATGAGGAGCACCTTGAGCCGCGGCTGAAAACAATATTACTGCTAAAGTAATTATAAGAATCTGCATTTTTCATTGTTAATTGTGGATGTCAGCGTCATTAATTTTAATTTACGGCAGGCAATAAAATTAAGAATACTTTGTGCTGATGTTTTAAATCATGCCTGTGAAGGGGACGCATAATGCAACTTAAATCTCAAGTAGATATTGATTGGGGTGGATGGTCTTTTCTATGAATCTTAAATAGGCAGACGCTGGGAATCTGCTTGAGACTTCACTTTTACGAGTCAACTCCAGCATCAGATAGCACCAGTGCAATACAATTAAAGAAGTGTCAGTTTACACACACACACACCCTTGTGTGCGAAAGTGCAGACACGAACACACACACTTTCACTTACTTAATCAGTAAACTGTAAAACAGAATGATGTTGAACCAGATAAGAGCCCTCATAAAGCAACAAATGCAATTAAAGACATATGCAAGCAGTACAGTGAATTCTAACCACTGCTAATGTCACACACCTGCATTATTCAAACTAAAGTAAAACAGCATTATACCACCTTTTCTCAGCAGGCTTCAATAGTTCTTGTTTTGATTATCTGACAGCAATATTAATTACACTGTCACATATTTTCAGGCTGTTTGTCCAAACTCTATAAAAGCCAAATGGAGGAGTTTGAGATGCGGGTACTGTACGTGGTCTATGGGGGATGACATTATGTGTTTCTGCTCCAAGACTTGATTTATAGCTTCATTTGGACCACGCTTGTACGAAACACATCCTGCTGCTGCAGGAGCTTTAGTGCATTGTAGTCTGAAAACAAAGGAAGAATAAAATTGATCTTTTTCGGACACACACAAAATCAATGAATGGCTACTTCCTGTTCCGTGGTATGTTGGTATGTTAGTCCAACTGACTTGCTCAATCCTTGAACTTTCCTTGTCTCCTTATTGCTGGAATGGAAAGGTCTTCGGAGTTCAGTGGAAACTCCAGATGATGTCATTTTGGAGCCTTTGGATCAGAGAATTTATGTTTTCATTCTGAGCTGTGACCCCAAAAAGAAAATACTGAAAGGTCTCTGGGATCAGATCTATGCTAACATTTACTTGCCTGCTAAGTAACTGCATTTTTTATGTGTTTTTTTTTTTTTTTTTTTTTGGTTTGATATTAAGGTACTGCCTTTTAAATGTACCTCTTGTGATTCGTATACTTATTTAAACTCTACGTACTTGGCCGTTATTCCAGAGGACGTGTCTGTACCTGTTGTGCAATGCATTCTGCTCTCACACATGGTGATTGTGTTTCCAACACAGAAAAGCTCCACAGTGATGTTCAATTGTTCTCTTACAGCCTGGCCGTTAGCCAGCAGCTCCTTCATGACACATAGAGCTGCTACACTATCAGCTCCCCTCTCCTCTTCCTGTTGGCTTTCCTGGCGGTGACTGAAGCAAGTCACTCTAATGCAACAATGATGGTGATTTCACTCTGCTTATCGAAGCGAGTAAGTACTTAAGCAGCTGCTTGTACTTTGATCCAATTTACTTCCTGAATGTGTGCTTCCTCATGCACAGTAAACAGGTCTGCCTGTGCTGTCATTAGTTCAAAACCAAAGCAAATAGTTCACATGATGATTGTTTGCTATTTTTCTGTTCTGCGCCGTACACTAGCTCTGTTAACAGAAGCGAGTTAACATGAGTGACAGGCCTTCTCAATAGAGGGCATATTTCAGGTATCAATTTGTACGTTATGGCAATGGCTGTAATTTAATATTGCCAGCACAGCTCTGGAGGTTGAATGGAAAAGCCATAAGTTGAACACCACAACCTTTAACATCATTGTGTGCTTGACTCATCCCCAAGGACAGGACAGATAAAAGATGATCAGTAAGAAAATTGATAGCACTGATTTAATAAACATCCTCGAAATGATCTCTGTGACCTGCAGGTAGCGCCGCAGTCACTCGTACTTCGCCTGGGTTAAAGAATCAAGTGAGATGATTCATTTGAGTGACTGAGGTAGTTGAGTTTGATGGATCATTCCTAAAAGCATCGTTGCTAATCTTCAGCTCCTCTTTTTTAGGTTATTCACAGATCAGTGAGTTTTCCGGCTAATCCTGGACCTGACGCTGCTCTTGTCTGTGTACATGGTATTCATCATACTCTGACAGGGAGAGTCCTTCAGACGACAAATAACCTTCAGAGAGGGGAGGCAGGCGAGCAGTAGGTGTGCAGTTATTTTGGATACATTTCACAGTGGAGTAGGAAAGCTGCATGGGGAGATGTATGGTGTCCTTGTTGGGTGCGGAGAGATGGACCCCTCTCCGTTTCCTAGCATAATCATTCTGAGCCTCAGCCATGCCTTCGACAACTCAATCAGACAGCCCTCTACCTGTAAAGTGGCTGGGTTGATTTGATTGCCATTTTTATTGGATCCCGGTCACATAAATCAAACCAATGGGGACGGCTGTACAGACGTGACCACTCGTCATTCGCTAGTAGCCTTGGAAACATTGTTTCGGGGGCCGCGTGGCTGTCATCAGAGGTAAATCAGGGGTCTGAAGTTTCTTTCCTCCAACACAGGAGCATAGAGTTAAATCATCTTGAAAATTGATGTCACTGTGCCCAAGTGTTTTCACCTATCCTCAGATAGAGTCCCATCAACTGGTGACAATGTCAGCACTTTTACCCTTCTTTCAAAAAAAGGATGTTTTCTGTCCTCAGGCTTAGAGGCCTGTTGGAGCTGATAAGAACTGTTGTAGTTTGGAGCTTTTTTTTTTTCCTTACAGATTTTTGTTTACTTGGTTAAAGCTAAATACAATGTTATGTTGCTAATTTTAGTTGTAAATTTTAATGTTTAACTAACACAGTATGCAATAATTAAAAAAAAAAAAATTAGGTTAAATTTGCAACACCAGGCTGATTTTATGTGAACATGTAATCAATAAAAAAAGAAGTGTCATCTAACACAGATCGAAATTTCCTTGCAATTCCAACTCATACATCATAAAATGTGACACTCTTCTACTTTGTTTGCATAGACAAAGAGGGACTCCATTGATTTTACACATCAAATTCAATTTAATTTTTATGGAGAGCACTATTCAGCATGGGTAAATAGTTATATAAAGGCTTTTGTGACTGCAGAGAGCACCGTGCAGAGTCTTGGAAACTGACTCTTATGACATCACAAGGGTTATGTAAGACTACAACTTTTAAAACTAAAGCTGTCTTAGAAGTTTGTGGGGGTAGGTGGTGGTTTTACTTTTCAAACTTGTAATCTACATGACCAACAGTAAGTAACCCTTGTGATGTCCTAAGGGTCAGTTTTGGTGATTTTGCACAGCACCCTCTACAGCCCAAAAGCCTTCATACAATTACATTTCCATGTTGAAAAATCCCCAAGACCAGTAAACTGAATTAGATGTCTAAAAACCAGTGGAGTCCCAGACATTCAGACATCCAGCAATAATCATTTATGGTATTTCCACCACCACAGAACGAGTTCTATTCTGGTTGGCAAACCTAATTTGGAACCTTTTGGAGTATTTTGACCAAAAATAAATAGGTTCATAACCAAAAAAGTTGTATCCGATTTGGACCCAGAAAATAGCAGGACCTGAATTTGGAACAAGTGAAACAATGGAGAAGTCAATGTACATGTACTTGGCTCATGTAACTCAGTTCAACTGAAGTAAATACTTTTAATAAGGTGACAAAAGCTTATAAAAGCTTGCAGGTACAATGAAGTCCGTCATCTTGCTTGCGTTCACTGATCTACTTCTACTGCTACTTAAAAAAAAAAAAAAAAAAAAACATTAACAAGCTGTTACTTAAGTTGGTGATGCAATGGTTCCACTACAAATCGGGTAAAATGCTGGTTTGCTAAACGGCACCTTTGTTCCTGGGATACTGAACAGAACTGGTTTGAGAACCAGAACTTTTTGGTAGAAAAGCACTAATTGTGACACATGCTGAGCTGCAACTAATGCTCTAACACAATTATAAGGGCCATTTATAAAAAGATGATGTAAAGAGATTGTCAAAAATTAGATATAGTGGAATTGGACATTAAGGCCTGTAGTGTAAATGTAGCCTTACATGCATATATCTGACCTGATATTTTAACTCAAAGCATGTGACTCAGTCTGTTTTCATGATGAGATCATAATATTCTACAAAATGCAGTTTACAGCAAGCCTGCCTTTATTGGTTGTAAACTCAGCAATCCCCATCTTTGAAATTTAATGCACTTTTCATCGCTAAGCACTGTCTGCTAAGCTATTTGATTCACTGTGAACTGATTAAGTCTATCATGTCCACCAGCGCTTACAGTGGGAACATATTAGATTAAATACAGGTAGCTAATTTCCTCCTCTGCATGGGTGAGTGGGAGTATGAATGAAAGTGATGTAAAATTAATTTAGAGCTCTAAAATTTTGATAATGCCGAGGCTATTTTGGTTCTCACGATGACAAGTAATAGGAGGTTGTTGCTTTCTAACCTCGCAGTATTACCATGTTTGCCTGTAGGGCTTTCAGGATCAATTTCATTCAGCATAAATATCACTTGATCTGTAAAACAAATTACAAATAATAAAAAGTCATAAAAATGCATCCAAGCTCTATTGAGATGTCCCTCCTAGCAATGTGTCAAGACTGAAGACATTAATGATACACTGAGGAGAGAAAATTACCATCTAGGATACGTCCGAACCAGTAAACTGGTAAACAAGCTGGCCGTTAGGAGTGGGGATGATTTGAATCAACAAGGGTGAACAGATATGGATACTCGGAGCATTAGTGTTAATAGGAATAGATTATGGAGGGATTTCGTGGAGTGACCTTCAGTGCACTAATTGAAATAGTATTCCGAGTCAGCAGTGGAGTAATCAACTTAAACACAGAATCATAAATCATCATGAATAGCGCTGTCACAACCAAGCCATTAGCCTCGTGTTTTTTCCCCGGCAACCTCATGAAAATATCTGCCACACCGATCCGTAGGTTAATAGGAACAGAAATGGCATTTAGAGTCTATTTGGATCAAACGTACTGCGAGCTTGAAAGTAGAACTTTGCTAATTTGCAGGTAATGTGAATTGATATAGTAAGGGGCTGAAGACAATTCAGGCAACAAGTTGACGCGATAACTATGCGGAGAAACGAGAGCGTGATAAAGCGTTGGTCAAAACGCTGCTTTGTGACATGTCTTCCTTCTGCGACTGTGAGGCCCAGCAGTGCTTAGATATGTTATCAGACGGGGGTTAGGTAATCATGTTGGCTTAGTGTGACCTTACCCTCTTGTTATTAATTATGGCTGACAAAAAAGCAATAAATAGTGGGACCTTAGAGCTACACATAGAAATGGCTGCACAGATCACAACGGCGCTACGGTTGTGTCCGATATCGCAGATTTTAAGTCGTCAAACGGGTCTTATCCATGTAATGCGAGTTTATTTACTTCTAATCACTTCTCCTTAATGCCACAGTTAATTCAAGTATTGATACAGAGTGCTTTGTCAAAGTTTACAACATCTATATTAATATCAACAAGTGCTCTTGCAGTAAATAGCTTTTTAATTGCAAGTAAAGTGAGCGAATTAGATACTAAACAGTCGGTTAGCGTCAGTGAAATGTCTTTCACACAACAATACCCAGCAAACTTGTCAGAAATGCTGATAAGAGGGCCGATCCTGAGCGCTTACACGGCATTAATCAAATAGCAGGTCTAATTAAAAGCGCTTTAAACAAAGCTTTTTTCTAAATGTTGCTCAGGTATGGCAATAATTTTTGATCAGCCAAGCCTGGAAGACAAATAATTAGAACTGCCACAGCGGCCTGATGAGTGATGTCAGCATCTCCGAGTGACCTTCCCCTGCTAATTAATTTTCATTCCAGGGAAAAAAGACCCCGTTGTTGCACATTATTAATTGAGTTCATGAAAAGATGCACCTGATTAATTTTTGTTGATAATACTTGTCATTCCGGCTGCCGTTCGTAATCATTTTATGGGTTTTCATCTTAGTGTTTTTCAAAGTTGATCTAAGTCATCTTTGCTGGAGATTAATTTGTCCAAAGTAGAGCTGCCCCGGCCCAGCAGACAGCAGGTCCCCAGTCAATCTCACTTACATGTCTGCCGCACACATACTTTCTCTTTATCAGCATTTATTTATCCCCTTTACTCTGAAACATTTATGGCAGGCACACTGTGAAGTAAGAAAGAGTGTCAACAGAAAATAATTAACTTATATAATCCCGCTGTGTACGAGTGGATAAATATGACACTATACAAAACAGAATTCTAAGCGGCCTTGTAAAACAAAGTTACTGTATCAACAACCACAAGCAAATCAGAGGCCCGTTGTTGGATATTTTACATATATTACACCTCATGCATACAACTGAGGTGAACTGACACTTTATCATTTTATTCTAATTTTCTGACTTGCTTTATTATAGCTGGAAAAATGTGCATAATATTTTTTTCAGGTTACATGATTTGTTATGTGTGCTGCAGTTCAAGTTACAGTAAAGTTAGAGAACTAACAACACACACACACACACACACACACGCTCCATATATAAAAACATCTGGTTCAAATAAAGACAAATTTCATTAATGATTTTATAAAGCTGACATCAAACTCAACCAATATTAATAATTAACGTGCGGTCTAGGATTTATCTATCAGGTCACTTGTTTGGGTTAATCAGTAAATGCTGCAGAAATGAATGAAATAAAATACAATCCATTGTTGCTGGAAGTTTGTCCACTGTAATAATGAAAACTGGGTAAACAGTTGAGATCATAATTTGTTTTTATCCCCTTATTAATGTCAGCACTTGCAGCATTTTACAGTTTTGAGATATTGGCAAGAGGTGGAGGAGAAAAGAAATAAACACACACACACACACACACACTCACACATGACAGCCGTCCATCATCCTGTGGAGATGAAACTACATGGCTGAATGAATGCTGGGAGCAGATATTGCTCATTCACCCTGTTTGGTGTTCCAACACGCGAGAGAAGCTGTCTTTAGTTTGCTAAATATTCACCTTTTTCCACCAGTTTCTCATTTAATTCAGCTGTCTGCCATGTTGTGCTGTGTTACAGTCAGCTTGTGTTAGCTCCTCTGCTAACGTGGTTTTGATTTGCTCAGTTTGACAAACAAAATCTTTAAGATGAAGCCAACTCAAAGATGCTAGGTGTTGATTCTCAGTGGCATTGTTAGCATTATAAATCACTCCCCATCATATGGGTACCAAATCACCCCTTTAAGATGTGCAGGGAATGAGCGTGTCATATAGTGATGATATGGTTCTCAATCCAAGTTTGTCTTATTTTGACACTTTCAACTGAAGACGTAAGAACTGTGTATGCTAAGAAACACAGTCAAAAACTGGAAGTCGGAGGCCGTGGAGATTTTATAGATTAATTCATATTTTCACGTATGTTAAAGGACCATACCATCATTTTGCATGTTTGAGCCTAATATATTCAATTTTCATACATTATACGTTACTGACAATCATTTCCCAAAGGATAAAACCGTATTTCAGCTTTCCTGATATTCTGCAAAATCTCTTTATCTTTCAAAATCAAATATTCAAGCGATACACCTACCTTAAAAATCCATGTTTCGACTACTAATAGTTATGCAGCCTTATGACGTCACTGTTGTTTAAATTTTTCAATGAACGCAGGTCTTCTTTTGGGACTATATTCCCCGGTGGAGACATACATTCACTCCTCACTTTTTATTGCACTTAAACACTAAAATTATGAAACTTCAAAAATAAAACAAAAAAAAAAAACAAAACCTGAATACATGTCTTTTTTGGTGATGATGGATTACCTATCCCAAGAACGTTTCAAGTATCAACAAGTTGATTTTAATAGCGTACCAGAATGAACTGAAACCAATGGAGGTCTGGAAGGTATGAAAAAAACATTTTTAACTCACCTTCCAGTAGTATGATTTGGAAAATGATTGTCAGTAACGTAACGTGTATGAAAATTGAATATATTAGGCTCAAACATGCAAAATGGCTGGTATGGTCCTTTAATATGTTCACATTTTTCTTGTGCAAAATTAACAAAAACACACATCACAGACAGCTGTCATATTTGTTAGTTTGAACAAATAAAGTCATACCTTGTGAAAGGAGTTTAAATTCCACTGCGAAGAAGATGGAATATATTTTGGTCCTGTTGCGTACAAGAGGCTATTAGCATATGCTAATATGTTCAAAATGGTTAAACAGTGTAAAAATCTGCAGGATTTTTCAAAGTGTAACCACAACAACAAGAACAATTTATAATTTTTACTAGCAGGGTGTACCCCGCCTCTCGCCCTATGACTGCTGGGATAGGCTCCAGACCCTCAACAGGACAAACAGGTTTAGAAAATGGATGGATGGACATATTTTAGCTGTGAATAAGTAAAGCTTATTAAGCTTTTAAGCACATTCAGAAACAGATAATATGATAAATCAAACTAACAGCTACAACAATCTGATATTTATAACTATAAATTAGTTGTGCAGCTACAAAAAACAAAAACAAAAAAGCAGCCTTGGCAAAAAAAAAAAAAANAAAAAAAAAAAAAAAGAAGATATTATATATAAAGTTTAATTAGGAAACAACACTAAAGTAAAGTATCTGAAGCAGAGAACACCAGAAAACAAAGTTATAAACACTTACTTTTTTGAGCTTTAAGTCCATCCTCCTGTTGTCTTTAAAGCTGTTGGAACAATTAAATCATTTGGTTCAGTAGAATCTTTGCTTTAATTACATAAATTTGTATGACTCTTCTGAATTCACAGCAAAATTGGACGGTTGTGTCAAACCGTGACGACTTTGTCAAACTTCCTACATCCAAAAAAAAAAAACCTTTCTCTTCACCAAATCTAGCATTTTTTGTTTTTTTTTTCAAAGCTGAGTGTAAAAAAAAAAAAAAAAATGCTAACGCCAAGCTAGCTGCAACATCCTCACTCACAATCATGTAGCATTATTTTACAGATTAAAGATCCCGCCCCCTCAGGAAGTAAAATGTGATTGGCTACTTTCAATGTCACTCTAGAAAGTTCCAACTCAGTGATTGGATGATTCTTACTGCAATACTGCTTGGGAGGTGTAGTTGTAATTGTTGTAATTTTTTTTACGTACACATTAATGTAGGCTACCAGTTTTTTCTGTCCAGTTGGTTATTGTTTTGTACTGATGAAGCAGGAAAATGTAATATTCATCCAACTGGTATAACCAAACTTATTTATCTTTATTCTTTTTAGTTATCTTTATCTTTATTCTTTATGTATGGATGGGTCATTGTTCTCAGTGTAGTGTAGGAAAACAACATTTATCAGAGTTGTAAGGTATTTGCTTTTTGAGATGCATGTAACATTAACACAGTGCTTTGACAAAGAAATTACCTTAGTTGATTCAAATCAACATCACTTGTTCAGCAGTTATTGCATTTGAACATATGTTTACTATTTTTATTTTACGTAGCGTATCAGGATTTACATTTATTATGCTGTCCTTTTTTCTTTTTTCTTCTTTTTTTATATATATATAAATTAACTCCTGAAACATGAATCTCAAAACTGCAATGCATTTTTTTTTCTTGTTCTTAATGGAAAAATACCTTTACAGCTGCAAAAGCCTGCTTTTGTATGATAAGCTACAAATGTAGAGAGGTGTCTGAAAATCCATTTAAAATTAATAATGCCAGGACCATTCTTGCTAATGAAAAAAAAAAGTGTAATTTATCCGAAGAGGCTGAGCGTCATCTTTGAAATGTAAGATGTCACTGAGCTGGTATAAATGCAGCCTTTAATGGATACATCGACAATACTCCAGTATTGTTCTTGACAGTACAAAATGATGTGAATAGCTTTGCTTGTCATTGTTGTGAAACTATTAATAGATCTGTAATTATGGTGGGCAAATTGTTGATTTTTTTCTCCTCTGTGGTATTTGATATGCTCAGCACAATGAGGAGATGAATTAGGACTAATAAACAGGTTTCATGATTCTGTGTCTAATTGGAGGATCATTATGTCTCTTGCAGCGAGAGAGAGAGATGCCCACAGCTAAAGCCTTTAACAGCACTATTTCAAACAGGACACAAAGGCCTTAATGAATACTCCTGTGACTTCGCACCATCCCTCACAAAAGGAAGCCCATATTCTGTTTTTATCTCGCGCATAGTTTCCTGTAATTGTTGGATTGAGATGCGAGATCAACCCTGTTTCCCTTAGAAATCACAATAATTATAGAGCAAAGGAGCAAGCGGCTCATTTCGGAAAGGAGTGAGTAACATGAGATGGTGGAGGCGTCATATTGCTGTGGAGCGAAACATGCGGCGTAGTTTTCAAATGTTTTACAATGTCCTCACATGCATTACCGTTACGACACAATAACAAAAATAAGGAGAGGAAATGTAATGCACGCTCAGGGAGCATGCCGAAATCTCCGGGCGCTATTTGCTTCCATCAGTGCAGCTGATAGAGTCATTAGACAGCTGCGGTGGCTCGGCTCTGGGGTTCCTCTCCTGTAAATGGCCCCAATGGATGGGTGAGCAACCTTCACGCGGCTCCGCGGGCTCAGAGCACTTCACTAAAGCTAATAGGTCATAGCTGTAGAGACGGATGACAAAAGCACGAGTGTTAACAGCGGATAATGCGAGAATGGATTGCAGTTAAGTGTTTGACATCGCATCAAGTGAATTTTAAGTGTAAATTATGTTGTTTTTCTCACAGAAAGGTTTGGGTTTTGGCATTAGATGTAAGACTTCAAGGCTAATGGATTTTTTTTTAATCTATTAGTGACTAACGTGATCACTCTTGGATGGCTGGAAAACCAAAAAAAAAAAAAAAGTGCTGAAATCATCTAAATGATGAACTGAAGGATCTGAATTTTTGCATATCAGACCTCCTCTATGGCTTTAAGAAAAAAGGTGATAGAGGTCAGCTCAATATGCATATAATTTGGGGTTACATTCAGAGTTTGGAGTTTTAAGCTTCTTGATGAAAGACAGCTATGAATAAATGTAATCTTTTCTCTCACATTTGGTCATTTGCTGAGGGCTACAGAAAAGTCTTTGTATGCTCTTTAGCTATTAATAATCTTTATTAATGTTCCTTGAGGATCGTTGTCCTTGTGGAACACTTTAATGTAAAAATGACTGAGCACTTTCACGTTTCACATATTTATGATCTCTGCCACGAGGTTATGTTTTGACCTGCGCCTGCTGGCTGGTTTGTTTGTTCACAGGATAACACATAAAGTTACAAAACTGAATCCAGATCCAGAAATTTTTAAAATAATTTCTCAACATTGCAAAATTGGGTGCTCATCAATATTTCTGTGAATTTCTTCAGAAGTAATAATAATAAGTAATAGGAATATTGAAAAAGTCAGGCATATTTATCCCATAATAGACTATCAGTAGGTGCAGTTTGGTTCACATTTTAACTACTGTTTCTTATGAAAAATCACGCAATTAAGTCATATTATTATTATTATTATTATTATTATTATTATTATCATTGTAGTTGTTTCTTCTCTTCAGCGGGTGGCACCATTGTTAGCTTTATTGTCTTGTGGGTTCATGCCCCGTGTCAGCCCTGATACGTAGAGGATAAAATTCCCCACTGAAGTTTGGAATCAATTTTTATTAATGTGCAGTACAAGAACATGACAAAATAAGAACATGATAAATATTGTCTAGGCTTGTTCAGCCTTGATGGAGGTATGAGCTCTAATGAGTGTCCTGTAGTGTTATGTTTTCACTCGTGTCTTTTGGTTCATTTGTTTGTTCATTTGTAAGCAGGATTAATCACTTAAAGGACCATACCAGCCATTTTGCATGTTTGAATCTTCTAATATATTCAATTTTCATACATGTAAGGTTATTGACAATCATTTTCCAAAGCATACTATTGGAACAGTAAGGTAAAAAAAAAAAAAAAAAAAAANTTCCAGACCTCCATTGGTTTCAGTTCATTCTGGTACGCTATTAAAATCATCTTGTTGATACTTGAAATGTTCTTGGGATAGGTAATCTGTCATCACAGATAAGATGTATATTCAGGGCTTTGTTTTTTTTTTTTTTNTTTTTTTTTTTTTTTTTTTTTTTGAAGTTTCTTAATTCTTGCATTTAAGCGCAATAAAAAGTGCAAAGTGAAGTACATCTCCACCGGGGAATATAGTCCCAAAAGAAGACCTGCGTTTATCAAAAAATTTTAAAGACCGTGACTTCATAATTTTGCATAACTATTAGCAGGCGAAACATGTATTTTTAAGGTGGGTGTATCACTTGAATATTTGATTTTGAAAGATTAAGAGATTTTGTAAAATATCAGGAAAGCTGAAGTACAGTTTTATCCTTTGGGAAATGATTGTCAGTAACCTTACGTATATAAAACTTGAATATAAACATACAAAATGGGTGGTATGGTCCTTTAAACAAGTCATGAACTATATCCAGATGCAAGAATTGATTCAGAAATTTTTTAAATGGTTTCTAAACCAGGTGTTCTTCAATATTTTTGTCAGTTTCTGCAAAAGTAATACAGCAAAAGCCTATTCGTAAGTGCAAGTGCAGTTTGGTCTGGATGTGGATAAGGATCTGGATCTGGATCTGTTGGACTAAACTGCTTGAACAGGGGTCATAATACTGGAACTGCTGCACAATAACAATTGGACAGAAACATGCAGCAGCCACTAATGTGTGGATGAGATGATGCTGATTCAGATATTATCGCTAATTTTTCCAGCAACTGTCACATCACAAAACAATTTAACTGGGGAATTAAATTATCTACTTGCATGTTTTCCCCCACAGTTTGTCATTGACGACTAAATAAGAAAAGTTTCCGCTGCAGTCAGAGAGAAACTTATTTGTTGAGCAAAGCAAAATACAGCAAGATGAGGGCAGACTGTCAAAGGACTGAATGCCATTCATCTGCTAACCTGTGCAAGGTGGGCCTGGTTGATGTCCTCCTCCTTTGGTGTGGAACATATGTCCACAGCAGCTGTGCCACTGTGAATAGGCGGTGATTGTGTGCTAGCTAACTGCATTCCTGGGATCCAGGCCAAGTCTGAGTGGAATGAGCTGTCCCATTTTTGATACAAGCATCTTCTACATTCCACCTGATTTACATGTCTCTCCAGCGAGTGCCCATTCATTCTGGCCAAAATAGCATCTGACTTAGGAGATATCATCCTTTCAGAGAAAAGATGCTGAAGAGGAATTCCTGAGATCATATTTCAGATAAAGTGCTAGAAGACTTGTGACTTCAGCAGCGGCGTTACTGCATCTTCCCAGTGACCAACAGAATTGAGGAGAAATAGGTTCTAGAGTTACAGCCCTTGTTCTAATGATCTATGATGGAAATTTACTGATCCAGTCTCAATTCAGTCAGATGACACTAAATCTGTTTTGTCTGAATGAATGAAAGAGACATTTAAAAGCAGCTCAGTTTAAGCTATGTTTCATAAATGCACGTCTTGAATATGTTGGACAGATTGGCGTGTGGCTCTGTTGCCCAACAGTCCCTTTAGTGATATCATCACTTTATAAAATAGGCAACAAGGACAAACCTGGAATTTAAAGGGCATATTACACGGATTTCTTATTTTCATTTAGGGGTATATTTACAAACTTTTGGAATGATCTAATGTGCAAAAAAAAAAAAAANAAAAAAAAAAAAAAGAAACATAGTGATACACTTCTGTTTTCCCCTTCCAGTTCTCACTCAGTTCTCACTCAGTGTGCACCGCTGTGCACACTGAGTGAGAACAGGCTGTAATAGATATTGTTTCATTAAAGGACCATGCTGGCCATTTTGCATGTTTGAGCCTAATATATTCAATTTTCATACATGTTACGTTACTGACAATCATTTCCCAAAGGATAAAACCGTATTTCAGCTTTCATGATATTTTGCAAAATCTCTTAATCTTTCATAATCACGTATTCAAGCGATACACCCACCTTAAAAATTGATGTTTTACCTGATAACAGTTTATGAAGCCTTATGAAGTCACGGTTGTTTAAATTTTTCCATAAACGCAGGTCTTCTTTTGGGACTATATTCNGCCTTATGAAGTCACGGTTGTTTAAATTTTTCCATAAACGCAGGTCTTCTTTTGGGACTATATTCCCGCTGGAGACATACATTCCACTTCATGCTTTTTATTGCGCTTAAATACTAAAATTACATACAATACACGTCTTATTCATGATGATGGCTCCCAAAATGTTTCAAGTATCAACAAGTTGATTTTAATAGTGTACCAGAATTAACTGAAACTAATGGAGGTCTGAAAGGTAGGAAAAAAATTTTAACTCACCATTCCAGGGAAATGATTGTCAGTAACATTACGTGTATGAGAATTGAAAATATTAGGTTCAAACATACAAAATGGATGGTATGGTCCTTTAAGCTCCCTCCCAAAAAGTCAGTTCTGTTCTGATAGGTGGGATGCTGTTTAAATACTTGCTCACTAGTCTTGTATTTTGTGCTACATGTTGATTTAAACATGTTATGGAAGTAAAGGACAAATCAAAAAACCTGAAAGCTTCATTTTAGGGCCGTTCAAGGCCTCTATTTTACTGGATTTTTGATTTTAACCTCAGCTTTTGCAACTTTCACAGTGTTCAACACATGCTCCCTAATATACTCCAAACTAAAATAAATAGGGGAAATGACAAAAACATTACAGGCTAAATAACTATGACACCCAATGAAGCATTAAGCGAAGGACACAGGATTCTGGGAAATCTATATATTCTGTTGAAACAAACTGGAATGAAGCTATAATGTATGTTGTCCAGCAAGGACAAGCTGGTGTAATTATTTATGATTAGCTAAACTCAAGCAAGTGAAACCATGACTTGCACACGAGCACCGCAAGAAAGAACAGCGTGATCGGCATAAAATCACACAGCAGCTCAATCCCTCTTTAAATACCAAAAAATAACGTCTGTAGCATAACATCCTCAAATAATTGAATAAAATTAATTAAAGCTCATTGATGGTGGTGGGNGGGGGGGGGGGGTGCAGATTTCATCCTTGGATTTGATCGTTATTTTCAGATTTGGAATTTATCCTCTCTCTGCCAAACCCAAACACCTGTAATTGTTATCAGACACTCGCACAGGAAAACGGCGGCTGTGTCGAAGTGTAAACATCCAAACGGCAGCTTGCGAAATGGAAATCGTGTTTCTGCGGGGGCCGATGTCCGATCATAAACAAACAATAGACATCTGCCATTATTCCTCTGTCCCATCACCGACCTCCATCCCACGAGGAACAAGGTCAACAGAAGAGCTCACAATCCCAAAATAACAATCCCAACCAGCCCCCCCCCCAANCCCCCCCCCCAACAACACAATCACACAATCAAAGCCGTGCTGCCTTTCCCTCATTGTTTAATTTCTGCTGGCTATCTTAGATATCTCTGCTGCTGTTCTTATCTTTGACCTTCAGCTTGTTGCTTTGTCGTCACCCCTCCCCCCAGACCCACACACCCACTCACCCACTCACCCACCTACCTGCTCCCACCCCACCCCAATGTGCTGTGACCTTCAGAGGGGNTCACCCACTCACCCACCTACCTGCTCCCACCCCACCCCAATGTGCTGTGACCTTCAGAGGGGTGTCATTACTCCCTGACCCATTTGACGATCCCCTCATGTGGAATGTGCATATGCCGAATCGCTGCGGATCTGCACAGTATGGGGTGAGGTGAAGTACTTACAGAAATATGACTTGACACGCTTTATCAAATGGGGAAAGATGAAGACGAAACAGCTGCTGGTGCTGTCGTAAGCAATCTGGCCGTGATTGAATAAAAGTGTCAGGAAAAGGGCCGCTTGATGGTCTTTTGTTCTCCCCCATCCAGCTTGATGTTAGTTTGAGCTGTCAGGAGGGAATCACAGCTGGGTGATTTATCAATACTTGGAGTGACCTTGCAGCCACACTGCTGGTGAATGTGTGTGCGAGTGTGCATGTGTGTGTGTGCATGTTGTGTTTGTACGAATGCACATGGGTGTGTGTGTGTGTGTGTGTGTAGCTCTTGTGGATTAAAAAGACACAAAGTGGGATATTTTTTCAAAATAGTTGGCACGCAGAGACAAAGACTTGGCTTGACTTGGAACAGAATTCTCTCTCTTCTCTTATTCACAGTGAGTGGATTGTTCTGGCAGCAAGATAAGGCCATTTTTCTCGACATCAGAGCACTCAAAGTAGCTAGTGTTTGTGAAAAAATACTTCTCTTTTAACTAACTCTGCTTTTGAACAACTTTCCCTCTAAAATTTCTTTCCTATTTTTTTCCTAACCTGTCCACTCTGCTGCCTCACCTCAGTACTTTCTTTGAGATGTACTTGGACAGCCTGTTTTCTCAGCAGCCATTGACTGTCTCTGTTGTGATTAAGCAGATGTTTTATTGCAGACTGGAACAGTCATTACTGCCATAAACCCATCTGTGGAATTGCTTTTTATGCAAATTTACAAAGCATCTGCATAAATAAAGTTCTAATTAATACCTTTCTGCAAACCTCTGCGCTCTTTGATTCCTAAGTGTTCTTAATTGTCTACAAGCAGGTAGAAAGTACAAATCAATGCACATAACATGAGAGCGGTTTGTTTTTCTAATGCACAATCAAAACACATTTGCACAGAACTGTGAGTATATGGAAAATAAATGTTGCCAGACAATATTTTATGGGATTATAGATTTTTTTTAAAAACACAGCACTCAGCTGTTATTTAAGAAAAATAACATATTTTGACACCCCAACATGGCTGATTATTGACATATCTTTGCTTAAAACTATTTCAATCAAGAAGAACATTTATGCAGAGTTGCAGCGAGTTGCATTTTTTGGCTCCCGTTATAGGTTACAAGGGAAATAAACAAAATCTGCTGCTACCGGTTGATTGGGAACTACTGAAGAGTAAAGTTTCCCTGAGAACATTACGACTGCTTTATAGATCCCTTTGTTGTGAGGGTGCCAATGGAAGCTCATTAATTTCCCCTGGATTTTAACGCGGGAATGTTGAACATGTGGCTGGAGTTGTCTTGGTAGGACCCTTATGATTTGCACCTCTGCTGTTAAAGGGATGCCACACGTTTTAATTGTAAAGGTGTCCCTTTGCTAAGTAATCAAGCGTATTTTATTGTCTAGAAAATTGGACATACGAGCTGATTTAAGCAGCATGATTGATGTTTTATTTTAAAATTCTAATAACCTAAATCAAAATGAAAAAGAAATCAATGTGTTTGGATTCATGTCAACTTTTACAATATATTATATCGCTCAGTTCTTCATGCTGTAAACTGAGCACAATAAATGATCTCCTGTTTTGTGGCCATCATTAAATCACGGTGTAATTAACTAATAACACTATTTGTCAGCTTACATTCCTCTGCTCATGACCCCTGCAAAGTAATGAACCTTAGTGTATCCTTGTAATGATATTCTGAGACTAATATAAAAGCTAAAAGGCATTTACACTGAACTTATATTACCTCAGAAACCAGGAGAAGGAAAGAAATTTGGTGAATAAAGAAAGACTTTGTGTAATGATTAAAGGAGGCATCTGAGCCGTGAGTGAGGAGGAGGAGGAGGAGGAGGAGGAGGGGCTGTAGTCAGCGGGCCAGGGGCCGCGGTGAGGTCAGGGGAAAATGAAGAATGTCTTCTAAAACAGGTCTGGGATGAAGGCAGGGTGAAGTTTTTATTTTGTAGTAATGTAGCACTGAATATGATTAAATTGGATCGCAAGGCTCCTGCAATTCTTCACGTTGTTTGGAAGTGTAGTGAGAATGAGGCTCTTGAGGTGATTCACTAGGTGGCACTGTCACTTTTTCAACACATTCACGATTAAAACTGGAACTTGCACTAAGTTATTTGTGGCCGATTACATGACTCGGTGCTGCTTATTTATGGGAAAACAAGCAGAAAAACCAATTCTAAATTCTACAATGAAAAGCAAATATGAAGGACAGATCTTCATCATCATTCCTTATTAAGTGCAAAATACAAATGTAAGTTATGCTTCTCAGTCTCTCTCATCCACTAGTGCGATGTAGCAACTTTTAGCATAATGAATTTAGCAGGGATGCCATCTCTACAGAGTCCATCAGGCCTGCCATCTAGGAGATTAAATTACGTCCGTAAGCATTAAAGCTTTGATGCTGTATTTGGGCGGCATGCATGCATCCATTTGCAAAATTCTATATAACAAAATTAAAAACATGGACACCTATGGAAAATGGCTTGGCCCTAGCACTTAAACCCAGCCACTCTAAACATCCTGCTGACTAATGCATTTCTAATCATTTCTGTGATCAATGTTAGCCACTGTGCAATAAGATTAATCAACCGTATGCAAAGCTTGGATCACCTTGAACAAGACAAGAAAAAAGCGAGAAGAAAGGACTGAGAGAAATTTTCCTCACTTGTATATCCTCTAAGTACACTGAATAAAGAGCCCACCTGCATTATTCACATCTTTATTGCTGTTGGTTTTTGTGTGCGATTCAGCTGCATTACACCGCACCGCTCCCCTCAGCTGTGCTTTGGCATCTGTGCGTGGTCATCTCACCGCTGAATAGCTGCCTGATTATTCTAAATCTAAGGGAATATTCAAACAAGGCCCATAATGCATTCTCCCATATGATTCTCCAGAGCTGGGACAGCTGTTCAGCAGCTTTCAGTGCCATGTTTTAGAAAGGGACAGATTTCTCTGCTCAATTAATCGGCCCCATGAAAGTCAGAGAGAAGTCTGACAAATGAAACAAAGATTTGGTTTGTCTTAGAAAACAGGCCACAATAACTACCTCGCATAACCGATTAATAGCTATAATTTAATCATAAATGATTAGGACATAAATGATTAACTTCATAATCAATAGACACAGGCTCTTGTCTGCAAAGTGGGTTAGAACCACAACACAAAGCCTGTACTATATGAGGTGTCATTTATATTTCAACTGTCAGTAGCTTTTACACAAATGCAGTTGTCCAGATTACATTCGAAGCAATTTCACAAACTTGTCATACAAAATGATAAAACTTTAATAACAAGAAGTTGTCATCTGTATCAGACAGGAGGAATTACTGTGGATCAGAGTCTCTTTGTTCGCTTCAGTTTAGCCTCACAGTGATTTGAGAATCTACAGTCGTGCTGTTCATTCCACCGCATAGTAAAGTTTCAACCGGCAGATGAATTCTTTCAGTCTGGCGTTCCCCCCCGTCTCCCTCTAGAACAACGAGCAGGTTGTCTGTCCAAGGGTGCACCTGTAAGGTGNTTCCCCCCCGTCTCCCTCTAGAACAACGAGCAGGTTGTCTGTCCAAGGGTGCACCTGTAAGGTGCAGACCCCCGACAGGCTTACCTCAGCGGCCTCTCCCGCTCTACTCAAAAAGGCAATTATTCCTCCCAGAAGATAGAACACTGTCAGCTTCAAACAGAGGACATTCTTCAGGCAGATTAGACTAAAATTATGTTTTATTATTTGGGCCCTGAAGAATGAATTAGACTCTATTTGTGGTGAAATCCAAGACAGTTTAAATGGCAGAGGTATGTTTGGAGTCAGGGTAATACTCTGGTGTCTTTATGAAGGGGCAACAGAGAGGATCAGATTAGAAGCCGAACAGCGAGAGTCTTTCAGGGCGCCTGTACTATCATCTCTGTCTTCTTGTCCGTGCCTGTAGAGAGGTTAAATTAAATGGCTGTAATAAATGTTTTGGTTGTGCTGATGTGGAATGGCTGCTATCAGACGAAAACACCGTGGAGAAACAGTATGGTGGAAGATCAGAGAGAGGGACAAATGGAGGGAGGGAGAACTATGTCAGCACATTACCAACATTAGAAACAGACTTGTTTTCACTTAAACCTCAATTATAATGGTGGCTCCAGAAACAATTATATTGATGAATGCTTTCTAAGTTACTGTAATTAAATTATTCCATTTAATTAACAAATGATATTGAATTTCTCCCCAGAGAACAGCATTAGCCTCATCTGCTGTTTTATAAACAGGAATACTCTAATGTTGTGTGCTATGGAGATGATTGCTAATGTCTAATGAAATGGTGTCAGATCAGATAAATGCTGCATGAAGTCAACAAGCCGAGCTTGTAGCACAGCCAAACTTCAGACAAAATAATAAAGCCAAAGAGAAAAATATTGATTGTTCATATTTTTTCAAGGGCAGGTTTTCTTTTTTTAAAAAAAAAAAAAAAAAAAANAAAAAAAAAAAAAAAAAAAAGCTGACATCAAATAAATTATAATTCAGAGTACCTGCCCTAGTCTTCAAAGAGATTATACAATATCAATGAAAATACATACTAAGCGTGTCTTTTAAATAATTGCTTGTGCATTAATACAGATTTCTAGATTTTGTTTTGCAACTGTCATGAGCCAAGGTTTTCAAATGCATAAATAAATGTAATATTCAGACAAAAAAAAAAAAAATNTTTTTTTTTTTTTTTTTTGCTGTTTATATGTACAAATTGTATGTACATCTGGTTTGCATTAATAGTTACTTTGATCATTCAGCAGTTATGCTCTACAACGCTACAAAAATGCACAAATGAAGCTCAGCTGCAGCTGACCATTGCCCTCTGGTGGGTATGCCAAGCACCTGCTTCAAGATGGACTATATTTAGAGCATAACTGAGATTGGTTGGTCTTTCTTGTGTTACAGCTGGTACTTGAAATATATAACTTCATTCGTATAGACAAACAAACATGAAAGAACTGCATAAACACACACAGAAGCTCATGTATTATCCATTTCTAATAAGATATCTGTAATAACATGCTCACTGAAAGTTATTTTAGCCTTTGAAAGTGACTAAAACAGCATGTACGGATGCAATATGCTACACGTGCATATTGTCCTATCCACACTTGGTCTTGGCCATATTAGTCCATGTGAGAGGAGAGAGGAGTTGTGATGCTGTAAGCACATACCGTGCATTCCCTCTCCTCCGCTGTGCAGTTGTTGGACATATTGTGAGGTTGTAACATGGGGGATATGGAGGAGGGCTCGGCTCACATTCGCCGTACAGGAAGAGACGCGGCCAAGAATGACAGTTGCTCTGCTTGGAGCCGAGACATCCGTGGATTTAGATTGCACTTTAAAAGGTCATCACCTGACAGGCAATCACTCAGATTCTAATTGGATGATCAGCAGATGTTTGAATATGTTTCAGATTTTAATGTGGATACATGAAAAGATATGCTGGTGAACTCACGTAATTCAGATAAAAATAAGGGCTCTCGTTAGAGCTCATACCTCCATCAAGGCTGAAAAAGCCTAGACAAAATTTATCTTGTTCTAATAACATACTGACATAAAGGTCAGTATGTTACACATAGTTACACAGCTATAATAAACAGAATATTTTCTGGATCTATTTCTGTAACAGTTAAATATATGTCATAACTATTTGATGCTACTGAATCAGGATCATCTCAGCTCCATATTAGAGGTTGTTGCATTTTTCTGCCCAGTTTGTAACAGAACAATTCTATTAATGTCCTCCTGTCCAACATGTGTTTTAGACCACCACATCCAGATCCTTATCCAAATTTCACCTATAAATAGATTTCATGGGGTTTAATTGAGACTGACATAATACTTTTGAAGAAATTTTCTAAAACACACACACACACACACACACACACGCACACACACACACACCTGTGTATATACACAGTAAATTTTGCTGTGTTGAATTAACACTATAAGAGTTGAATGGGACCAAATAGACTCAGGCCTAGTGTTAAATTAACTCATATAGTGTTAATTCAATGCAGCAAAATTTACTGTGTGTATATATATATACATATATAGATAGACAGACAGACAGACAGACAGACAGACAGACAGACAAACAGATAGATAGATAGATAGATAGATAGATAGATAGATAGATAGATAGATAGATAGATAGATATTAAAATTAAAAAAAAAAAAACCCTGTTGCACAATGTTAAGCCTGGGCCATGCCTGATTTTTATTTTTTTCATTGAGATTGGTGTTTTACTTTTGAAGATACTGACAATACTCAGAACCTCCTATCTTGCAATGTTAGGAAATAATTTTTATAATTCTACTGGATTCTTCCCTGTATCATGTCCCACCCTTCAGTAACTTTTTGAGTCATCCTGCTAATAAAACCAACAGACGTGGGTGAAAACCTAACCTCATTGGCAAAGGTGTTTGCAAAAATTAAATATTAATATCATCTTTATTATTAACTTCAAAAATTTAAGATGAATAAGTTGAAACAAAACCAAAAGGCAACTTCATACCAGATATGACTGGGCTTTTAATGATCAAATTATTGACCACATACTCGTTTTATTTGGTATTTTTTTAACCAACATTTACATAAAGATATATTCTAGATTTCACATCTAACCTGATCTAACCTCTGAGATCCCTGTATTTACTATAAAACGTGTTCAGTCATGAGTGTGGCATTTGGCATAACTCGTTATAATTATTGTTGTAAATATCCAGAGTTATAATACTGAATAGAAGAAAGAGAAGAAAACTGCCTGAAGAAAAGCAGGAGTGGGAGAGGCCTGATTGTCGTGTTTAACCCCGTCTTGTCCACATCCTCTTTTGTTTGCACATTTTGGCATACCTGCGTTTCCAGTTCCAGCATGTTCCACCGGTACTGCCAGTGACATGTAATAATATTCTCACACACCTGTGGAAAAACAAAAACTCTCACAAGTCAATTCTGTTGTCTTTATGAACACTGATGCATAAAGCTGTTGTCAGTGTGAGCTCAGCAGGGCTAAAGGCTAGATTTCTGATTCTCATTCTCTGCTGGGCCAAATATGTAGAGTATATCTAAGGATATAAAGAAGAAAAAACACACAGATTATAAAAACAAAGTTATGCAAGGTCACAGTAAGATGCATGTAAGGAGTGTAAATGTCCAACACGAAAGCAGCATGGGCAGATTCATCGTTAGGTCAGCCGACTCAGACACATCCGCAGGCCAAACACACAACCAGAGCGTCAGAGTTCAGTGTGTCACACGGTGTGTTTGAGTGAAATGCTGAGCTATTTTGATTGAAACACTCACTGTCAGAATCTGCAGGCTTCACTGCTGGTGCAGGAATGTTGGTATCAAGTATGCAGGCCTGACAGACAGCTGCACCGCAGTGGCGTTTTTAACATGCCAGACCAGGACCCAAGCACGCTGAAAGCTCCCACGAACATTATGAAAAACCTTTCAGAATGTCAATATAACTGATGCAACGGGGTAAAAGTTATTTGAGTAGAGAGGAAGGCAGAAAAGCCATCAGTTTGATGGATAACCCCACGTTTAGAAATACGTTGGATATGAATAAAACCAAATCACAACATCAAGAAGGGAGCTGATTAGAGCACACGCTTCTGCCAAGGCCAAATGAGCCAAAATAAAATTTGTAACAAACATATTTTCTCCATAGCTATTAAAGATTCATCAAAACCATTTGTATGCTTCTGAATCAGCATCATCTCAGCTACACATTAATGGTTGCTGCATGTTACATGTAAAGTAATTCCATTAATGTGCCCCATGTCCAATCATATACGTTATCCCACCAAATCTAGATCCTTAACCAGATCTGGAACAAAGCTATTAGCAGTTTATCATGAGATAAATATGACTGACTTTTTTTTTTTAATTGAGATTGGAGAAATTGACAGATTATTGTAAAATGCCCAAAATGTTGCAAAATCATTTGGAAAATCTCAGGGTCTGCCCCTGGATCAGGAACCACAACAAAACTGAATGGGTTCTTCTTGCTTCTTGTTCCACCGCTCCACCAAGTTTAGTCAAAAACATGTTCTTTTTTTTTTTTTATTAATAAGCAAACCATTAAAAACATGAAAGTACAAGCTTCTTGGTGGATGCAGTTAAGAAAGAATTGAACTAATTTACTAATTTTTCAATGGATATTTTGTGATGGCAATATCTCATAAAGAGACCTGATGAAAATGGTCAAACTACTGACCATCCTGATTTTTCCTTCCTACTTTTTTTTTTTTTTTTTNTTTTTTTTTTTTTTTTGCATTAACCATCACATAATTTTATTTATTTATTTATTTTAGGTTTTATATCTAACTTTATCTGAGATACACTTTCAGTGCAGACCAGTTTTAGATGAACGCATAAAAATGAAATATATTTGATATTTGAATGTTTGCTAAGTGACCTATCGTAACTCAACAAACCATAATTCAGTCACAACACCAATGTATTCATTTTTAAAAGGCACAGAGCACGTTTAACATCACCCACACAAGCTGACTCACTCTTTACAAACTACTCATCTACGGACACAAACTCTTGCCAAGTTTATCTCCATCTGTATCACATTTTCCCCCAAAGTGTTCCCAGTTTCTTCACCCATCTCTCCTCATATTCAAACCCAGACATTCATAAACATTAGATGAATCCTGATGGCTCACCCGTCCTGTTTATTTGCTGGTGTTCAGCCCCGCCCTGCAGACGCGCTGATATCACACAGTTGCGTAATTTGACAAGCCAGCGCAAAATAGGCAGAATGGACGCTTGACAGCTGCCCTTTGCTCGTATTTCCCCCCTGTTCAAAACAAAAGAATACCAAATGCTTGATTTATTTCCTGCAAATTTCAGGTAGGTACGCATAGATCCTCTGCTTTGATGGCCGCTGCTGTGAGGAATAAGGTTTGGGTTGCTCCGGGGCAGGACGCGCCGTTTCTCCACGCAGCGGACGGGCTGAGAGGTGAAGATCACGGACAAGTGGCGTGTAACAGGAGGGATGCCACCCACGCAACTTCATCTTTTCATCACGATTACACTTTGGTTGGTGTTTGCACGTTTAATAGAGATTTATGCCGGAGCATGTCAGAGTCATGATCATTGATGCCCTTCTGATTTGGTGATTGATTATTGATACCTCATCAATACCAACTAGAGATTGTGTTTAGAACGGAAGGAGGCCTGTAATGTTGATCACATAGTTACTGTCTCCTCTGACTGAAATCCTGCTGAAATATGTGAGGTGATGTTGACTTTGCTGAAGTTGTCCTGCGAATTTCCGATTCCTCGATTCCTTTTGAGTGGTCAGACATTGAAACTCTAGTGAGAGTCAACGATCATTCAATAAAACCAACTTTGTAGCAATAAACAATAAAGAAAAAACAGCAACTCATATCCCTTATTTATTAAGCTACTGACTTCAATGAATTTTACATGCATGTTAAAACTTTATTCTCTGATTATCAGTAAGTAATTCTTTTCAAATTGTCAAGTAGGATAAAATTTAAATAGATATGAATTTATGTATGCTTACTGTGACAGATTTAGATAATGAGATTGGAAATCAATTTATCCAAGAATGTAAAGGATCCATTGTTTTATCAGAGGAAGTCACTTCCACATGCAGTTTCTCACCTGGACTCACCTTCATACAGAAAACGACTCATGTATTTTCAGTGAATGATGGAATCAAATTAATTCCATCAGTGTACATGTCTTACTCTGTGTTTTTGCCTGAATTCAAGGACCATACCAGTGATTTTGCATGTTTAAGCCCAATACATACTACCCACATAGATGTTATGTTACAGAGAACCATTTTTACTGCTCCAGCATGTTTAAATGGTTTTCAGTTACATAATATATATAAGGGTTGTATATTGGCCTCAAAGATGTAAAACAACTGGTATGGCCCTTTATTTGTAGTACAGTCAAACATGTGAGTATAGTGAGCATGGAAACGTAAAGTAAATAAGTAAACTGCTAGTCAACATTTCTTTCAATATCATAAAAACTAAGCCACAACTTCATAATTTTGTAAATAAATGCTAAAAATTCTTACATTGCTTATGTTCAGTATAGGCTATGCTTGAATTCTTGCTAACATGAAGAATTTGATCCATCCACTGCTCATACATGTTGGTAACTATTCCAAACATATCTCTGTAAGTACAACTTGTTTCCGTTTCAGAAAGTTCCGCTGATTCAAACTCGCTCAAATAACTCATGTAAGCGAGGTTAGCAATTCAACGTGAAATCTTTAAGATTGATTTTGTCCTCGAGAGCATCCTTTTCAGTTTTCTGAAAGTTCCTTCACTTAAGTCTCACTCGTGTAACTGACTGCAATGCTTCCAGTTAGCAATTCAACATTTCAGGCTTTTGGTTTTTGGGAAGCATCATCGCATCTGGGGTTACCGCTGACTCAGCCTGTACGAAGTCTCGGGAGCCACTAGCAGATGATTGCGTACACGATACCTGAATAAAAAGACGTTATTTTAAGTGTTTTAGTTAGAATATGCAGTATTCTTATGGTGGTGGAAGAAAGCTTTATAAATTTGTTGAATCTCCTCCATTTCTAAAGCAAAACCGGAAGTAACCAAAACTAACTCAGTTCACTGGAAAGACTCGGCTTTAACAACTGGAGACTCGGTTCACATGCCGAGTCTACACAGGAAAAGCTCAGGCTAGATCTCGATTGAGGATTGGCTGGCTGGGATATGAAACATTGCAACCTTTCTCCGAAGTTGTGAAGAAGAGGCAGAGCGCTGCAGAGCAACTGGATGTTCTAAATTCAGCCGTGGATTTCCATACAGCTGAGACAGGAGCGCTTCAGAAGGGCGTCTGCTTGTAGGGCCAGGGATGAGGGAGGAAGGGGAGGAAGAGGAGGGGGAGCTTTGATGTGGTGGTGTGTACACAAATGCATTTGCTTCCCCAAATTTTTTTTTGGTATTCTGTTAGTCTTACACTATTCTATTAGTCTGCAGCATTAGTAGTAATCAGTGAGAAGGTCTTTGTTGTTTTGTTTTTTTTTGTTTTTTTGTTTTTTAATTCCTCAGCTGGTGTTTTTTCTGGGTGTTTCTGGATTTAATGATTTTATGGAAGAGGCAGGCATGTGACTTTAAAGGATCATACTGGTGGTTTTGCATGTTTGAGCCCAATATATGCAAGCTGCATACATATTACGTTGCTGACAACCATCTTCCAAACACAGTACTGGAGCAGTAAATGTTAGAATTATTTTTCCTACCTTCCAGACTGCCATTGTTTTCACTTCCAGTATGCTAAAATCAAGACTTGTAGACTTGAAACATGTTCAGACAAGTAATCCATCACAGAAAACATGACGTCTATTAATTTTTTTGTCAAAATAAATTTGTTTAACCGGTCTAACCCGGAGCTGGAGGGAATAAAATGTATGTCTCCACCAGGGAATATAGTCCCAGGAGAAGATGGCTTTTACCAAGAAATTAAAAACAACCATCCCTTCTATATTCAGGCATATGTGTTAACAGGTGAGATGCTGAATTTCAAGGTGGGTATGAATGTTTGATTTTGAAAGATTAGCAGATTTGGCAAAACAAAAGGAAAACTAAAATGTCTTTAATATGTTGAGAAATGGTTGCCAGTAACGTAATAATGTAACGTAACATGTAATATTTACTGTTCTTAAACATGCAGAATCACCGGTATTGTCCTTTAAGGAGTTCAACATGGTCAACTTTCTACTTTTGCGATATCAAGTGTCAAATGAGGTAATAATCAGATGTGTCCTTTTGTGATAATTAAAACGATAATCAGGATTGAGCTGATAATGGTGTTGTCTTTCACTCTTTAGTGTAAATCAGAGATGGACAGCTATCTGTCTCAGGAGGCAGCAAATTCCAAAATGCTATGCAGAGACGGCGCTCTGATGCTGGAGCCATCTTATACCGAAGACTTCGCCTCCCCCTACAGCGTAAACATGAGCCTGCTCCTCCCTGACGTCTCATACCTGCACCCTGGTCTCTGCAGGCCTATGAGACCCATCAAGACGGAACCCTCTCATTCTCTGATGCACCACACCTGTCAGGGCGGCGGAGTAGCACCGACCCTCCCAGAGTACCCGGCGGGTTTTAGCCCAGCAGACACAATGAGCGGCAACTTTTTCATCAAACAGGAAATGCCAACCGTAGACTTCCAGGATGTTCCCCTGTTTCAGCTCCTGAACTCTGATTTGGAGCAGCTCGTTCATGGATCACAAGCAAACTCAGATTTGTGTGGCGGAATCCCCATGGCCCCTTTAAATCTTCCTCTTGGAAATGTCCATGTAAGCCCACTACAGAATTCTGCCAAGCCCCAAAGCAGTCCACAAAGTGAATGTTTTCCGTTTGCTCGATGCTTAGGGCAGCAGCCAAGACAAACCTATTTGCCACCTTCTCCGCCCAACTCTGAGCCCCCAAGTCCAGACCGGGGGAAAGAGCTCCTTCACAACCTCTCCCCACCTCCCTCCTATGAAGCTAGCATTGCCTCTAAATTAACTTTTCACACCCATAATCTTGATCCGGGCCAGACTTCTAGTCAAGCTCCAATCCAAACCGCAGATCCGGCTTCAGAGCAGAATTCCACTCCTGGATCAGTCCAAAGCTCAGGACTTGGGTCGGTACAGAGTTCAAACTTGACACCAGTAAAGACGACGTTAGACATGGGCCCCCTGTCCCCTGTGTTGGCGCAGTCCTCTCCAGTCAAGTATAACCAAAGGAATAATCCTGACCTGGACAGACGGAGGATTCACCACTGTGATGTCCCAGGTGAGGTTTCTGCTTTCCATAAAAATCAAAATGTTCCTTTTTTTTTTTTTTAGACATTTCCAATCAAATCAGTACATAGTACACTGAGTGCAATGACCTTGAGTTCAATTCTTTATCTTTAGGGTGCAAGAAAGTGTACACCAAGTCTTCTCATTTAAAAGCTCATCTACGGACCCACACAGGTAGAAGTTTCCCTAGTAACACATGTAAATGACAGTTATTAAGATGAAGTTTTTATTTTGGAGTGACAGAATGCGATTTATGGCTCACAGCTGAGACACATGTGAAAAGCTGTCAGCCTTCTTTCTATCCAAAACTCTTCAATGGTAATTTGAGATATTTTGCAAATATTAAGCTCTTTCAAGTTATTTATTGGTAGATTTGAGGAGATTTGTCCATTGACGTATTGCCATAGCTACATTTTGTTTCTCTGTTGTGCTGAAGGAGAGAAGCCGTACCGTTGCTCCTGGGAGGGGTGTGAGTGGAGCTTCGCTCGTNTGTTGTGCTGAAGGAGAGAAGCCGTACCGTTGCTCCTGGGAGGGGTGTGAGTGGAGCTTCGCTCGTTCCGACGAGCTGACTCGCCATTTCAGGAAACACACCGGGGTGAAGCCTTTCCAGTGCAGAGTGTGTAACCGCTGTTTCTCCCGTTCTGACCACCTGGCTCTGCACATGAAGAGGCACCAGAGCTAAAAACCCACCACTGTAAAGCTTTTTATACCAATATGAAATAAAATAGACAAAAGACCAACACTTAAATATCAGAAATCAAAATAAAAAAAACATTATGTTTTTCCACTTATTCCACCAGTGGGGTCATTCTAAGGAGTGCTGGTCCACAAGTAATTGTTGTGTTTCTTTTGTTGTAAAAAGAGCAAATGTCACCCTTCACCCTGGTGTTGCGTGAATTAAAAAAAAAAAAAAAAAANAAAAAAAAAAAAAAAAAAAGAAAAAAAGATAAAATGTCAAAAATCAGCCAAATGTAAAGGAAATGATATCGAATCTTTGTAAGGTATATTTTCATTGATTTTGCTGCCTCAGTAATGATCAATTTAAAATGTTATACTAAGTCATTATCTACACAAAGGTCAAGAACAACTTTACAAGAAATATCAATCTTTTATGTTGGAGGTGTCGTCGTTGTGCAACATAACAGTAATGTATTGAATGAGTATTTAATTCATTACTTTAAGCCTTTGGAGTCTAAAGTCATTTTTCTACTTTTATTATTCATAGATTTTTTCTTTTTTTTTAAATTTTCCACTTAAAAGCTGCACTGTTTTAAAAAAAATCCTTTAAATAGAAAAATAGAATAGAAAAAAAAAAAACATTCCGTGAGGGAAGAAANAAAAATCCTTTAAATAGAAAAATAGAATAGAAAAAAAAAAAACATTCCGTGAGGGAAGAAATCCCCCAAAAAATATTAAAAAAATTTATTCTAAAATAAATTATAGATTGCAGAAAGTTATTCATTTTTTTTACTTGATACGAATAAATTATAGATAATAAAGGAAAGCCTTGAAGTCATGGGAGGAAAGATTTTCATTGGCCTGTTTATTAAAGGATTTTACAGTGCAGCTTTTTAGTTGGCAAATAATAGCCTAGCCAAAGTCAATAAATCATTTGTTTATATCATTTGTTTTTAAATAAGCATCAACTAGGAAACTGTCATAAGAGCAGAAATAGATAACTTATGGTTGTCATGAACTGTAAGGATATGGGACATGTTGTTTTAGCCAACAGGACAATATATTAATCAGTTTTTGTTGTCTTCCATTTACATACTGGAGGGGACAGAAGCAATATCATGAGATCCAACACAACAGCTCTATCAGCATCTCTCGCCCACAACAAAAGCAAAATTATGAGCTTCAGAAATGCAGGATTGTTTGAAGTGCTGCTGCATTATTATATAGAAAATATATATTTCACTCACTGGTTAATATAACGCATTCAGCGTCCTCTACAAATATTGGCAACCTTGATAAATAAAAGCAAAATGGTCTGTGAAAACAAAAATGTCTCCATTGTTTATCCTCTTGATCTTTCATTCAAAAATTAACAAAAATATAAACTTTAAAGGATCATACTACCGTTTTGCATGTTTGAGCCTAATATATTCAATTTTCATACATGTAACATTACTGACAATCATTTCCCAAAGCATACTACTGGAACAGTGAATTAAAAATTTCTTTTTCCTACCTTCCAGACTGCCATTGGTTTCAGTTCATTCTGGTACGCTATTAAAATCAATTTGTTGATACTTGAAACGTTCTTGGGATAGGTAATCCATCATCATGAACAAGATGTGTGTTGAAGGTTTTTTTCGAAATTACGTAATTTTAGGATTTAAGTGTAATAAAAAAGTGCGGAGTGAATGTATATATCCACCGGGGAATATAGTCCCAAAAGAAGACCTGCATTAATCAAAAAATTTAAATGACTGTGACTTCATAAGGCTGTGTAACTATTAGAAGGCAAAACATTGATATTTAAGGTGGGTGTATCACTTGAATATTTTATTTTGAAAGATGAAGAGATTTTGCAAATTGAATATATTAGACTCAAACATGTAAAATGAGTGGTATGGCCCTTTAATTAAAGTAAAATAATTGAAAGGAAAAATAAGTTATCTTTCTCAATGTACCTCCCAAGGTTCTAAATTCATAAATGGTTTTAAAAGGTTTTCTCATGCAAACATTCTGTGTGTGTGTGTGTGTGTGTGTGTGTGTGGTGTCTGGGATTTGTCTCCTTGTTTGCTTTTTGGCTTCTTTAACTATTGTTCATCTACATCGCGAATTTGAATTCAGTTTCAAAGTGCCTTTTGATGTTCTTTTCATGAATGAAAAACAAAGTTGCCCTTTCTGGATTATCAGGTAACAAACATGTTGCTTCTTTAGCTTTACTCCCTCAAAAATGCAGCAATTTCTGGGTTTTGTAAAATATTTCTATGTCTGACCAAGTTAAATTTCAGTCTGTTTCAGCATAATTTCTTATATTTATATTCCACAAGTTCCTCTAATTTGTTAAGATGTATATATTTATATATACATATGTATTTTGTATCTGCTGTGGTTGGGATCCATTGATCGTTCTGTTTTAAATTACTGAAGGATCAAATTATAATTATAACAATATTGTTACCCTCTATACTGTCAACACCTACAGTCAAGCGTGTTCCTGGAGGGTGTGCCAGTGAATTATTGCAATAATTTAAAAAAGGATACACACAATAATCACATTAACACATGTAAAGTGTTAAATATTGTGTGTTGCAGCTTCAGAAAATGAAGATGTAGTCCAAATTGTCATTATGTGCTAAAATAAAACCACCATAACTGCCAAGAAAAGCTTTGTGTTGAATATTTATATTTGAACATCTGTAAAAAAAATGTGTAAAATCCAGTGCAAACACATGCAATGTTTTTGTTGGAATCAAACTTTGCTTTAAATGTCAAATGTTTCTGAAGTATATCATAAATAAGATTGTGAGATTTTGGAAGACTGTATTTCTGCATTAGCAGTTTTACTTTTGTTTGTCTTCAGCTCAGAAATCAGCATAACCTTCCTTTTATCTTTAAAAATGATTGATGTGGATTCAGGTCATCAGAACAGGTATTAACATAATATGCTTTCATACTTTTGTTTGTTTGTTTGAGAGATTACTTGGAACCAATTTTGCCATAACTTGGTGGAAGGGTGGGGCAATGCACAGGGAATCCAATATATTCTGGTGTGGATCCAGATTCAGGGGCGGATCCAGGAATTTTAGAAATTATTTCCTACCATTGCAACGTAGGATTATGCATGTATCTTTTTGTCAATTTCTTCAAAAATAATATGCCAATCTCTATGAAAAAAAAAATCGGTCATGTTTATCCCATAAGGCTACCAAGAGGTGCAATTTGATCCACATATGGATCAGTATTTGGTGGACTAAAATATATGCAGGAGGCACATTAATGGAATTGATGTCCAAGCGCTAATGCATAGCTGAGATGATGCTAATGAAAAAATATTTTGTTTATTATAGATGGAGAGGAGAGGAGAGGAGAGGAGAGGAGAGGAGAGGATCAGAATCTCCTGTGGAATGTTTATGAAAGCTGACGTTAGTCGTTTTTTGCTGATTTGCTGTTTCAGCTCATCATATTAAAAACTGATCCACAAACACATTTCACTTCTCATCATCCTCTCCCAGCTTTGCCTCATTCCCACTTAAAGGAATTCTTCTTTTGAAATTCCACATAATTTGGCTTCTGTATGACAACGTTACTTCAGGTGCAGTTGTTGCTGTTGACATTCATGTTTTCAATAAAACTAGATTTTTTTGATTCTTATTTATAGCTTTGAAAAGGTGCCAGGAGATGAGTCATGCGGGAGGAGCTGACAATTTGGTGCCAAGACTCGTTGTAGACATGAGAGACTGTGTTTGAGCACGTCCAACACGTCTCAGCAAACCTTTCTTACACAGGAACACTGCAGTTTTATTGTGATACACTCCACCTAAATGCTTCGTGGCGTAACTGAGCTCGTGTTATTGTAATCATCTGAATCAGAGACATTCATCCAGACTAAATGGTAGCAGGGCGTTTCCTTCAAAGTGCAACTCGTTCTTTATGATAATATTCTCTGCATGTACTACTGGCTTGCTCTTTAAATCTCATTATTGTTGGCATGAGATGATAAAAACAACATGGTAGTTCACTCTCGCAGATACTTCACCCTCTGGAGCCCAAAGTCATTTTCCCAGTCTTACTTTTCCTTCAGACAGTTTGTTTTCTTTGTCAGCTATAAAGCTTTGTCATTATATAAATAAATAAAAATTATTTTCCAAACAGGAAAAACAAATTTGGTATTCTGAAAATCTTGACACTTCTGCAAAGCCTTCCAATTTTCTACTTATTTCTAGAAAATAGGAAATTATCTTAGAAAAAAAATATTTTAAAAAAACAGATTAGTTATTGATTTTTAAAAAATAAATAAATAAATAAATAAAATAAAAATCTAGAAAATGCAAAAAAAAAAAAAAAAAAAAAAACCTCGCAGGAAAAAAATTCCAAAACAAAAATGGGAAAACCTGGATGAAAATTATAGAGAAAAACTGAACAAAATGTCACTGACTTTTCAGTTTCTCAGAACTTTCTAGAATCAAGCAGAAAATTTAAATTAAGAAAATCATGCACAGTGGCCCTTTAAAGGACCATACCACCATTTTGCACGTTTGAGCCTAATATATTCAACTTTCATATATGTTACGTTACTGACAATATTTCTCAAAGGATAAAACTATATTTCAGCTTTCCTGTTATTTTGCAAAATCTCTTTGTCTTTCAAAATCAAATATTCAGCCACAGCCATCTTAAAAATCAGTGTTTCGCCTACTAATAGTTACACAAAATTATGACGTCACAGTCGTTTCAATTTTTCAATAAATGCAGGTCTTCTTTTGGGACTATATTCCCTGGTGGAGACATACATTCACTCCNTTTTCAATAAATGCAGGTCTTCTTTTGGGACTATATTCCCTGGTGGAGACATACATTCACTCCACACATTTTATTGTGCTTAAATGCTAAAATTACGAAACTTCAAAAAAACCTGAATATACATGTTGTTCATGATGATGGATTACCTATCCCAAGAATGTTTCAAGTATCTACAAGTTGATTTTAATAATGTACCAGAATGAACTGAAACCAATGGTGGTCTGGAAGGCAGGAAAATAAATAAATAAATAAATTTGCCTTTCCAGTAGTATGCTTTTGGAAATGATTGTCAGTAACATAACATGTATGAAAATTGAACATATTAGATGCAAATATAAACTATAAACACTTGGATATAAACATGCAAAATGAGTGGTATGGTTCTTTAAGCGAAAACATTTCAATTTTTTTTCTCATATTGAAATAGCCTGAGGCTGAAGTCCAACATGTTTTCAATGTACCGTAAAGCTGTTTGTAACTTATATGCCAGTAAGGTTTGAAACACTTGACTAATACTCAGATCAGGTTTCTGAATGTCAGGAAATGTGAGTACACGAGTCACATGTCATCAAAACCGCATTCCATCTCCATCAGTCACACATAGCCCCAAACAGCCTGTTACATACAAAATGCAACTTTATTAACCTTCATGCCTCCATTCATATTAATATACATGTATATGTTTGAACTTATTTTAATTTCACAGCTCCATCCATATGAAAAATACAGAGAAAAAGGCAAAACACTGACTGGATACTTAAACAACTCTCAGAGAAAAAAGAAAAGGACGCCTTGAAAAATATCAGGACTAAAAATTTCTTTTGCAGATGTGGAATTCCGTGAGCAGAATCTCCCTTTTTGAAGCAACGCTGAGCAATAATCACAATCTTTACGGTAAGAATGAAAAGATCTGAATATATTTACACTACACTCACTTTACATAAATACAGGAACAACAATTACTGTACGTAATATCAGCAAACTTGAAACATAGGCATTGGCTTCACTACTTAAAAATCTCAAAAGCAGAAAGTAAAAGAGAGAGACAGAGAGAGAGAGAGAGAGAGAGAGAGTGAGCTGATAGAGATGTGTGTAACATCTGTATTCATTCACAAAGGCGTCAGTCTACGGCTGGAATCCTGCCATAGCATATGTAAGATTCCTCATTATCCTCAGTGGAATTACTGCGTTGAAGCTGAAACATCAAGACGACTTCGTAACTCATCTTGTTCCCCATAGAGGGAGTCACTTACTGCGAGCAAAATAGTATCTAGCAGTGGTTCAAGGCAACTGGACGTGTTCGGTTTTGAAGACGTTCGCCACTCATCCCAGCAGCGTCTTCTGTTCAAAATCAAATTTTCAGGTGAGACATCCACCTTAAAAGTCAATGTTTCGCCTTCTAACCAGGGGCAGATTTAGGGTTAATGGAGATCCAGAGCATAGCCCAGATCTCCACTGGAAAATTCAGTGGAGATCATCCCTGAAATAGCTTTGGCTATCTACCAAAGCTATTAGCTCTGGTAGCTAGCCAAAGCTATTTTATATCTACCTAAGCTAAATATAAATTTCGAGAAATGCTTAAGAAATGTGACAAATCAGTTTACTGTACATCTTCTAACAAGTTATATGAGGCTTAAAATCTCTTTAAACAAAAACCTTTACAAAGATCAAAACAGTGGAGCTATATGTGCTTTATGTCCGTTCCATATACCAATTTGGTCTGACCAATCTGTTCACAACACTGTGGTTCTGCCTTGGCGATGAATTTGAGTAATTGCAAAAACGCTACAGAAAATTCAAAACACACTATTACAAAACAGATTCGGGGCTTTATGAAAAACATTCGGGGCTTAAGCCCCATGAGCCCACCACTAGCGCTGCCCCTGCTTCTAACACTTATACACAAGATTGTAGCTTGCACTTAACTTCATAAAAGCCATCTTATCCTGGGACTGTATTTCCTGGCGGACACATACATCGTTCTTCCATGCAGCTACATGTTGAAGTTACTTCGGCAAAAAAAACCTAATAGGCATCTTTTTGGCTGTGATGGATTTATTAAACTTTAGCATGTTTCAAGGCTTTATTCACTGAGAGTCGTTCACACCTTTGTGCAAGTCATTTTTTGGGTCACATGGAAGACATGTGAGGGTTGTTAGCATCAAATGGCGGTCGTGTGAGACTCGATGGAGTCGTTAGAGTCACATCAGTCAGGTGTGAACTGCTCTGAAGACCAAAGTTGGGGTGATGTCAGGATAGCGGTGATGTAGCCCTTCTGCTAGAAGATATTTCCAGTTTGACATATAGATGGATTCCATAATTCCTCTCGCAAATGTTTACCTTTTCTGTCATCAAACAAGCCTTTCTTATCTTTATGTGCAGGTACACAGATGATTGGCCCAAGGAGTCGATCATTCTATGTTGGTGATGCACTTTGACAGTTTTTGTATAGATCCGTGCAGATCATACTGAGTTTTCATGACTCCTACGTGACTTAAGAAGTCACCTGGCCAAAGGTGTGAACGACTCAGAGGATAAATGCTGGTTTGCTGCCATTGGCCAAAGCGATGAAGCGAGTTGGATGAGTGGTGAAATGTCTTCAAGACTAAACATCATGTCTAGTTACTGGACCTTGAACTACTTCTGCTAAATATCTAATGATCTGGATGACTGTGAACCTTCATCAAAAAATAATAATAATGTGTCATAAACAGCCTGTGAAAATATTAAGGGAGGATGCTGCATTGGAAACAATAGCGTAAGGCTCAGTGCGAAAAGAAAAATTAAATATTAGAGGTCAGACTTGCATAATATTGTCTGTGCTTTGCCAAAATTCGCCGTTTCCCATCTGAAATTTATTAATTTGAGCACACATGTTGAAATTGATATTACACATTTGCGATATGAGGCACTATTCATTATTATTGCATAACTTTGACCCTGGTTTACCGTTACAAAATTATGCTTTGAAATGAGGAAAGAGATGCTGAAGGGGAAATACAATACACTCTGTCCTGTCGAGACACTCGTAGCCATCTTCAAGTCAAATTGAATTTTAACAAAAAAAAAAAAAAAAAAAAAAAAAAGAAATTGTTGGATTAAGGCATGCAGTCATATACTGAATACAAGAGTACATGTTGATATGTGCTTAATCAATAGAATTTCTTGTCCAGGCGTGGCAAAATAGCAACACAGGGAACTGAGTACCTTATAAATAACTTGATTATAGCAAACACTGGTTCAGCCTTGGAAAAAAAATATGACCGGAACATGAACGTAGTTAACCACAAACCAAAAGAAGCAAACTGTTATTTATAACACCACAAATGATCATTTACAGAATGAAAACTATTAGCCCCATTTCACTTTATATCAAATTAGATAAATTACAGTCTCTGAAAAAAGACTTTACATGTATAAATGTATTTCCTGCATCTACTAATCAAAAGCCCTATTTTTCCAATGTATATACAGGCTGTAGAACTTTGTAATAATCTTCACTATCACATATATTACAACATTTCAAAAGTTCCTTTTTACAGAAAAAGAGTTATATGCAATGACGAAGTGCCCCTCAATCATAAAATGTTCTTATACACTATATGGATGATAAAATACGATGACGATTATTTGTTTATAAATTGACATCTGAAATAAAATAATTTGAAAAATCATACTAATAAACAAACAAGGTGCTGATATGCTTTTGCCAAAAATGATAATACAACTGGGCATAATGACATGTGCACAAATAATATACATAAATATGATGACATACATTATCAAAGGGGAGTCAGACATTGGGTGGATGTGTGGAAATGACTTCCTGGATTTGGCTGCTTACTGAAAGTGAGGATGTTGGAATTAAGTGCGTAAGTGTATGTGTGTGTGTATGTGTGTAGGTGCATGAGTGTGAGCATACGGATTTCAAGGTGCTATTATCAAAAAGTTAGCATTTTCATTTACTGGCCTCGGTCCAAAAACTGCATTTAGCAGCACTATCATATAATGCGAGTTGCCTGCTGTTCTCATTTTATGTCTGCAGCTTTTACACAGCAAAGGAAATACTTTAAAAATGGTGTTACTGCAACCATAAAACCAAACTTTATTTATTTAATTTTCAAATTAATATTTAGCGATGTTGTCCACTAATATATTCCTGTCATGAAATCATGTGATCTTCTGAAATGTAGGCAATTGTATGTGCATAAGCATGTCTAGCATTGTTTGTGTATGCATGTATGTATTTATCTGTGTGTGTACGTGTGTGTCTCCTCTGTTTCAATATCTTTTATAGCCAAATCTCAGATAAATCTTAACATGCGGTGAAAATAATAAATCAGCGAATCCTTTGGAATATCTTGAATTTTAGCATTAATGACTCATGAAATGTGGTCTGGTCTTCATTCAAAGTCACAGCAACAAACAGTCTGATTAGCGATGATAAATGTTAGCACTGAAAATAACAATTTAAAGGACCATGCCGGCCATTTTGCATGTCTAAGCCTAATATATTCAATTTTCATACATGTTACATTACTGACAATCATTTCCCAAAGGATAAAACCATATTTCAGCTTTCCTGATAATTGCTAAATCTCTTAACCTTTCCAAATCAAATATTCAAGCGATACACCCACCTTTAAAATCGCTGTTTCATCTGCTAATAGTTACGTAGCCTTATGCAACAGCCATTTAAATATTTTGATAAATGCAGGGCTTCTTTTGGACTATATTCCCCAGTGGAGACATACATTCACTCGTGCTTTTTATTGCACTTAAACACTAAAATTACATAACTTTTAAAAAAAACCCTGAATATATGTCTTGTTTGCGATGATGGATTACCTATCCCAAGAATGTTTCAAGTATCAGCAAGTTGATTTTTATAGCGTACCAAACTGAACTGGAACCAATGGCAGTCTAGAAGGCAAGAAAAAACATTTTTAATTCACCGTTCCAGTAGTATGCTTTAGGAAATGATTGTCAGTAATGTTACATGTATGAAAATTTAATATATTAGGCTCAAACATGAAAAATGGCTGGTATGGCCCTTTAACATTAACAGCCTCAGATTTCGGACTTCTCCAAAAGCTAGTTGGGGTCAGGTTGGGATCAGTGAGACGTGATTGGAGGTTTGGGCTGGAAGGTGTCCTGCCCAATTAAAAAGGTGCAAAATGTCTGCCTGGTGTCGTGTTTGAAGCTGCTCTGCAGCCTCAGGGCCTGGAAAGCCCGAAAATTATTGAGGGAATAATGAATTCCAAATTGCAACAACAAATTTAAGAGAAGAATGTCAGAATNAAAAAAAAAAAAAAAAAAAAAAAAAAAAAAAAAAAAAAAAAAAAAAAAAAAAAAAAAAAAACACAATTAAATTTGAATAGAGTAAAATTCCTGTTTTGGAATGGCCAAGTCAGTCTCCAAACTTTAACCTGATTGGCATGACCCGATGAAGTCTGTTTGTGCAGGAAATGCTCTACAAGTTCCTCCTGGCTTTGTGAAAAGTCAAATCAGAGGCTTCAGGAAACATTTGGTGGAGGTTATTGCTACCAGGTATTAAATACAAGGTTCATATACTTTTTCCTGCTTGGACTATGAATAATTAAGAAATATATTCAGTAAAAGATTGAGATCAGGTCAGGCAGATTGTGTCTGTCTATTATTATGCCCACCACGTTTGATGATACATTCATGCAGAACTCCAAATGATTCACTAACTTTTTCTTGCAGCTGCATATCTGGTCTGAGGTGAAAACATTTCAAGTGACTTCCTGTTTTATGAGACAAAATAATCCTGAAATGATTTGATAGTAATTATGAGGCTGTTTTGCTTTCAGGTGCAAACAGACATCAGATTAGAGACTCGTGATGGAGCAACAAACCAAACTAGAAACAGAGGGAGTCATTGTGTAGAATAAGGAGGCGGCACAAGTAGAAACTTCTCCACGATGGCCGAACCCTCACTGACATCAGCAAACAGAACAAAAGAGGAGATTGGCTCTTATTCATGTGTTCAGAACGTATTGCTCTTCAGAAATCACACTTTCCCCGGAACACATCTGAGATAATCCATCTGAATAATAAAGCAGATTGAATGAAAAGAACAAAAGCGTGAGTCTGTAAGGTGCCTCTGTTTTTTTTTTTTTTTTTNTTTTTTTTTTTTTTTTGTTTTGTTTTTTTTTCACATACTGGAAAATTCCACTGATTGTTTCAAGATTCACTGTACATGAGGGGTTGTTTTTTTTTCCTCTTTTTTTCTGAGTCAAACATAAGCAAAGCAGGCATTAAAAAGTAAGCTACAACAAATAAAAAGGTGTCATATTGAAATTATATTTACCCTTTAAGATTGCACTTTACTGATTGCTAATCACAGCACAAAATCCACCAAAGAGTTTTTTTTGTTTTTTGTTTTTTTTTTTTTAAAGAAAAAATGTTTTCAAGTGGCTCAACATAAAGGATCGCACTGATGACATCTGGGGTTTATCCATCTCTGCGACAAGTGATGTGTTTCTCTGCTGGTGCGGTGATTATGATATATGTCCAGTTTTGAAATATAGCGAGAAATATCTGAAGCAGGCCCACGTCTTGCATTCAGAGTGGGTGTGCTGATGAGGTTGCTGATGCTTTATTCCGGTTGTGGCGATTTCATTAAATCATTTTTGTTTGCTGGGTGTTGGATGGGTGAAAGTCCAGCCCTCTGTGTCTCTGTCAAGTTGCCTTGGATTCAACAGCAGGCTCCAGCAGGAAACCAGCAATGATTAGATGGTGCCCTCTGCTGGTCGCAATTCAGACTCACAGGGAGCAGCACAATAATACTGCCTTTAGTTCCAACAAGGCCCCAGTCCTTTCCTGCGGTCCAGTCATTTGGTTCTGCATCAAGAGCACAAACGCAGCAAATCCTTTCCAAACGCTGGGGTCTTTCACATTATAGATGCCTGAAAAGCAGCCGGTCGAACTTTAACGAAAAGAAAGATACCAAAACGAGACGGTTGCGATTGCATTTTTTGTCCAAATGAAGACTGTGAGTTTCATATTAAAAATCTAAGTGATTTTTTTTTTTTGACAGCACACACATGTTGCTGTGAAACACAGTTCCCTATTATACTCCACATGACAGTAAAAGATCTTGCCATCTGTTCCTTCCAACCCACCGAAGATCCAGAAGTGACCCTGTTTTTGTGCTTGAAAGCCCTGTGCACCTCTCCATCTTTTCTCCTTCTGACAGACAAGTGTGTGTGTGCATGTGTATGTGTATGTGTGTGTGTGTGTGTGTGTGTGTGTGCGTCTGTGTGTGTATGTATATGTGTGAGTGTGTGTGTGTGTGTGTGCGTCTGTGTGTGTATGTATATGTGTGAGTGTGTGCCCAGGCAAGCTGAATAACATTCACAGGGAGATCCCGCTCCCCCAGCTGCCCGTGTCTGTTCCTTCTCTATTTGACCTCCTCCCTCTCTCTCTCTCTCTCTCTCTCTCTCTCTCTCTCTCTCTCNCTCTCTCTCCGGCCGGTTCACACCAGCATGTGTCTCCGCCGGTGCAGGGCCAAGTGGTCGGACCTGGAGAAGCTGCGGTCACAGTCTGCACACTTGAAGGGTTTGACACCCGTGTGTTTCCTGTAATGCCTCGTCAGCTCGTCCGAGCGGGCAAACTTCCACGTGCAGCCGTCCCAGGTACACTTGTATGGCTTTTCCCCTGGAGAGGAAGAGAAAACACACAAGGCAGATCTTAACAGCTAGTAGACTTTGTTCTATCGCTGGCACGAGTTACCTTTACATATTTAGAATATTGACCTTTGAATCTCTTTAAGTATATCTGAATGTCTAGTGAGTGCAGACAACATCCTGTGATGGTATCTATTCATAGTGCATTGTAACGTCTTATGAAAGAGCCATAAAACAGTCGATGTATGATCATAGCATTTCCAAAGGTCAAACATCAGTTCCTTGTTCAAGAATCTATATTCTGTTTGGTTGTATAAACTTTGCTAAAGCATGCATGGAGGAAAGAGGAAGACAGGCTCCAGAATTTCCGTAACATTCACACTCGCTGCATTTTCTGATGTAGTTAATGAGGCGTCTGAGAATGAAGCGTCTGTGGCTCCTGCTGAGCCTGTATTCCCACTCAATTCATTAGAGATGCTCTTTCAACAAGGCTGCGGTTCTGCTTCCTCTGTACCATCATGTTTTCACACTATGGTCTCTTAAGGGTTGGAACCTGGCGTCTGGTATCATGGTTCTGTGTATCCTGCTCGTCTCTGAGCCGTTCGCTTGAGATCAATATCTTTTACTTGTAGAAGAAGATAGTAAGCCATCATGGAGGTGTTTCCACACTCTCGATGTAGTATGGTAACAGGAAGCCAGAGGATGTGTGTGAGATCTTTGTAAGAGCTTTGATGCAAAATGGATGATGATAACTTGATAAGTTCTGAGCCTGGCAAATAAGGAAGTGAGGTACCCAACAATCTGTGATCTCGTTCAAGATGGACAAACTACAACCTGCAGTACTGATTTATTTGCTCTCTGCTTTCTATAACTGCATGGTTTTAACTAGTTTAGTGCTCATTCCTGCTCACCTGATTTGACTAAGACTGTCACCTCTTCCTAAATGTGAAAAGTTGGAACCATATCGCATTATTTTTGGGCAGCCAAAAAAAAAAAAAAAAANAAAAAAAAAAAAAAAAAAAGAAAGAAAAAGAAAAGAAATGAAAATGTATGAAACTGGGATAAAGTCCCTCGAGCATTGTTAGCAGAAGTTTGCCAAGAGGAGGGAGATTATTTTTAAAAATAAATAACTACAACGCCTCTGAGTTAAAGGACTGTACCGGCCATTTTGCATGTTTAAGCCTAATTTTCATACACATAACGTTACTGACACCTGAAACTGAAACCAATGGCAGTCTGGAAGGTAGGAAATTTTTTTAAATTCACCGTTCCAGTAGTATGCTTTAGGAAATGATTGTCAGTAACGTTACATGTATGAAAATTTAATATATTAGGCTCAAATATGGAAAATGGCTGGTATGGTCCTTTAAATATATTTAAAGGGCCATAAATATATATTAGGGCCATAACTTATCAATCAACAGTATATAATGTGTAAAAAAAAGCAGGTTTCATGGATTGTCTACTCCCTGTTTGACACAGTAATATTATAACATCCGCAACTGTGATGGGTGGAATTTTCTGAGCAATTATCACAAATAAACTTATTAACTAGCCACAGTTGACAGTTCAGTATCAGAGTATGAGTCAGGCATCTTAAATGGGTTTCTCATGATCTAAGGATGAGCTATAAGTTTAGTCTCAGATCTGACTTTGACTTGATGCTTTTTAATATATTTGATTTATCTTGATCTTGTGCCTATTTTGCCTGGCCAGCGTTGGATGTTTGGCTTTTCCCTTCTTACCAATAAATATGAAAAATGAGCAGTTTTATTGATGTTTGGTTCGAAATCCTCAATAAATGATTTGATGTATGTTGACGCAGTATACAGTATTTCTATTTTTTTTTTTTTTTTTTTTTTTTTTTGGAAAGACATATGTGCCATTTATTGCATTTTGGGGTTTTGATCCAGTACTTTTAGTTGCTCTAGTCTTACTCATGTGACCTGATCTTGATTTGAAGACCAGTTCTTCAAAACGACTCAGACATGAAGGTGGTCAGACTGTGTATCTGAGTGGAATCTTCTGAGTATATAAGTATGTAAGAATAGACAGATGAAATCACAGCATACAGAAACACATACCGAGTCCCACTGACCTGTGTGCGTCCTCCTGTGTGCTTTTAGATGGGAGCTTTTGGTGTAAACCTTATTGCAGCCCTCAAAGTCACATCTGTGGATTCTTCTCTTTTTGGAGTCTGGAGATTCTGACCTCCGGGGGCGCCGTATGCTGTCAATACTGAACGGTGACATGGAACTGCAACAGGAGGAAAAAAGAAAATGAAAAATATTTGCTGTGAATTTGACTTGGATTTGATTCAAACTAGAATGTGTGTGTGGGTCACGTGTCACACATAAAGTGCAGGAGTCCACTGAGGCTGAACAAATCTAAACTCAATTTGTCTTGTTCTGATAATATACTGGTCTAAAGAGAAAGAAACAGCTACAATCATTTTTCTGGATCTGCTTCTATAACTATCAAAAAATTTTTAAAAAAATGGTCTATCAAAAAACCAAAACTGTTAGCAAGCTACTGAAAAAGTATCATCTCAGCTACTCATTAGTGTTTCTTATATGAACAATTCTAGTCCAAGTATATTGTCCACGAGATCCAGATCCTTATCCGGATCCAGACCATGTCTATCATTAAACAAATATGCCTGATGTTTTCATTGAGATCAAGAACTTGACAAACAGTTGGGATGTTAAAGGACCATACCTGTGATCTTGCATGTTTGAGCCCAATAAATAATACTTGCATATGCATTATGTGTTACTGCCAGCCATTTCTCAAAATATAAAACTGTGCATTAATTTTTCTGTTATTTTGCCAAATCTCCTAATCTTTTGAAATCAAATGTTCGGGTGAAACACCCAACTTAAAATTCAACACCCGGTTGGACAGATATCAAACCATTGAATCAATATTATCAGCGATGTTATCAGCCATACGAATGGGCTAGTAGGGGCCTACTACACCTACTAGCAGGTTCAGCAGGCTATTATTAGCAATTCNATACGAATGGGCTAGTAGGGGCCTACTACACCTACTAGCAGGTTCAGCAGGCTATTATTAGCAATTCTTATCACTCATCCAACTTGGCACACCCTCAGGAGCATGCGCAGTTCGGTTTTGAAGACATCTGCGCCTGGAAGGAAGTTGGTGTTCGTTTGTCTTCGTCTTTATTACTATGCATCTGTACAGTTAGGGTTAGGGTTAGGGTTACTCCTGAGGCTTCGAGTGCGCCAATCAGCCCATTGGACTAATGTCGATTCAATGGTTTGATATTTGTCTGACCGGGTGGTGCCAACTTGGATCAGTGATACGATCAGTGATAGGAGTTGCTAATAACGGCCTGCTGAACCTACTACTAGGTGTAGTAGGCCCTACTAGCCCATTCGTATGGCTGATAACATCGCTGATAACGTCGATTCAATGGTTTGATATTTGTCCTATCAGCTGAATTCAAAGTCTTGCCTACTTACATGTACACCTGAATGTAGAAGGCAAGGTCATTTTAATTTCTCAGTTTCTCTCCTGAGACTATATTCCGTGGTGGAGACACAAATTTTTTTTCTGTGCAGCTCTGTATTGGACCGAATTAACTACCTTTAACAAAAAGGAGGAATGATGTTTGTGATAGATTACTTATCTTAAACACGTTTAAAGTCTGTACAAGTTGATTTTAATAGCATACTGGAATAAAGTGTAACCAGTGGCAGTTTGGAAGGTAGGAATAAAAATCTAAAATTTACCACTTAAGGAGTTTTGAAAAATAGTTGGCAGTAAAGTAACGTGTAATGCAGGTTGTATTTTGTAAACATGCTAACTAACCAGTATGCTCCTTGAAGAGATGTTAAGAAATTATTAAAGATTTCCTAGTTCTGCGACCAAAATTAATGAATTATTCCCTGCACCATAACCCACACTTTCATGAAGTTTTGTCAAAAGCCTTCAGAACTTTTTGAGTAACAAACAACACAAAAGACAAAATTGGGTGAAAGTATAACCTCCTTGTAATGCCACAGATTGCAGAACACTATATTTGCCAGCAGGTGGCAGTGCAGCCCTGTATTATGAGTATGGCTGAAGTAAGGAAGCTGGTATTCATACTTTCATCAATCAAAGGTACAGACTGTTTTATTTTATTGTAATCCAATGAAGTTAATGACCGCCGAGTTATTTGTGTCATCAATAAAATTTGCCGTGACATTTCCTGTCCGATAAGCGATCAATATCAGTGCTGATTGTATAATTTGTCATTGCTTACAGTGAAGCCCAGCAGGGAAGTGGTGAAGTGTGTATGTGTGCGTGCAAACACAAGGGAAACACATTTGCTCATGTGCCTCACACACACATACACCCCCACAGACCCACACATACACACACACACAAAACAAGGGAAGGAAGAAAAGATCTGTGGTTTCTGTCTCACCACCAGTCATTGTCAGCTGTGAAACAAGAACTTTTCATTAACGCAGAAGAGATGGAAAATAAAAACACCTCTGCTTATTGAGGGAGGAGGAATATCTGAAAGGCATATTTAGGGGGCGCTGGCTGCAGCGATGGAGCGTAGCTGCTTTCGTTTGAGGTCTCTGAGGCTGGATACTGAGAAACAGGTAGAGGGGGAGGAAGGAGAGAGAGAGAGAGAGAGAGAGAGAGAGAGAGAGAGCTAAAGTTGTGTTAGAGAGATTTGAAAGAGGAGCAGGGGGCGGCCAGACAGGCCCTCATGTGAACCGTCTCCACCACACACAGCCCACTTCCTGTCTCTCTCTTA
>VXCM01000242.1:0-67500 GCA_014773175.1 Lucifuga dentata | reverse complement strand
CAAACATGTGCGAACACTTACAAATGTGCACGCGTGCAATTAGATTTTAACAAGCATTTTGATAATGGATCTGATGCTGTTATCCAGGGCGACTTACAATTAGCAGCATTAGAAATAACACATTAGCACTCTGTAATGCATGTCTGAGTACTCAGATTAGTTTTAACATGTCACCCATTGCGCTACTTTTTCAATTTTACATGTTGTTACTTTTATTATCATTGAATCTTCTTTAAAGTATATTTTAACCCCTGAAAGCTCTATAGTTTGAGTAACATAGGCTAATTCCTGACTACTGTAATCCTTCAAAACTAATATACATTCTACAAGCCAGAGCAGAAGTTCATGAGATGCATAGCAGCGAACAACACCAAAGCCCCCATATAGTGGAAGCTGTATAGAAAGGATTAACACACATACATGTTTCTAACACACACATATGTAACTTTTTTGGTTTATTAAATCAGCATTACATATTAATTTTGGTATTGAATCAAATGAATCTATGTGATGTTAAATCGCTGCTAGAGCTGAACACAGAGAATTAGCGCCCAACTGTAGCATTCCACACAGCTTTTATGCTATATTTGCACTGCAAGGTACAAGTGACCCAATTCTGACTTTTTTCACACGTGGCACATATCAGACAAGCATTATGAACATGTTAACAGCAAAAAAAAAAAAAAAAAAAACACAGGCACAAAAAATTGCTTAGGTCAATGGACCTAAGTGTGCAGAGGAGGCTCAAATACAGGGGATGTACCGCAGTAAATTTGTTTTTGTAGATATTTAAAAGTAAGGCTTTAAATGCCTTAAAATGTGATTGCTGCACTCTTTTAAAGATGCTTCAGAAAGCAATAACTCGTGTAATTATTTCAGTTTCAATTGCATCGATAGTGGCTTTTTTTTTTTTTTANTTTTTTTTTTTTTTAACCTCTGTCGTGGAAAGGAAACTATTCATCACATGCGGGTTGTTTCAGGTCTAAACTTGGTAAATGAGTGTACTATTGGATGCTATCTGAAAAGTTGCATATAGGCAAAAAAAAAAAAAAAAAAAATCGGAATTGGGCACCATGACCTGCAGTGTAAATGAATTTAGAGTTTTTCCAACAATCAAGCCCTGGTCAAGTCAAGTTACGTGTCCAGCACAAATATTAGACAACCAAACTTCACAACTAATTGCTGAATAAAGTATCTAACAATCTAAAACCACGAAATGTTTGGAGACAAAAACAAGCAAAAACATATGATTAATACTGGAACGACATACAGCAGGTGGTCACATCTCCTATGGAATACTCATATTGCTCATGTTGCTCTTTTTGCTCAATATGTAATTGCGTTTGTTGTGGAATTTTTCTGCCCCCTACTGGTTACAAATATACACGATGCAGCTTTACACTTACAGTAAAATTTCTATGATTATTAATGTACTGCAGTACTTGTCTGACATTTAGTTTCTATAAAGTTGGTGGAAAAGTGCTCCAAAATCATAATCAAGCAACAGCACGGAGTGTAAGAGAGTGTATTCCCTGCACAGTTTTCCTCTGACAAAACTGAAAAGAAATAAAACCTTTATACAGAGATAGATATACAGAGACAGATATACAGAGACATTCAAAAAAATAATCAGTATGGAGATAGAGCATGATGCACAGACACAGATCTGAGTACAGTGTCTAAAGATCATGATACTCACTCTTGTACGGCGCGGGCTATAGACAGCGCAGTGGAGCCGGTCTCATTAACACTGTCCAAGGTCACGTTTGGCAGGTCGTCGTCATCGCTATCGCTTTTGATCTGCCTTGGCGACAGGCAGTTGGGGTCTATGTGTGCTGTGAGGACGACACACATACACACACACACTCACAGGAGTCAGACATATGATACTGGAATCCACACTGGAAACTTATAAGGCATATCACATTGTGCACGATGGAAAGTGTTTCTAGTTGTAACCTATGGACCTTGTTGTTCATCACTTTTTCCGTTTGGTCGAGAAGAAAAGTTCGTCCAAAATAGGTCACGTGCACAATCTTTATCATATGCATGAATGTAGTTTGAGTGTGTCTGTGCATTTAGGAGATAGTGCAGGCGTGTTAAGCCAAGAGCTGTCCATCAAACAGAATCCTCCACTTGAGGGCACGGCAGCAAAACATGACACTGTACCCCATACTTACATACTCTTTCTCTCTCACACACACACACACACACACACATGCATTCTTTATCTGTCTCCACCCTGGAGATAAGGAGCTGGGTGAGGCCTTGTTTGGGCGTAGTTGTCCCTGAATGGTGTTTGGGGACATTTGTGATTGTGTGCATTTTGTTTGTGTGTGTATGTGTGTGTGTGTGTGGGGGGGGGGGGNGGGGGGGGGGGGGTTATTTCCATGTACTCAGCTTTCAGGTTGTCCTACTGTGCAGAAACTCATATTTCTGCAAATTGCAAACTTTCACACGAAATGCTTTACCCTGATTATGATCATCATTAGCAGCCCAGCTTTGTCCTTTCACTGATCCTCTGCTTTTGAGCAACAACCGGAGAAAAACATGGTGAACTTTAGTCTGGCCAGCGTACTGTGAAAGATGAGTCTCTGCATGTCTCCTCAGCTGCATAAAAAAAGTTACATCTATTCCACAAGTTGTGACAACTTCTTCCCTGGTCAACTCATCGGCTATGTAGCCAGAGCCTGCAGCAAACTCTGCTCTCTCCGTCTCCATGGACACCGCCTGTGCACATCCTGGAGAACTCACAGCAACAATGTCGAAAAAATAAAGACCCGCCTGACACTAGTTGTCAAAGAAAAGTCAGTGGCAATTACATAGCAATTAATTCATTATAATAATTTGAAAAATGCATCGTGAACATAAAAATTACAATGTTAAGATGTTGTAAGAACTGCGTTGTTGTTTTGGGAGAGGCAATCATCAGAAACAGTAGATACTGAGACATTTTGCCACTAAGCAACTGTGTCTGGTGCTTTCATAAGCTATCAGCGCACCACCTCCTCTGCCCTCTCAGCCGAGACTGGCCATAATGGCCCGTAATAAGGGTCTAGAAGTAGGAGCAGACATGGTGTTATTATTGGGGGGTGGGAACAGAGATAATGCTACAACTCTGCTTGAGCTTTTGCTTTTAAAGATTCCTCGCTGTTCTCTACAGCAATATATCCAGAGTGGTGACCAGCTCGCCTACTCTATAGAAAACCTGTAATTAGTTAGAAATGCAATGTGAGTTGGAAAGGGGTATTTTGAGCGAGGGACACAAAGGAGGAGTGGTAGAGAGGTGGGCAGAGCCCTGGATTTCTTTCTTTCTCTCCTGTTGTTTCCAGTCAAGCCCTGTTTCCATGGAAACCTCCTGCCGGAGACAGGGAGACAGCAGTGAAAGGAAGGGTACCCGCCCTCTCTTAAGGAGGATGGCCAACCTGTGTGTGTGTGTGTGTGTGTGTGTGTGCACGCACGCATGTAAGTGCACGTGCACATGNAACCTGTGTGTGTGTGTGTGTGTGTGTGTGTGCACGCACGCATGTAAGTGCACGTGCACATGCAAGTGTTCCTGTGTGTGTTCTATGATGAAAGCTTCAATATGATTGAGACTTGCATCACTGCACAAGGTTGTTAGGTTTGTATCAAGTCAAACAAGGTAAATCTGAGCTCTCGACTCTCTCATTAAACTTCATGCGAATATGGGGGGGTGACAGGGAGGTGAGGCGAGGGTGTGNGTGTGTGTGTGTTGGAGTGGGGTTGTATAGGTGACTCCCCTGACGTCAACTGTTTATTTGTCCAGCCACCAACCAATTTTGTCAATGGTGTCAAACCTGAAAAGAGGAAGATGAGGTTTGAGGTTTGCTCAAGCAACGACTGCATTGCATTTCACATGGAATTGATTGTAAAAATTTGAATAGAAAATACCTGTGCCAATCACATTAAAGGATCATACCAGTGATTTTGGCTGTTTGAGCCCCACAAATACTACTTGCATACACATTACGTTACTGTCAACCATTTTCTAAGATGTAAAACCATATTTCATGTTTGTACTATTTTGCCAAATCTCCAGATATTTTAAAATCAAATGTTCAGGTGGTACACCCACCTTAAAATTCAATGTTTTGCCTTCTAACACTTATGTATGATTGTAGAAGGCACGGTGGTTTTAATTTCTTGGTAAAAGCTGTCTTCTCCTGGTGGATTATATTGCTTGGCGGAGACGTATATTTGTGTAGCTTCATGTTATATTAGTGTTAAAATGCTAAAATTACATTACTTTGACAAAAATTAAAAAAAAAAAAATCTAACCACATGTTCGCTGTGAGGGATTACTTATTTCAAGCATGTTTCAAGACTTCAGATTGAGTTTTATCGTGTACTGCAATTAACTTAAACCAATAGCAGTCTGTAAGATAGGAAAAAAAATTCTAAAATTTATTGCTCCAGTAATATATTTTGAAAAATGGTTGACAGTAACGTAACATGTTGTATTGGGCTCAAACATGCAAAATCACTAGTATGATCCTTTAAGTGTCAATAGTGAATGTATAGTTCTGTTTGTCTACTGTTTTTGCTGTTTGACTAAGCGTCTGTATCCACCACACCCAACATTCACCCTATTTCCTTTGTGCTTGATGCCTTCAGAGGTACTCAGGGGTGTGTGCATGTGTGTGTGTGTGTGTGTGTGTGTGTGTGTGTGTGTGTGTGTGCACGTGCATGTGTGTGTGCATGCGTGTGAGTGCGTGAGTGCCACCCATCTTCAATATCTGTCCACACCCTCTTATGCAAGCCTTGTTTGTCCTGTCCTGCCTTCTTTCCTCTCCTCTCCTCGGGAGCAGACACCCGGAGTTTAAAACGCCCATCTCTGAGGACCACCACACCCACCTGACGAATGTCCAAGTGCAACACATGCTCTAATTACACTTCTCTCTGTGTATCTGTTTGTGCATGCACGGGGCCTGTGCCACAGTCTACTGTAAGTGTCCTTGTCCATCTGACAGGGTGTTACACAAAGAAACCTCCAATAAAAAAAAGAAAAAAAAAAGAAAAGTGGACTCTTTTACAGCTGACAGCTCTCCCCTGTGTACGGCTCAGAGTTCCACTCCTGTGGACAGGAACACCCAGGCTCACTCCCAGTGGTTTGCAGTAAAACCACACCCTCACAGAAAACCAATGCCATAACATAAAGTTCAATCTAGGCCAGGCGAGCAATGTCTGAGACTGCTGGAGACGTGAAGGCATGTCTTGAGTATCACCAACCAGCTCCAAATGTGAGCTTCTGGATGATGGAAAAGACGGCAAGGCAGGACTCTGGTTTAACTAGTCTGCCGAAGACAAAATCTCTCTATAAAATATCTATAAAATATCTCTATAAATACTTCTGTAAAAGTCAAGAAAGACTTTCAACATGTTAATCTCACTCAGAGTGTGAGTTTATTGCTTACAGGAATGTGCGCACATGCAACTACTGTCGCCGTGTCTTGTCTGATGGTGCTTTTCCAGAAGGTTTGGTGTATCACGCTGCAGCCTCTGCATCCTGTATTGAACCGTCATCATATGTTTCCACGGCGGAAGATAACCAAAGTATGACTGGCTCCATCCTCAATCAAGTTGCCTATGTCCTCATAGTCAGCCGATTAGAGAATGTGTTGTGCAAAAGAAGTGCGGAATTTAAGAAATTAAAATCTCTGTAGAGTCGCTGCTCGCTACTTCCTTGTTGTCTGCACAGATTCAAATCGTGGCACAGCGTGGTGCAGGTATCAGAACCATCTGGAAAAGCACCATAACTTTATCATTACATGGACAGGAGGCTGGACAGATTTACAAATATAGAGCAGTAGGCAGCTTGTCACTGGGATATCATATACCTTCTAAAGTATGATAATTAGTGTGCAGGCATTTGTAATTACTTCTTTGTTGCCAGCATGGACCGATCTGTGTTTTCTTAGTTTCTGGCTTGTGACCCAGAAAGAGAAATGATTCTGATTGGATTTTCAGGAAGGATTCCCACAGAATTTTGTAGTTTAGCAGAGTTAGTAAAGCTCAATATTCAAAGCTCAATATTATTTTTAAAAAATGTATTATGGTGTTTGACAGTTGATCACATACAATAACTCATCTATATTATTCAATTATGAGAAATAACTGATTTTTAATTGCTATTTCTCAGTAGGAGGAGCCACAGTTTTACACCATCTGGAGGCTGGGCGGCTCTCTGGAGGAACCTCAGACAGCGTATGTTGCTACATACAGTAGCAACATGTGATACTAATATTTCATAGGGCAATAAATTCTGAACCGCCATGAGTCATCATTTTCTGTACAACTCTATCAGTGCTCAAGTATTTGACAGAGCTCTTTCAAAATCCCTTCAGTAAATCATGAAAATTAATAGTTGATCCCATTAGTGATAGTTATATGAGTGAACATGAAGTCAATTCAGAGAATGTGGTCTTACCTTTGCCGTGGCTTTTGGCCTCATCCAGCAGAGGTAGCATGATGGTGTTGTTGAGGCTGGGGGGCGATCGAACGGCAGTGGTGTACATGAGGGGAAGTGACTGTACCACAACTGGGATGCGGTGAACATGGCTGGCCAGTTTTCCTGCTCCCTGCAGGCTCAGAGGGCTGGATGGAGGCGGCGGCACAGAGTGCAGGATGTGCAAATACTGCTGACCTCTCACCCCAGTGCCGGGGGCAACTAGAGGGCCTGGTGTGAGCACCGATGAGGCCGAGGTGATAACCGACGGAGAGGAGGAGGAGGATGATGACGATAATGAAGATGGAGAGAAAGCAGATCTGAGAGGTGAAGATGAGGTGGTTGTGGAGGTGATGGATGATGAAGAAGGACGGGGCTTGTTGATTGACAGGTCGACAGGCTCGGTCTGCGTGTGGAAGTGTGAGTCGTGAGCGAGCAAGTCTTCTGGAGGTTCAGATTTAACTCTGCTGAGGAAGAAGGGGATGCCGTCCATCGCAGGGTAACGGCGCACTTTCGGTGACTGTGGGAATAAAAAAAAAGCATGGATATTAGATTTTCTCACCACTGATTCATTCCTTTCCTTATTCTGTCTTGCAACTTGTGTCATGCCATGTATCTCCTGCAATTTTAATTTAGCGTTTCAGTTTTATGAGTCTTTTCATTTCAAGAGGGCTCTCTTTAAAGCGGGATTCCACCAATTTCCACATCAAACTTGGTTTTACAGTCACGAGGAGCTCTATTGAGCCTGTGAAGACAACTGTATAAAGGCGTTTGTGGTGCAAAGTCAGGGAAACATACCCTTATGATATAACAAGAGTTACTTCCTGTTTGTGCTTTAGTCTACAAGTGTTGGAGCTGAAGACTACAAGATTAAAAACTGAGGCAAATTCAGTCATTTGTAGGAGGAGCTTTAGTTTGCAAACTTGTAGCCTTCAGTACCAAGAGGAAGTAACTCTTGTGATATCATCAGGGTCAGCATGCCTGATTTTGAATGACTTTATTGCTCTTAAAAGCCAAAAAAAAAAAAAAAAAAAAAAAAAAAAGAGGCCCAAAATCAGCTAAATAGTGTTCCCCCTGACCTAACTGGATGTATACAGTTGATGGACTCCCCCTTTAATGATGGTCCAAACTACAGAATAGAAACAGGAGTTCTGAATGGCCAGCTGAAAGAAGACTTAAAAGAGGTTCTTCGCTACAATGAAAACTATTCATACGATAAAAAAATGTTTTAAATAACTCAATAAAGCATAAGAAAAATAAACATAGTATGAACTTATCAAACACCATACAACAAAAAAGTGTCACTGTATAAAAATAATGACTAGCCAATCAGAGCTCTCCTTTCTGGCCCTCCAGTGGACCTCTGTAAATAAAAGTTCATTTACATACAGTATAATACTATATAACATTAAACATATTTTGGAAATCCATTAGTTTATGTATTTATTCAATTTACTTTATTTGACCAACATATAGAACACCTATGTGAAATTATGTTACGTGATATTTCTACTTGTATTCTCTGTATTTTATATTTATGGTCTTCATAATTTCTACTCATGCTCTCCTTAATTTCAATTTGTACTTATTCTACTTATGTGCTACTACTCTACTTTCCACTTTTCTCAATAATTTGAAATATATCTTCATACGAGACCAGACAGTGATGCGCTGACTTCAGTTCAAGTAGAAATGTAGTTGTGTAAGTGTGATGTGACAGAGATTTCACATGATAGACGTATCATGCATGTCACAAAGGCATATGCTGACATTTACTGAGAAAGAGCAGTAATTTCCCAGCACTCATTCAAACACTCTCTTCCTGTGAGGTTCACTTGCTTAGCATGATGTCATATGCAGATGAAATGCAGGTGTAAAGATAGTTTCTCTCTCACATTCGCCTCCTTTCGCTCTCTGCCTTTCTCTCATCTTGGCGTGGATCGCTCTTTCTCTATTTTCCTCCTGCTTTCCATCACTCCCACAGAAACACAGCTCTCTTGGCTCCCCTCGTATCTCTCCTAAATCTCCTTTGTGACGGTGGAAAAACATCATATGGGCTCAATTTCCTGACTGTCTCTCTCTCTCTCTTTCTCTCGGTCTCTCAGCAATGGGCCTCCTAAGGCCAACGCTGGTGGCTCAGCATATCCCTCAGCACATCTTTCACTTAACACCAAGCAGACTGTAACTCAACCGCTCCATCTGCCTCCACAAGTTTTAGGAACCTGTTTACTTGGAAGAGATAATTGAGAACATACACGGTAGAAAAAAACACTTTGCTACTATTTGTTTATACAAACTTTGGCCTCACTATGATACGTGCTTTGTCGTGACATCAAATGAACCGTGTTCATTCAGATGTAATGTCGTTGTTCTTCACTGTGTTTGATATCAGATGGGGTGTGAGAGCATTTGGGGGGTAGGAGGTTGATCTGTAGCCTTTCAGAGGCTGAGTCACGGTTAGAAACATCAAGGAGAGAACAGATCCTGGATTTTTACTAATCGTAAAGAAAAAGGTCATTAATGCTAAGGGGGAAAAAATCTTAAACTCCAATTGTGGCCACAGCAGATGTGAAATGTATTCTTTCTTTAGTTTTTTTGTTTTTTCGACTCTCATTTCTTTGCTCTTATGTAATGCTGGCTGAGTGCAGCTCTGTGGTGAATTACGAAGTTTTTGTGAGTGGTATGTGTTCCTCTCTGTAGTAGCCTACTATTTTTACTTCAGACTTGTACACTCACTTTCAGCCTACAGGAAATGTTACGACCCCATGAATCAAAAGCGCTTCTCCCAGTGAATCTCCTCCTTAGCTGAAAAACAAACCCTACCCCATGAAATATGCCCTCTGGTGACCTCTGAACCTTAGTGGGGTTCAGCTCAGAGTCAGAGGTGTGAGGTCAAGGTTCATGGCAAATTATGGCCAGTTTCATAATACCACCCACCACGCATTTTCAATCGAATTCCTACAGGGCTCTACATATGTTCAAAAATGCAAATTGTTCAAATGAATTAAAACAAATCAAATCAGTTTTGGTGAAAGCTTTTTTTCCATGACATGAGAACACAAGCAGGTATTTGGAATTTCTAATTATTCTGTATGAGCCAGAGAATTCGCCACAAAAAAATAGACTGATATGATCATGTATTATGATGGGAAGACATCAAACATTTCTATGATGTAGTTTTTAGACTTTTAGACTTATCCAAACAATTTTCTGACACTGAAGATTTCTCTATGAAAGATTTTGTTGCGCAAAGAAACATATTTTACTTTATTTTTCCCTTCAGATAGGAGTCTGTCGATCCTTCTCGTTAGTTAAGCACAGATTAATGAAATTTGGTATGTCTGACTGTTTGTCAGCAGGACATCTATTAAAATTTCAATGAAATTTTGTAAGTAAGAATTGGGTCAAGGAAGAGTTCAAGAGTTTGAAGCAAATCCAGATCCAGATATAACAAGATGAGACATTTGTCCAAGTTTTTATCAATGTTTCATTTCTAAGATGGATAAAATTCAGGCATGTGTATCATTTGATGGAAATCTGGCTGATGAAATATGCTCAGATATACACTTTACATTACAAACATGCAAACTACCGCCGTTTACCTGACAAGTTAGAAAAATAAAGTATTCTGAGATCCTAATCTTTAGTTACAGCTACCAGAGTAGTTATGTCTATAACTTTATTTATGGCTTTATATTGGATTGCTTGGCCTTGGAGGGGGCGGCACGGTGGCTCAGTGGTTAGCACTATCACCTCACAGCAAGAAGGTCCTGGGTTTGAGTTCAACCGGGTCCTTTCTGTGTGGAGTTTGCATGTTCTCCCCGTGTCTGCGTGGTTCCCTCCGGGTGCTCCAGCTTCCTCCCACCTCAGGTCAGGTGAATTGGAAACTCTAAATTGGCCGTAGGTGTGAATGAGTTTGTTTGTCTCTATGTGTCACCCTGCGATAGACTGGCGACTTGTCCAGGGTGAACCCCGCCTCTCACCCAATGACTGCTGGATAGGCTCCAGCCCCCCGTGACTCTTAACAGGACAACCGGGTATAGAAAATGGATGGATCGATAGCCTTGGAGGAGGTGTGAGCTCTCTAAATGAGCTCTGCTTAATTATCTTCTCATCTAGTGAGTTTGTTCCTGTATCTACCCATTGGTAGCTATAGTTCATGTGCTGGGAAATGCTGCTCCAGGCCTTTACCGAGAGAAATATTTCTAAAGAAATATCACTTTTTGTTAATATCTGTGTGTGCTTGTGATATCAAATGGTCTCTCTGCTTCTCTCGCATCAACTCCTGCGTTTCTCTGCAGACTCTCAGGTTATTATCCAGCTGCTTTTATAAGAGACCTCTCTATGGTTGCATGTTCTGTATAGGATGTCAGTGTCACCAACTGCCTGGAGCTACATCGCCTAAAGTCTTTGAAGCCATTAGTTATACTGAGGCTGATCTGCGTGTTTGTGAAATCTTTCTCGGCATGTGCTCCTAGAGTGCATCTGGTTGGCTGTTAAAGTTTTGCTAGTTCTTCCTACCAGTGGCAGAGCATTAGAGGAAAAGAAGAAGCTGTGGAAAATGTATCGTGTTGCATATGCAAACCGCAATTGTCGTCTGGACGCTGTTCTGAAATGATTCAGCGTCAATAAAAACATATACTTCTCATGCTAAACTATGATTGCAGAACCACGCTGAAGCCTTTAAAACCGGGTGACTGCACATGGAGTGGTTAACAAATGTAATACTTATACTATACTGGTTTGATGTAAGGAGCCTCTAGTTGCTCAGTGCATGAAAATGACTATAGGTGTTGTTAATGATTATAGGCATTGTTAACTTTGAGTGTCTAAACTATGTAATTGGTATAGTCACTACAATGCCTCAAGTGGCTTAAATTTAACCATTCTGTTTGTTGAAGTGAAAAACTATGATCATCACAGTTAGGAATTCAGTAAGAGGCACTGACAACACGTCAGATCAGCTAATCCTCCTGTGTAAAACAGGAAATTTTTACGTGGAAAGGTCAAAATAACAGAGTATATAGGTTACACAAAAGTGAAGAACTGAAACTTATTTGCATATTGGCTCAGGTTCTCATACACATCTCAGCCAGTACAAATGGAAAACTTAACCCACTCCCTCCCTCCCTCATTTTGACAGATACAAACACACACATGCGCTCACACGCACACTCACACATGTACAAGGATATGCTCCACCCCGACCCGCCTGCCTGCCTCTGTCCTCATGCCATTGTCTTTATTAGGGGATACTGGTTAGCAGGGCAGATTTTCCAAGCCCTTGCGGGTGAATTGTCTAACGAGGCAGACCATTTCCAGCAAGCCTTTGGCCCCCCGCCACCTAAATGAAGACCACATTTCTGCAGCAGTCTAAACTGTCTGTCTGTGCCTGCTGTCTAAAGGGAAGCTCAGTCAGTAAGGGCGAGATTGAATCTCAGTGCACTTCAAAGCCATGTGGGCTGCAGCACACACATCCTGTCTGTGACTGACACCACGCCACGTATGGAGAATGACTTCAAGCCCTGGCCATTAGGTAGCCAGGCAAAGGTACGGTGCTCAAGCCCTTCAGACACAGCTGAGAGCAGAACGCCCGGAAAGTAACCACCTGCTTCCCTGCCTTACTGTCAGATCCTTCTATCAGAAGACAGAGATTCAGACTTTATCAACACGAACTGCCAGCACTCCCTGAGGAGAACCCAGATAACCTGATGTGTTATCAGCAGCTACTATTTCTCTCATCCATCAAGCACTGATGCACTCAGGTTCTTCTTTTCTCTTCCTCCCCCAAAGTGCCATTGGTGACGTACTGGGGGCAAGAAATTATCGATAAGTTATGAATGGAAATCAATGATAATGGAGCACTATTCATCATGACCATAAATATGAAGTGGCCTGCACCCACTACACACACAGCTGTGGGGGCAACACAAAGCCCTGGTAACCTAGCAACAGCTTCTACATAACAAGACCACTTTATTTCTATGTATGTTGGACAAGAGAGCACTTCACTGATATGTGGGCCATGAAAATCCTACATCAAGTAGCGCCACGATTCCTTATATGATCGACACACAAAACACAGAGCACATTTAATGTCACGTTTGAACACAATATAAATTCTACATTGTAGCTTAGCTTGTTATAGTAAAAGAATCTCATCAGTGAAGTGTGGATGTTGGTGTAATTGTAGAAATGCTTGCAAGGCTTGCAGTGACATTTAACTTCTGTTTTTTGTTTTTTTTTTTTGGAGAAATTAATCACACGGAGGGATGCAGAAACGCAACGAGAGGTGACAGAGAGAAAGGGGAGATGTGCGAGAGATTACAAGACCAGATAGAGCCGTGATAGTGATAGAGGAAGAGTACTGTGTAGTTTGCTGTGTTTTTTTGTTTTTTTTTTGTCTGTGTGTCTATATCTGTGTGTATTAACATGAGCCTGAGTGTGTGTGACAGAGAGAGAGAGAGAGATCATGCATGTGTGTTGTGAGGCAGTATAGATCAACCAGAGGACAAAGGAAAACTGAAAGACGTAAAGAAACAGGAACAGACAGAGATAAGATTTAGTTTCCCATGTGACTCTCCTTCCTGGAGCAGCGACTACATCTGTGCATTTACCCCCAGCCAGCACAGACTCTCTGCTGGCCCTGGTCACCACGCTGGAAGCCCCTGATGCATTCCTGCTCCAGCTGTGGCTCTCCTCCTCTCGCTCTCTACCCCTCCTGCTTACTACCATGCTCTCCAACCACTCCTCCTAGCCCCCACACTCACTCACTCCTTCACTCACTTGCTGAGGCCTGGGAGTGATTATCTCCTCATTGCTGGGAGGAGAAAAGAAGGATAGCAGGAAAAAAGGGAATTGTCTAGAAAACAACTGCTTGCTTACCCCTTGTTCTGATTCCAGAGGCTCAGCTTTGACTCGGACTGCAGGCATTCCGTCAAGCATTAACATCCTGTTTGTGAGGCAGTCTGCGAAGGAACACAGAGGAGGTGTTAGACGGGTGTTTTAACATGACTAAGCAGCTCATACACTTGCACATCTACAATGTTATGCATACATTTACTGGAAGAAAAACAACACATTTTAAATAGCTACAAAGTCATATTTACAAATCATTTCAAAACCATTAGAAACTCACACACAAGAGATGCATCTGTCAGCACACAATATTGCTACTTATCTTTATTTTTTTTGCCTAATTTTTCATCTTACTGATAATATTGTGTTGTCCATGAGCACATTTACTTATTTGTTTTTATGTGTAGGCTGTTGTAACAATGCAGTTTCTACTTGGGGATTAATAAAGTCTCTCTCTCTCTCTCTCTCTNCCCCCCAGCTATCTATGTATCTAAACAGAATGTACCACACTTTCTTATTCATAACACAGATTTTAAAACATCTGACCTCCTGGACTATTAACTCTTCATAATGCTATAAAACTACTCTTAAAATGGCTATAAAGATTTTCAAGACTACGGTCATTTCAAATTTGTTGTCCATTTGCTTCATTTGTCCAGATTAGTGAATGAATTGTTACTTTTTTTAAAAATTGCAGTTGCCTCAGTTTTGGTTTCACACACACACACACACACACACACACACACACACACACACACACACACACAAAATTCAAGCAAACTGAAATATATCAGCAAAAGCCAGGTGAGTGTCTGCTGTTCCTATTGGTCAGAAATGACGGGAGAGGAAACAATCAAAACAAAAAGAAGTTATTATATGCCACTAACAATGAATGACAGAATTGGCATAAATTCTTAGTTGTAGTCTTTATTTGGGCCATATACCAAGCAAAACTATAACAGCAGAATCCTGAATTTGACTCCAAAACAGTGTCTCAAAAACTGTGTAGCTTCACATTATGTAAAGAAGGTGTGCTGCCTTCAGACAGCTGAACAAGAAAATGAAGTGCATATTGAGCACATACAACAACATGCTAACCACCAATATGTTACTCAGTCTGAATACATGTTAAATAAGCTTGATTTTCACAGCAAACAAATGGCTCTGGGATCTGTTTTTGATCAGATCAAGACCACTTCCTCACACAGGTCTTGGTGCAGTTGTTTTGGTCTGCACCTGACTACTGTGCCCCAACCAGCCCAAACGAATCATACCGAGAGGGAAAATGTAACAGAGTCTGATTCAACTGCACTAAACCACGTACACATAGCTAAAAACAGCTATTCCAGCTAACTTTGATTTATTACTTTGATGGAAATGGGAAGTACTTTATAATATGGCATAAAAAAACCCCTGAGTAGTTACCATTGAAAAACAAGGAAGTACTTCCCTATTATTAATGAATAGTTAACAGTAGAATGATGCACTAGTTCACTTAAAGATTTTCAGAAATGGTAAGTAATGGTGTGATAATCATGTTTATGAAGCTCTACTTTACTTGAAAGGGGAAGTAGCCCAGTGGGAAATTGGGTTCAATTTTAATTTACCTTCACCTGTTTATAAGATGTACATATGGTACATATGGTGTGAATGTTAATTATTTTTACTCTGCACATATTTAAATATGTTCATTTCTAAAAAAAAAAAAAAAAAANAAAAAAAAAAAAAAAAAAAGAAAAGAAAAGAAAAAAAGTATATTGTTGTGCTTTATTTTGTTAATTCGAAAATGAGGTTGAAAGTCAAAGATTAATAGGAAGGTGAAAAACACCTGGCGGAGAGAGTGATGGAGGAAAGAGGAGACGACAAAGAGCGAAACATGGACCGCAAAGTTAAAGGTGTAATGTGTAAAACGCTGTACTTTATTACTTGCAATAATTGTAAGACTGTCAAGCAGGAGAAACTAATCAGCAACAAACACTACGGGAGAAACTTTGAAGAATTCGTGGACTCATTCAGTAAGAATTAGCTATCACGCTAATCGCGAGTTAGCGGCTTGCTAACAGCGCCTGTAAAGTGAATGGAAGTGCTAGCACGAGTTAGCTCAACCAGCGGACTTAAGAAGCTACATTTCCTGAGGACTACAGTGACTAGAGAGCCTGGGAACCATCCAGACAGCGGTCCGTGGCTACCGGGAATGCTGATCTGTGGCTACCGGGAACGCTCAGACTTCCTCTGGCTCCTTGGGAGTTTGCTCACTTCGGACGACGTCGGGTGGTTGGCGCTAGCAAGGCTCATCCAGGACTTGGAACTGAGTGAGTTACATTGCTTTCTTTTTGTTTTCTCCGTAGAGCGAAAGGGCAGTTGGTTTTAGGACGCCTCAACGGGAAATTTATCTTTTGTTCAGTTAATTATGTGCCTGTTTAAAGGATCATACCAGTTTGAGCCCAATATATAGGCTACAATCCTTATACACGAGGATACTGACAATCACTTCCCAAACATACTATTTTAGTGGCAAGCTTCAGATTTTTGTCCTACCTTCCAGACTGCAGTTAGTTTCAGTTCATTCTAGTATCTATTAAAAAAATCATCTTGTAGAGACTTAAAACATGCTTGATCCATCAAGATGGACAAGATGTCTGCCTAAGTAAAATGACTGTGCCATCTCCCATCCTGCGTAAGTGTTAGAAGATGAAACACTGACTTTTAAGGTGGGTGTATCACCTGAACATTTGATTTTGAAAGATTTTAAGTTTTAGAAATTGGCTTTCAGTATCAGGAAGGAAAGGTATAAACATGGGTTGTATATACTGGGCTCAAATATACACGATTGCCGGGTTGGTCCTTTAAGTGTGTGTGTGTGTGTGTGTAAAGTTTTATATAAGACAATTTTTCATGCATTTGTTAAACTATAGAAATATTATAATGATTTATTATGGTTATTTATTATGGTTTATTATCATGGTTTATTTTCAAACATTTTATAAGCAAAGAGTTCACAGTTCTATTTACAGATGTATTTGTGTGAGCTGATTGATTTATATTTCGTTGTGTATTGTGCTTAAATGTTTACTGGTAGGGAAGTTAGGAGACTTTACCAGCAGCCTTTTAGTAAAGGGATGTATGAGAACAGAATTTAAGGATTGAATATTTATTTTGATAAAGATAATCAGGCCGGTAAATAATTAAATTAGTGGAATAAACTCAGGCAAACATAAATAAGATAAAACGTTAAAGTAATTAACTCGGGTTAAATGAACTCAGGGCACCACTGGCATTTAGTTTAAGCCAGGAGGCGCTACAAACAAAAAAAAAGGACTAATATTCACATTATAAGCAAGTAATGATTAGTTCTACTTGCCATTTGGCATCTGATGCAGAATTAATCAGGAATGATTTAATAAGTGGTCTGTATCCATAGTCACAGATATCCAGTAAGTTGTTATTATTACACTGTTTAATTAACATAAAAGCTAGCAGGCTTTTAATTCATTTACTAATACAAAGTTCATCTGCTATGAACATCATTGGTAGCTACTAAGGCTTTTGTGTACCATAATAGAAAGCGTTACACTTTGGTGAACTATAATTACTCTCTGTATGTATATATCTATCTATAATTACAGTATCTCTGACTGTCTGTCTGTCTCTGTGGTGCCAGTATCTCAAAAACCCGGCACTGTATGAAGTTGAAATTTGGCAGTATAAAACTCAGGACCCAAGGATGTGCAGTATCACGTGTAGAGTTGTTTGGTTGAGTGGTTCTCGAATTCAGCTGTGCTGGTAAAAAGTAGTCCACGTGTGGCAGGATATGCACGGCGGCAGGATACGCCATAGGTGTAGCAGCATATGCTCTGCTCCATGGGAGTCAGGCACTAATGGCAGGCAGCAGGAACGGGTATAGGCCTACTGTACCCGATACTGAATGAAGCTGATATTTGGCAGGTTTATTACTCAGGACCCATGGACGTGCTGTGTCACTTGTGAAGTTGTTTGGAGGAGTGATTATCGAATTGAGCAGTAGCGGTAAAAGTAGTCCGCGCGGCAGGATATGCTCCGGGCGCAGCAGCACATGCTCCACTCCACAGGCACTACAAACAAAGCTAGCTCACGAGGACATGCAGAACAAAAGTATGGCAGGCTACGTTGCACACCATAAAGTCTGGTGTTGTGCCGAAATCTGCATCCCTGCCGAAAACTGCATTCCCACTTCTGCCAAGATTTGCATCTCCACTATAAATAATTTTCTGAAGATGAAGGAATGAAATCAAGTTAACAGCTCACATTTGGAGCTATTTGGATATGATGGCGTGAATTTGGTGCTGTGAGCCTCCTCAAGGCTGAGAAAGGAGGGGATGCAAGTGCTTTTCGGCAAGTGCTCTTTTGCCTAGATTTGCATCCCCAGTGTAAATAACTTTCTGAAGATGAAGGAATGAAATGACATTAAAAACTCATATTTGGGGTTATTTTTGTGAGACAGGGTGAGTTTGGTGAATGTAACCTTCAGGTCCGAGTTAAGGAGGGGATGCATTTTTTGGCAAAAATAACAAATAAGAATGGAGAATTGAATCGACATACTGTAATAGACATACTTCAATAGACATACTGTAGGTATTATTGTTAAGAAGTGCCATAATCACTGTTTGATAAAAGTTATCCAAAGGAATAAATATTGTCTTGAATTACACATATGATCCATTGTCTGTGAATGGGGATGCAGTTTTCAGTACATTGGGCCGTTCCGAACAGGCATGTTTTGAACGGGACTGCACTGGTACAGTTAACTCAACAATAATGGAAGCAGCACAACCACACATTGTTTGCTCTCTGTACTCAACAATGACCTAATAACACCATAAATGCTACACACTTAAGAATGGAAGACACGGTGACATTTAATGTTAATGTACAATAGACAAATGATAGACAAAGCTGACACACACACACATTATAAAGATGATATTCTGTACTCTCAAGTGCATACAGTATACAATGCTAAAACAGATAAACTGCAAATCTTAAAATTTTCTGATATTGTAAACTATAATGTTGGACAAATTATGTTTCTACTAGCTCAAAATCAAGAACTACCAACAAATATTCAGCAATTGTTTAAAGAACAAAAGAGTCATAATCTTAGAGGAGTTTGTATGTATGACATTCCAAAAATTAGAACAGAAACAAAAAGAAGAAATATATTGATGACTGGTGTTAAATGTGGAACAAGATGGAAAATGAAATTAAATTATGGTATGTAAAACTATAAAAAAATTAAATGATGTTTAAAATTAATGCAATTAGGAAATATGAAGAAATTTTATGAATGATTGATCTTGAAATCATGATTGTGTATGTATGTAAGTATGTGAAAATGTAGATGTAAATGTAGATTTTCTTTATTTATTATGGTGAAGGTGGCACAATGAATTTGAATTAGCGATCAGAGATTTTTTATTCTTAAACAACGTGATATGTGAGAAGGACAGGCTTTAAATAAGCTTTGTCTTCAGCCTACTCCTTTTCAGTCACAGAGGAAATATGGGATATGTCTTTNGCTTTAAATAAGCTTTGTCTTCAGCCTACTCCTTTTCAGTCACAGAGGAAATATGGGATATGTCTTTGTGAAATATAGTAACAAACTGTGATCTGTGTGTGTGTCGTGTATTGTACAGTACTGAATGTTGAATGACCGAACTAAAATTAAAAAAAAAAAAGCAACACGTGTGCATGTACAGGCAGTCACACGGTCATTTTAAAAGGTTTCCTCTAACCGTTGCGTTTGAGCCCTGTGGTCTGCAAAGTGGGCAGCAATGCCCGGCTCCTCAGCTCCGTGCTGTGGCTTTAAGAGGGATACACAGATGGAGCCAATGACAACAATGCATGTTCCGTATCCCTCAGCTGGAGCCGACCTGAGGTAACCCTCCCTCTTATTATTTTAGCAGCAGTACATGGAGGAATGCAAGCAAGGCACATAGTCTCTAAACATCTCTATTACTCTCACTGCTGGCAGCAGCATCAGGGCCATCCTGATCACTATGGTAGAGAGAGAGAGAGAGAGAGAGAGAGAGAGAGCTCAGCCAGTCATCACTGATACTCTGTGCACTTTTTTAGCAGCCTGACCATGTAGTGTAACTGCATCATACATCTCAGACTGAGAGGCTGAGATCTAATTGAGAAAGCTAAGCATGACAAATGTTAGTAACGTTTGATGCTGCACATTGTTGAACCGCTTCTTAGATTCTAAAGCAAAAAAGCTAATCCTGACTGTGTTTGTGAGTGAGGGAGGTTTACAAAGAGGGAGGGAGGGAGGGAGGATTTTCTCCCTCAATCTGCAACCCTCCCCCCCCCCNCCCCCCCCCCAGAGCTCGCCTCTCAGGTCTAACTCCCCCAGGTACCCTGGCTGCACTGCTATTGTATTGTTGTCCAGGATGTCCTTCGGCTTCAGGTCTTGGTAGGCCCAGATAGCGTTGCCATGGCAACGGTTGGGCGGGTGGAGTTGCAGCCTCAGTCCAGCCTCAAGCCATGTGTTGAGGAGAAGAGAGAGTGTGAAGAGAGACAGAGTGAGGTTCGTTTTCCTCAAGATGACCATTATTCCTGCTGAAGCATTTTCATCTCCTCAGACACAAAAAAAATACATATCTTTCCAATTTCAGATAAAGTCTTAATCTTTCCACTGGGGAATCTGACTTTGTTAAAAGATTTCTCTAGAGAGAAATCCAACAAAAGCCTTTTTTTTTTTTTTTTTNCTTTTTTTTTTTTTTTTCACTGCAAAAAAAAAAGTTTACCTCAAACTCATTCAACTTTGATGCTAAATAAGTGTTCTCAATTGTTACAGGAAAATGAATTTCACTTTCACAAGTTACACCAGAAACCTATTAGCTATGCATATCACGGTACAGTGAATATAGCACATTTCCAGCCTTCCCCACTGTTCCCAGTGTTCCTACAGTGTTTCTACAGTCCAGTTAATCCAGTGGTTTGTGCACACCTTCCTAATGAACTAGCATGCAGCAGCCTCCTCATAGGAAATCAATGGCCAATGCATACCTCCGCTGTAATGACCAATGAGCTAACAGCAGTGAGGGAGACTTAACACTGACTAATGAGCTAACTGAGTAGCCTTGTGTGCGGAGTACCTCACATCAGGAAACTTCAACCAAAGGCTATTGTCAACTGTTTTTTTTTTTTTTTTTTNTTTTTTTTTTTTTTTTTTTCTCCTCTCAAATACAACTCACATCTGCTCGATACTTATTTCTTAGGTACTTCAGGACAGAGTACAGAAAATTGAGTAAAGGTTGAGTTCAAAATACAGAGACTTTGGTCAAGGTAATAAATTTGTGTGTATGTAAGGTTCTCTATCACTAAATTTGCTCTGCTGGCAGCAGGGCCAAGGCAACTATAGAGTATGCTGTCCATCAGCAGTATGAGGCTCTGTGTGTGGGAGATGGAGAGAGGGAGGGAGGGTGCTGGAGGGAAACAGGGCAGATTAAGATCACCTTTCCATTTGCTGCACTCTGAAATGAAATGGCCATCCCAGGTGTGAGGGGGAGTTGGGTGGAGGGAGGAGGGTGGTGGAGTGTTGAAGCATCTCATTTCTCCCTCCCATCCGCTCTCCCATCCCCAACGAAATCCCCAGAGAAGAGGCAAAGGGACCAGGTGAAGAATGAGGCTTGTTCTAGCTGCAAAGACTCTAAAATATACGTATCTGTATGGAGCTGCTGCTCTCTTTGCATTTATGTGTGTTTGCCAATGCATTTCAAGTTATAAACCAAAACTCCCACCATACATCACTATTTGTAACCTCAGGCTGACCAGCTCCTAATTCCCTGATGGCTACCAGTTCTGTGCTGTTGGAGGCAATAGCCACTATGTAGTGGAGGGATACTGTAAAGCTCCTGACCAGACGAACTATTCAATATGGGATGACCTCTCCAAAAAAAAAAAAAAAACAAACCCTGCCCTTCTGAGACCAAATGACCCCATATACAGGGAAAATCAATTTCTACACATACATACATGCACAAGTAGACATATGCTTCACCACATAAGTACATAACCATTCAAAAAGAAAAGCATTTAAAGCTTTAGTGTACCAGTGCTGTCATACGCTGTATGTGTGTGTGTTAAAAGGATGAGAGTACAGACACACAACAGTGAAGACAATTCCTGTTAGTAAAGTGTCAAGATGTTAGCTTGCAAAGGAATGCGTTACTTCTAAAAGAGATCATAAAAATCTGTAAAAATCTCATGCTGTGTAGTTTCTAAGCTCTTTCCTTCTTTCCTGTCATGATATGAGTCACAGTGAAACAGTGAGCAGTGTGACCTTTGATGCTATTTCTTGTTTCTTAGCAATTTTCATATATTTAGGCAATGGTTGTCACATAGAGTTCCAAAGAGATCTGACTGGGATCTCTCTTTCTCTCTCTGTCGTACGCACTTATTATCACACATGCACAAGCACACACACGTCCTGAAACACACTGTAACAGACGGACCGCCAGTGCTTTGTTCCCGTGTCAAGCGCCCAGAGCAACTGGGTGCATCTGTGTCACAGAGGCTGGACCTGCTGCCACGGGCTGGGATGGATGAGAGAGGAAAAGGGTGGGTGCGAGGAAGGGGGGGNCCAGCAGTGGTTCGGGAAGCAACCAAGGGGAGTTGAAGAGGTTGGGGGAGAAGGTGTTTTGTGGGAGTCAGAGGGGTAGAGAAAGGCATATGGAGCCGAGCCAAGGCCCGGTCGAGCGCAGAGCACACAGTGCAAGAATGCCAACAGACAACCCCCACCCCTTCCTCTACCAGAGAGGAGAGAGAACAAAAAAATGGAGAGTAAGAGAATAAAACAGCAATGAAAAACAAGTTAGAGCCTTTTAAACTGTTGCTGCTGAAAAAGAACAGTTTTCTGAGTTTTACGACTGAACAGATTTACAGAGTGCTGTATGTGATAATCAACTGAGTATTCAAAAGGACAGAGCCGTAAGAGTGAGGTGAGATAAGCATTTCCTGTGTTTTGCTTATATGATGAGTCTGCTGGGTGCTTTGCTGCAGCTCCTTTTCCTTTTCTGTGGCCCTGGACACCCTTATGTGAGACACTGGCCTGATAACTACCATGCCAGTACAACCAGCCCACTCCTCCACTTCCTCTCAGAAAAATCGTCCAATAATAAAGAGTTGAATATGGCAGGCCCAGAAAAAAGACAGTACATTCACAGCATGCTCACTCGTTGTAGGAAATACTGGGAAAAGCCTGGCCTGTGCTGGGCATAAATGGAGAACTGGACAAGTGACATATTTGTTCTCTAGTGGACGCTGAGGGGGAAAAAAAAGTTGAGCCACAGCTGAATCACAGCTGATATTTAGACTCGGCCTCAGTCTGTTTCATGTTAAGCTGTTTCTGATCATGACCTCATCTTGTTGCCCTTGTTCTGGCCTTAAGATCCCCTTCAACTAGTTCCCTGCAGGGTTACCACTTAAGAGGTGGAAGTAGAGAGCGCCGACTAAAACCTTCCTTATCATGTTTTTTCCCCCTCAGTGCAGACAAAAACCTATAGTGAATCCCAAAAACTCTTAATCTCTTAATGACTTTCGAACCCCAAACTGTACTTGCCAGGTAAATGGCAAGAATGCTCTTTGTGTGTAAGTGTGCGTGAGCGAAGTGGGGATGTGTGTTTTTCCTCAGCCTTTAGTCCTGGATGTACTGAGATGGATATAGCCTTTTTTCTAATCATTCCTGGCACTCTGTGAATGGTCTCAGAATTTCCATTTCATAAGCTGTATTTTCCTTGGCAAGAGTAGCACGCGAAGTCTTTCGGATGCTTCTGGGACATTTTTGAACGAGGCTCAAGAGAGCAGAGTGCGGCTACCTCCATGCTCGAACCCCCCGACAAGCACAATGGCATCGAACCACAATGTATGCACACAGTCACACCGAACAAAAAAAAGAAAAAGTTCCCTTTAGGGTTAAAAACCCCTTAGAGATGCACTTACTGATGCACTTTACCTCAAAACACCCTGGCCTTTTCCTCTGGGAATAAATCAGTTCCACAGAGAAAGAAATGCTGCTCTCTTCATGAACACAGCTATTATTAGATAGAACACACTGCTTGTGCTTTGGCTGTATTCATCTATGGGACATTCAGTCTGACTTCAGGAGCCTTATCAAGTCCCATCAGTTTATGCTAAATGTCAGCTTCGATCTCTCTGATTCTGTTGGGGCTTCAGATTCTGTTAAATGCGATGTGGTGTATTTGAATGACTATTCCTCTTGTACTCAGAATTGTAGCCTGCAGGTTAAAAAACATGTAAAGGTAAAAAAAAAAAAAACAAAACACTCAATGGTACAATAAAAACATAATGCAGGATAATAACATTTGAAGTACCTCTCTCCAGCGAGAAAATGTGGTACTTATGTCTGCATATACATTGACTCATCACTTAAAGTATATGTCTTCATAGGTCAGAAAGGCTGTTATCTGCAGTATGATTGCCAAAATGCCACATACTGGAAAAACAAAGCGTTTGTAATATTGAAGGTGCAGAGAACAATAGACTGAGACAGCTACACACATGGATGCTAAACCATTTGCAGAAGCTGAATGGAGATTGTGAAGAGTGAGTATTGATTTCATTGATCTGTACGTCAGCGTACAAACCAAGCTCCACTGTGCTGAAACACACTCTCACAGAAACCTCAATGCACATTTGAGAGCCAGCACTGAGATATTTTTTTTTTAGTGATTACTTAAAATTTTTAGTTTAATATCAAACAGCCATTACTGCCCTGCTTTTTGATCAAACTTGAGTTTGATGTAGCATGTGTGTCATGTAAGGTTAAATGAGCCTGTGAACATGCTATTTGATCACCTATTTTATGTGTAAATGGGCTCATAAAAAATCCCTGCAAAGTGACCTCATCATATATTATCATGTATGCATCTAATGTACATGCTAATATTGATTTTCTCTATATCAGGTGAACAGATAAGACAAAAAGAAATAGAGACAGTACATGTATATGAGAGAGAGAGAGAGAGAGAGAGACCCCCCACTCAGATCTTTATTGAAATCCACATCACAACCATTGATCCCCAAATATGTGATGTGAAAATTATAAAAATATAGTTATTAATTATTAAAATATAAGTAAAAGTCATACTGCTCATGGCTTTATTGCGTATTATGTCATGAGAGGAAAGAGAGCAGAGAGCTGGTGTTCTTAGTGCCTGAGCCAGGGAGCTCAGCACCTGGGAGGAAACCAGCTCCATTTATAGAGAGTTGATACCCTTGTAAATACACAGACAGCACACAGACAAACACAAAATGCATTGTAACACACACATAAACACACACACACATGCACACACCACCAAGGCCCACAGAAGTTCCCATATTCTGGTGGATTGCCCTTGGGTCCTAGCTATTTCTGCCAGGGGCAGGGGGATCCTGTGTCAGTAATCCTGTCAGGATAAGGGAGATGAGGTCGCCGGATGCAGCTCAAGTCCACTGCCTTCACCACAGCATGCACACACACACAGACACACACAGACAGACAAACGCAGGGAAATAATTAGGAGGAACACTTTGCTGACTTGGCATTACATACAGCACCACAAGTGTGACAGCGTGTTCACCCAAACAAACAAATGTACAGTTTCTAATAAAAGATGCTGGGAGAGCAGGCAGAAGCACTTTCAAAACAATGTAGCTGTCAAAACCTTCTCATATTGCCATATTTATACTCTTAAAAATGCCCCGAGCAAATTAATTGAAACCAATAGGATGACAGGTTAATTAAAATGATGACAGTAAAATATTAGCTTTTAATAAAATGACATGGGGTAATGTTTCTCTTTGTGGATTTTAGAATCTAGGCGCTGACATTTTGTCTTCATGAAGCTCCCCACCTCCGCTGACGCCACCTCTGGCCCTTTTCAGATCTTGTGAGACTGTGGGAAATGAAGAAGCTTTTATTCTGAGAGGAAACATTCAAAGTGAAAAGAAGAGTCGCTGTCTGGTTTGTCAGTGTCCCTGTCTGTGCTCAATGCACTTCTCATAACCAGACTTCCTGAGCCACTGCACTGTTCTGCAAATCTGGCTACCAAACACATACACACAGTCGCACACATATGCACAAACCTTATGACCTCTGCCTGCACCCACGATGAACCATATCTATCTTGCACTTACAGACAGACACATGCATACACAACTCTCTCTCTCAGCATTGCAGCTCCGCACATGAAAGAATATGCTAGATGCCCATTCAATACAAACATCCACCCACCCACACCTACAGTATACATACACACACAAACAGACTCGCACATCACAAACACAAATACACACACTCCTCCACAGTGCTCCAGAGAGAGGTAAACAGAAGAGTCTGACATCCTATTGCATCATGTGCCTCAAATGCAGCATAGAAACAGCTAAACAAGCTGTGACCATGACAGCCCTAAAGTGAGGTGGCATTACTCAACTGAGATTGGACTTAGAAGTCAAAGCAATTTGTGTCATCATTTTAAACATTCCNCCCCCCCCCCCCCCAATTGAAGATCATTTTGATGTAATCGTGAGAAAGAATACAGAGAAATTTATGCAGATGTCTGGATTCAGTTCATGGCTAAAGAAACCACAATTATAAAGGCCACAAGCAATTTCTGAATGCTAATACAGTGTGTAGTCTTCTTTCAATATAATGGGGTGACCTCTCTAGAGCAGCCTTCACACACACGCATGCACACACACACACACACACACACTCACTCACCTCCACATAAGTGCAGTGGTGTCAGTAGCTGTGCAGCTAAAATAGCCTCTGACACAAAAACCGCACTTGTACCAAAGAGGGAGGTGGAGCCGAGCAAACCAGGATAAATGTTTGAATTAAGTGGTGCAAGCTCTCAGGAAGACAATACAATGTTATTTGCATGTTTGATATCAGCCTTACATAGTACGCTATGTCTGCAGGAGTGCAAGAGAAAGACAGAGAAAAAGAGGGAGAGAGAAAGGTTAGCTCCATTGGATCAATAAAAAATGCACTCTGTGGCTCTGTTCCTGTCTCTTATTTACTCTCAGAGCACAGGTCCCAGGTTGAGGTGACTACACTGCAGTACTTAATGATCATCTCCATCTGACAGAGATTGTGGACAGTCACACACACTCCTATACAGAATGAAAGGAAACAGCATAAATCAGCTTTTCTTATGAATGCTATAATAATTCCAGTGACAAGATCCTGAAAAACTGAGAAATGGCAACAAATATTGTAGAAAGTGTTTGGGATTACTCCCCAGAGGAAACGCATTGTGAAGGTCTGAGCGATTGAATCACAGACTGATCATTGCTCTCTTGCAAGAGTCCAAGCTGCTTTCTACATTTTGGAGCTGGGGGGTCAGAGCGTTCTTATCTTTTGCCCTAATGGGAGGTGGGATGCACTACATTAGCATCCTCACAATAACCTGCAACCCCCCCACCCCATCACCCACCCACCTACAGCACCATCTCTCTGTGTCTCTCTCCTCTTCCTCTTTCCCCCCAGGGATGTCTGTACACTCCTGCCCTAATGGGGGGATTCTTTGAGTAGGCTACTACTGACTTATGCCCTTAAGGCTCTGACAGGGTGTGTGTGTGTGTGTGTATGTGCATGTGCTTGTGTTCCTACATGTGTGTATTATATATATATATATATATGTTTATGTCTGAGTGATCCCCTTCCCCCAACATATGTACTGTGTACATACAGTACAGTACCATTCACAATAGCTTGTCTAATGCATGCACCAGAGCACATGCATTCACGCGCACTCAAAGATCGACCTAAATGTTTCACAGTAAGTGTACAATGCGAGCATGCAGAGGCACCGACACACTGACTCATCTACAGTATGTACTGCTACCAACTCGCGTTGAAAATATCAGCTTGATCCTCAAACACTTTTCTCTCTCTGCTCTTCTTATTCTCCCTGTCTCTTCTGATGTGAAAAATAATGAATGCATGGCGTGCACGCACATACTCACGCCATACATACATACACATGCATGTCCCTAAGTGTTTAATAGTCTTTCAATGCAGCACCACGAACTGCCTACCCTATCTAGCATTTGCGCTGAGCTGACCAAATTCATGCCTACATACAGCACATGGAAAGAGACAATAATGGACCAACCAAAACATTCCAACATGCTGACACTCACTACATCCAATTTGTGTGCAGTTATGTTTGCTCCCTAAGATTTTCCCTTAGTTTGACCCATTCTGGGTCTCTAAAGCCACTCAATAAAACCAGCAGCTGTGTTTACCTCTATTACTCATCTACTCACGCTTTCAGTTACATTATTGTTCCTTTCCTTTTTAGCTGATACAGTGCTGCTGGTAGAAGCAGGTAATTGAGAGGAGTTATGGTCCATAGCATGAACCTACGTTGACATGGCTCTGCTTCTGTTAAAGCCAAACAGTCTGTGGAATGCCACAGGCCTCTAAATGGATTCCACATGTTGTTTGCATAATTTCCTTTCCTAACAGTTGACCTACAGTACAACTGGAAACAAAGTTCACAGTGATCTGTACAACATCTTTACGCAGGCCTGCTGAAGCCATTTGTACTCTGACTAGAGAGCTGCAGCTCCCCAAAGCTTCTGTGAAAGGAAATAGTTTTCATGTGTAAATATGGCATATCTCAAACTTTGAATTCTCTTCCCTTTTTTTCCCTCTCTGGTGAAGATTACTAAACTTATGTTTAGCTAAATTAAAATAGAGAATGGATCGAAAGGGGAAAGTTCACCACAGATAGACAGGCCTTCTATGGGCATATATTTCCATCCTGGCCATGGAAACATATCAAAGCAACTATAAATCAGACTCCTAAATGGGTAAATAAGTCCTTTCTAGTCAACCCTGAGAGTTACACCTTAGAGATACTGTTGTTATAAAAAAATTTAAAAAAATTAAAAATAAACAAAACCTTGGATCACTGCAAGTAAAACAACATCATTTCAGATTTGGAATCCCTGACGTCTGTAAGTAACGTAATGTAAAGTTTGTTTTCAGTATGTAGACTTGCTAGCTAAACTTCACAGACGATTGTGCAAAACTTTCTGTTCTCTCTCTCTCTCTCTCTCTCTCTCTCTCTCAGCCACAAACACATGTGTCCTAGCACACAATGTACACCCCAAATCCAATTTTTGTAAACAAATGCGGCCTGGACATGGGGGTCAGAGGTTAAATACACAAAAGGCATAGGGAGAGAACATTTTGTCATCTTTGGACATGATGAAACGACAGGACAGAGAAGTTTATTAGCAGGCGTAACCTACAAATATTTGCGTTGTTTCATGCACAAGAAGATTAACATGACTAACAGTGCATGTCTAGTTCTCCAAACTCGGATAAAATAATTGCAGATGGTTTGAATTTTTAACCCTGAAGCTCCCTTTATACTTAATTTAAACTTCATATTCTTGTGCAAACAGTTGCAATGTGAGCAATGTTGCTCACATCCATCAATTTGGAAGATTAAATACTATATCCACTAGGGGGCAATGTGTTATCAGCAGAACTGGAACACCTTAAAAACTACTTCCGATTTTGCTCAACAGTGTAAACGGTGATGCCTAAAATTGAGGAGATCAGCATTTTACTTATGTTATGAAGGCTGAAAGGGATGGCGGCAGTGATGCTGAGACAACATGTTAGTGGGGACAGTTTCTGAAATTCAGCTTCTCCCTAAAACTTTTAACCATTTTCCTAGTTGCTCCTCTCTCACTGCGTTGCTATGCCCCCACAGTTTTTGTAGGTATTGCATCTGTAGCGTTATTTTTTGAAGATGTGCACAACCACTGCTTCATACAAACACAGGGTACGAGTGGCAGCCACCAGGCGAACACACTTAAAATCAAGTATAAATTGAGATCTCTCAATCAAGATTGTTCTTCTCACACTTTTCTGTGGGCAGGTGAATCTATCAATATACATATTTACACCTCTATTTGAGTGCAGTCTGTCTCACACATTGTATATGGATGCGCTTGACATACTAGTGTTTTGTAACAGCAGTGTGTGTGCATGCTTCATAGATGTGTGTATGGCAGTGATGACACCTTTGGCGAACAGCGGGGTCTGACAGCTCTGGCAATATAACGCCCCCTCTCTGTGACCAGGGGCCATCTCTCAGACACAGCGAAACACAGATGGGGACAGGATATCCCACAATGCACCTTGAGCACAACCCTGATCTCCATTCTGATTCTTTCCCCTTTGGCTTTGGCTTAACAATTGGGGTCTCTCAGAAAATGATTCTAGTCATATAGTGCACTGTAGTGTATCTGCGATCAATGATGATACACTCCATAACATGCAGCTGGATCAATGATACAGCAGTCAGTCAATATGCCAGCAGTTAACCTAACTGATTAGATGTAGTACAGGGAATTTCAGATCTCCCTGAATGAGACAGTGTGTGTGCATACTATAACATGGCATTCTCCCTGAAAGAGTCAATCTGTCAACAGGCACCCAATTTGTGCATCGTGATCTGTGGCAGACAGATGATGCCTTTAGTGGGGGAATCCCACAGAGCAATTAGATGTACTGGGGAGAGCTGTGTTGATGGACAGATAGAGTCTATCTGTTGGTGATTGGCTTTTTAATTGAGTCCCCCACCTGCACTGATCACTATCATAAGCCCTTGGACCGTGTCTGAGGGTGGGGGGTTGCAGCCATTGAAGCAATCGAAGTGGCAGCAATAACTTGATGCAGCTGTGAGGGATTAACCCTCGCTGATTTGGTCACCAATGGCAAAAAATATCTGTGTATTGTGTAAAGAAACAGTTTTGTAGTTCAAGATGATGCTTCAGCTGGAGAAATTAGTATATAGTGAAAATGTTCAGCCTGCTATACAAAGGCCAGCTGGTTATGTCAGCCTGCTTATGTGTATTCATGCACAGGAAGAAGGCCCCATAGTAAATGGATTTAAGTGAGAGTTTAAATGGGCACTAATCACACTCACCGAACATCCTTGAGCTGCAGGAGGTCTCTTCCACCCATATTTTTTTTTCCTTTTGAACCCCCACTCAAACACACGCTGACAAACATACAAGCACACACACACACACACACACACCCACACCCTGTGGCTGTCACATAGTTAAAAGCAAGGGATGGCCTCCCCACAGCGTGGGGGTAAAGTCACAGANCCCCCCCCCCCAACCTTCCTGCCACCTTCGCCTCCACCCCTCTCCCCCTCTTCCATCTCCCACCCCTCCCCTCCTCTTCCTCTCTCTCTGGATGTACAAATGCCTTTGCTGTCAGCTCTACCCCGGTCCCCTGTAATTGAAAATAACAGCCAAGGGCCAGCCCCCGGCCACTCTCCCCAGCCTGGTGGCTCTCTGCCTCTCTGACAGCCACCCATCAATACCAATGACTATTACCCTGGAAGTGAGAGCGCTGCCGATGACATCCAAGACACCACCCCTGCAACACTCCCACACACACACACACACACACCTCCCACACCTCCCCCCAGTGTTCTTCCTCCGCTACCCGAGCCTCCTAATGTTTAACCCGTTGCTAACAGCCTTGTCTTCCTGTCTCTGTGCTGCTACAGTAGGCTACAGTAGGCAAACAAGGCTGTCTTACATACACGTACAGCCTAACACTTAACACAAATGCACACCCACACACACACAGAGCTCACTCAGACATGCATAAAACTCTTGACAAGCACCAAACTTTTTTCCAGTTAGAAGTGCTGAGAGAGGGTTTGGCGCTGTGCTGTCTGAGTTCACACTCTCGCAGTCCAAACCGAGCCGTTCACTCAGGATTATGCCATGACACCGTGCTCGTGTGTTTTGAAGTTACTGAACAGGTAAATAGTGGTAGATAAGAGGCGTTTAAATAAGTAAATAAGAAGACAGTAATTACGACTGGAACTGGCACAGTAAAGTCTGATGCTGACCATGACTGTAGTCATTCTGTGAATCCAGTAATCACTTTTTTTCTGGTCATGACAGCTTAAGAATTTACACTGGAAATAAGTGTTGCAAGTCCAGTTAGCACCAGTGTCTCTTTTCCCACTGACACACACCAAACACAATGACACACACGGACAACCAGTATACCATAGGTGATCTGAGTTGTCATCCGCTTTGACAGAGCAATGACAGCTGAACGAGATGCGCTGAGCACAAGCACAAAGCCCGGCAACGTGACAAATGAGGCACACAGAGGAAGAGGACGAGAAAAATGCACAGACCTTGTCAGAAGCTGCAGAGCCGTGGAGACTATAGGAGACTGTTTTCCTCTCTGTCTCCTCTCCTCCTCTCCCTCTCCTCTTCTCTCCTCTCCTCTCACTCTGCCTGTATGTATGTGACCGTGTATGTGTGTGTGTGAGTGAGTGTGAGTGAGCAGCTCCCTCCCCTTCTGCCTCTCAGCTGCTCTGCTCAGGCAGTTCTCAGGAAATGAATGGGAGCGCACAGAGAACTGTTGTACTTGCAAATGACTTACCCCCAGTCACATGATCCGCTAAATGTAGGGTGGGCCAGTGGGTGGAGGCTTCATAAGCAAAGGGAAGACAATATACTCTAAGCTTTAACAGCATGCATCGAATTACATGGGGCCCCTCCGGGGAGGTTTCCGAAGCATCCGCTCTCAGCCTGCCTGAACTGCCTCTCTCCCCCTCCTGGAACGGAGAGCCCAGGGCTGAGGGCGAGCACCGGAGCACCTCCCCGTTTAAAGGGGACGGAGAGGAAGGTGTGCATGGCAAGAACAGATACAGTTATTTATCATCGGGGGGGGGTGCTGTTTTAGATTCCAATATTTGAAGTAAAGTTTTTCATATTAGCAATCTATGAATTTACATGTATGGTTGTTATTATGATAGTAAACGGTACATCTTTATTCTAGCTTGTATATAGTAAATATATAGTAAAAAGTTTCGGTGTGATGACATTACTGTAAATATTGACATATTTTATTAAAAGACCACTACTGGCTATTTTGCATGTTTGAGCCGAATATGTTCAATTTTCATATGGTAACATTGCTGACAATCATTTCCCAAAGCATATTACTGGAACAGTGAATTTAAAAAAAAATTTCCTACCTTTCAGACCGCCATTGGTTTCAGTTCATTCTGGTACGCTATTAAAATCAACTTGTTGATACTTGAAACGTTCTTGCGATAGGTAGTCCATCATCGCGAACAAGATGTATATTCAGGGTTTTTTCAAAGTTACGTGATTTTAGCATTTAAGATCAATAAAAAGCGTGGAGTGATCTGAAAATACTTCCTAGTGGATGACCCTTCCTATAGTCCCAAAAGACGACATGCAGTTTTTGAAAAATTGAAAAAGTTTAACGACCGTGACTATAAGACTGCGTAACTATTAGCAGGCAAAACATCAATTTTTAAGGTGGGAGTATCGCTGAATGTTTGATTTTGAAAGATTAAGAGATTTTGCAAAAAATCAGGAAAGCTGAAATACGGTTTTATCCTTTGGGAAATGATTGTAAGTAATATGACGTGAATGAAAATTGAATATATTAGCTCAAACATGCAAAATGGATGGTATAGTCCTTTAAATGCTTCACAACGTAACATTTATAATTGTAATTATATATTTAAAGGAGCAGTCAGTACATTTTCTAGCCAAATAGATTATACTGACATGTTTGAAATAGCATTGAATAGATTTGCACATGGAAAATTCTCTGTAGCTCATCAAGCCCTGAAGATAGTTTGAGAAAACAAAGCACAAGAACATAAAACAAAAAGCAGGACAAATGATGATCACATAATTCATAATGAACAAGACACTAAAAACATTTAAACAACATAAGATTTTTTAAAGGCATAAAATGGCATATATGTTTCAAATGCTGATATAGGAGTTTGGCTAAACAAATAAGCATTTCTCTTTCTCAACTTATCATTATAAATGATACGTCAGTTTTACTTATGTGTTTATTAAAATTCCTGATGTTAACAAACCTCTAGCAGCATTAAAATAATTAGAATTAGCTGTTATCAAATCCACATATTAAAAGTCCGTCCATCAGTTTAGGGGTGCTAGGTTCAAATCTTGTATTTTAAATATTGGTAGTGACCTTTTTGTTTATATTTAGATAATGGATTGTGTCTTTAATAAAGCTATGTATATATTTTATAATGGTAAATGAATGGATAAAATTGCATTGGTCATGCTGGGTCGGCATATGGCACATTTTCTACTTACTAATTTTAATTTTTTTAAAAATTGAACAGTGAATAATAGTGCTAAAATGTCCTTCGGCATTGTGTGTTTGTTCCTATTCCTTAAATGCTGCTCTAGCCATCTCTTGCTTGCTGTGTAATTGACCAGCCTTGAATAACATGCTGGAATATTTCCTCAGAATGAGTGCTTTTAAATTCTGTTCTGTATAATGGATTAAATCATTCGATTTCTCCCCTGGTGATTTTAGGCTTGATAAAAGGTATCTCTGTGGTATGAAAGTCTGATGCTGCTGCCGTTCAGTGCCCACAGCCAGTCCCCTGGGAGCTCTAATTAAGGTAAAAGAAGCAGGATTCATCTGCATGGCTGATGGAGCCCAAGCCACTTTACATGGTGGAGGCTTTCTGTGGAGCTGGAGAACCATGATTACACAGAGAAAGCCAGAGATGAGAGAGAGAGAGAGAAAGAGAGGAAAAAGACATGAGTATATACAGTAGTACTCCGAGACAGGTCCACCTGCTACCCACTTAATATTCATTCTGTTTCACCTCTGATATGTCTTACTTTTCCCTTATTCTCTAAATAATGATCTCACCATGAATGGAGGATGAAAGGAATGGATGGAGAGGAGAGGATGGAATGAGAGGGATGGAAGGGTTCAAAGAATAGATTAATAGGGTTGGCTGGACAGAGGGCTGACTGAGTGGCTGTATAATGAATTAAGGAAGTGTATTATATGGCTGCTGGATAGAAGTAGATTGATATGTGGGTGGGTGGATGGATGGATGGATGGATGGATGGATGGATGAATAGATGGATGGATGGATGGATGGATGGATTCAATGCATGGATATTTTTCACTTTACTAAGACGACAAGATCAACCAGTCCAATTTGAGAGACCTGCAACATCAAACCGAAATGGGGCCTCAGCTCCCAGAGTGTATGTATATCACTATAATACCCGCAGAGCACCAAATAACAGCTCCTCACATTACAGTGACCTACTAAAATGGTTTCCATTTTTAAAAAGATTAGGGAAGAAATTTTTAGCATTTATGATGCTAAAGACAAAATATTTCTCCCAGGAGTTGGTGGAGACCAAAAAATAACGAAAAGAGTGAATATTGGCATCAGATTGACAGAAACATGAATCCAGTGGATTTGTAGTTGCTGTAACATGCAATGTATTTTGATAAGAAAGCACTTCTGAAAGGAAAAAAAAAAACCCTGCTGAGAACATTTTCTGAGAAAAAAAACAGCTTTTTGTAACCATAACAATGGATAACACTTTTTGGCTTTAGCTTTTGAGATGAACAGTGTTGAGGAAGGTGCTCCCATTGAGATGCTTGTAGGAGCGAGCACGAAGGAGCCTAAATGGCCTCAGCGCGAATGTGGCCTTGGCGTGTTCTAAAGTGCTGGCAGCTCATTTTGAAAGGTGGCTGGCTCACCTAAAATTACATGTAAAAAGAGCTGCTGCCAGTTGAGGTGAAGGCGTTGTGTATGACCACAGCCTCACTCTCCAGGATTGTAACTAGGCAACTGTCTGCTATCCTGTTAGCTATAGCAAGTTGTTAATCTGACTATACATCAAGACTGTTTGTCTTATTTAGCTTATTTCCGTCATCTACTGGTCAAAATCAATTGTTATGGCTGTAAGTTTGTGACACTTTTTCTTATTTCATTTAAACATACAATACAACATATAGTCTGTTCTACAGACTGAACCTCCAGAGCATTTTTGTAACAGTTAAAGAGTTTATCAAGACTGAAGAATAATAATGAATCTTTCTGCTAGCAGGCTAATATGATATTAACAGGCAGATAACTTAGTGCAACATAGCTGTAAATTGGGTCTATACTCCTCGATCTGTAAATTGATGTGTTTTTACTGATTATTTTGAGACGATAGCAACATCAACAGTTGATTCTCCACACCTAGACATGATATGCACTTTTATGTTTGTTTTTATATGATACTTCCATGCTACCAACAGTTAACCCCTTCCTATATTTTTTTCACCAAGAATCCAGTTCTGTGCATTTGTGTTAAATTTTCAATATTTTGGCTATTGTAGGGGGAACAAATACAGTAACAAATAACCCAGGAACAAATACAGTAAGCACATAACTAGCAATCCATCAAATAATTTTTTACTTCAATTTTCTTATTTTTTATTTTTTTTACAGCCATTATACCATACTTCCAAAATGATGATTGCATGGTGTAATGGCTGTAGAAAAATGAGGGATGAGATGAGATATAAATCACATTTACACGCCAAATAACTAAAAATAACCTTATGTGAATGGATATACATGTGAATGGAAATCCAAGTCCAGGTCATTAAAAGTCAGTTGCTACTAAATATGACATTACCAATCAAATATAAAATAAAAAGGAAAACTTTCCTCTCGTTTTCCTCTTACTCGCAATTTTGATTTGTATTCATTCTGATTTGCATGATGAGAAAGATGCTAGTCAACAGGCACTTTTAAGGCTCTGTGTGGAACAATAATTTAACATCAGCCGTAAGGCCTGATGATGATCCTTATAATGACGCCCTGAGGAGCTCATTCAGATAAAATCCTTGCTCCCTAACAGCCGCTCCAGGAGTCCTGGCACGTGTTGAAGGGAGGCAGGCAGAGAAGAGCGCAAACAGACGCTCCGAGGGAGGTGGAGGTGGGAGGACTGAGGGTGGGAAGGGGGGACAGGAAGCTACTCNACAGACGCTCCGAGGGAGGTGGAGGTGGGAGGACTGAGGGTGGGAAGGGGGGACAGGAAGCTACTCTGATGTGTTGAGAAGAGCATGAAGAAGCGGAAGTATGAGAGAGGATGATGGGAGATGGCCGGAGAAGCACAGGGGAGGGGTCACAGGAGGGATGGATCAGGCATAGCAGGAGGATGAGGGAGGTATCTAAAGGGGGGTAGGGTACTCAGGCCAGGGCTCCAAGCGTCTCCTGGCTCCCCAGCAGAGCTTATTAAAAACCCTAAATACAAGAGCCTCCCCCAAGGACACGCTGTCTCCGGACAGGTTCCATCATTCATGAAATGGCTTAATAATCAATTAGAATATAATCATTATGCAATACACTTTGACCCAATCTCACTCATCAAATCAACAATATACATAATTTGTAATTCACACGCTGCAAAATCGCATGTCTAGCCTGAGGATTCTTAGCGTGCAAAAAGGAGCTTGTATTTGACTCAGCAGAAAAAGTGTCTGTTGTGAAATGCTGAGAGTGTGTGATGTGATGCTCCCCTCCTGTTGTCTCTGGCTGAACTTTAGACTCAGGAGTGAAAGAACAGACATGCCAGACAAGGAAGTACAGGGCAGAGAAGCTAAACACAGCGCACAGCACTGTCAGGGGGGAGGGGAGAGAAAATACAATCAAGACATTTAAGACAGTGTCTCCTTTCCTTTCCTTTCCTTTCCTTTCCTTTTGAGAAAAACTGAGCACAGATAGACATTGTGTGTAAATATTTCAAGTATTTCACGCAGACTTTTAAAATTAAAAATGACAGGAAATCAACAATAGAGCAGCTGCGAGAAAAAACTGAACGTGAAGAGTCAACTTAAAACCCCCGAAAGCAGGATGGATGCTGTTATATTCATGCTGTCAGAGAGCCCTGGTTTGTAGGCAATAAATAGCGCACCTCTGGAGCTTCTCTTCATCCCCAGCACTCCCACTCTCTTCCCACTGTGAGCGCCCCGTACAATAGGGCCACACACAAAATGAGTAGTGCTTGCTGTCATCTTCACAAGTCCGGGATTTTTTTGTTCTTTGCAATAATATCTGGGGAAGTAGAATGCATTGGCCCCAGCCAGTCCATCTGCCTGTCAGCCTGTCATCACAATATCATGTAGTGATCACATTTTGACAAAATTGCAGAGAACGATGAGTATTATTATAGTGTTCCCATGTATCCGATATTGCACAGATTTGCCATAGTGTGGCACCACAGCAGTATATTACACTATATTTTGGATACACTACGACTGATCAGATTTTCATAAAATTGGAGATTGATGCATCTGACTGATCTATTCTATCATTCTGTATTGCACTGGTAGATGTAGATACTGTATGGCACTATAGCATTTATTTACCTGTTGAATTTTATGGAAACCTGGGAGACTATCTCAGTAGTGGTGCAATTTTGAAGAAACATGTTGAAATGATCTTACAGCTGGATGCAATTTTATTCACAACTCATATACTTTACATTTCAAAGTAAGGTGTTATATTTATTGCTGATTGGCCCAGACAGGAAACAACATGCTTACATATTCTCTTTTATTCCTGTTAAAAGGCATCACTGTACATCACTCAGTACAGAAAGAAAAGCAGAGGAGATATGCAAGGATCAAGGAAATCTTTATTATCCCCGAGGGGCAAATTATTGTACAGCCAGCAGATACCATAAAATTGTACGACAAACAATAATAAAGGGAAAGTAAATATAAAAATAAAATCACATTGAATTATTTCAAAGGCTAATGGCAGTTGGAACAAAAGAGAATTTAAGTCTGTTAGTCCTGTTGGCTGCGTGTATCTGCGGCCAGACTGCAGCAATGTGAACTTCTTGAACAAGGGGTGGCGAGGATCAGCCAGGATAGATGCATCAGGGATGCTCAGCAGCAGTCCAATGTAAAGTCAACTTATAGAATACTTAAAATAATTAAAACTGAAATGGGAATATAACTGACATTTTCCAGTAATAGACTTCATTTTTCTTTATCTGAATCATATTTTGCTTTGCTCTATAAATAGCCCAGATCTACTGTAATATTTAGTTGTGTACATCCATATTGTGCTCGTTTTACACAGGATTTTCATAGACTTGTCTTCTGATTAATTCATTTGTAACTGTCTCTTCATGAATACGACTAAATAGACCTTGTCTTCTAATTAATTAATTCCTAACTGCCTCTTAATGAATACATGACCAAATATTGATAAAGTCATACCACCCTAAAATTTTGGAGTTTTATAAAGGATGTATTTAGCTTTTTGTTACTTTTCCTCATTTTATACTGTAATATGGTAGGGAGTATGTGCTGAAAATTGTAAAGTTGCAAGACTTGACATGAAATCCATCCAGAAAGATAAAACCTCTGAAAAAAAACATTCTGAACTTTCCTGAAAGCTTTTGATTAGTCGTTTCAGCATAACATGTTTTTGTCCACATGAAACACACCTGGTTAGTACAAGATTTGCAAGCAAGTGTTTGGCCAGCTTCCATGTTCCCCAGGCTGTGGATGTTGCCAAGTCAGACCTGACATAGCTGGCCTTAAAGTGACCACAACTAAAATACCATGTTTTCACTTAGTGTGCACAGCACCGCTGCAGCAAGTGAGAGTAGAAGTAGATCAATATAGTTTTTTTTATGCATATTAAACATTGCAATGTTTCAAAATGGATCCCCAAATGAAAATAACATGTAAAATCTGTGTAACATGTCCCTTTAAGAATTTCAGTATGAATTAACCAGAAAGGTTAGGGGGTAAAGGGTTTGCTTTGGTCCTTTTCTTCATGTTGTATTTTCTTGGGCGCTGCAGATGATTCAGAGCGGCCACTCCTTATATGATGCAATACCTTCGTGAGTTTGAAGTAATTCGACCTAATTTGGAGGATTCATTTGAACAGTTTGTGCAATCTCCTCTGTGAATGACGCCAACTGGGGGATTTGACACAAGAGTGGATATAGCGCGTCGATCTCAAGAGTGTGTGTCCAGTACTAGTGTATGGCTGAACATCTTAGGTTTGTATTTCCAGTGGGACCTATACATCGGATGTATGCAAACTCCCATAAGTATTCATCCCACTGAAGTCATACCATATTCTCATACCTGCTATATGGTTAATGTACTAATGAACACTGGCAAAGAGAGTTATGAGGAGTAAATTATTGATTTATACATACATTTCTACAAATCTTTATTCATGTGCATCTGTCATCAGCTTTGAATGAAACTGCACGTGCTGCACTGTATGGTCTCTATCATAAGTTCTCCAAACTGAAAAGATGGAGAGAGAGGTGGCTGAAAAATAAAAGATACTAATGCAACACGGAACACGTGTTATTTCCACTATTTATCAATGCGACGAGCAGGGAAAGTGCACTGCAAGTACAGTAGAAGCCAAGAGAGATTAAGACATTGAAGGAGAGGAGTGAGGACAGTGAGTGAGTGTGTGTATGTGGGGTGGGTGGGGGTAAAGAAAAAAAGGGGAGAGAAAGGGAAAAAGGAGAAACACATGTTGAAGAGAGGAGACATGATAATGAAAAAAAGGAGAATTAAAATGAGAGAGAGAGAGAGAGAGAGAGAGAGAATGACCAGGAGAAATCCAGAAGAAGGGTAACACAAAGAAATGGAGCGTTAGGACATCTGCATGCTCAGGGGGCCTCCACTGGTCCAGTGGCTAAGCATGTGTGTATATATATGTGCGTGTGTGTGTGTGTGTGTGTGAGAGAGAGAGAATGTGTTTGTGCAGGCGTCAGTACACCTGCACAGACCGAGTGGGTTGGCTCAGTGGGCTGGCGTGGAGCTCCATAGGTCCCCCTGCAGGCCAGCTCTCTGTCAGGCCTTGCCAAGGTCAGCCTCCTGCCAGGGGGGGAGAGAGCGGGGGCGGGGAGGGGGACGCTTCAGCATGACCACCAAGGCCTCAGCACGCCTTGTCTAATAGCAATTGCAACTAGGAGAGGCGAAGCTTTCTATCTTTCTTGCACACACACACACACACACACACACTCCTAGAATGAACTTTTACACCAATACTGAGACGCACACACGCAGACACACAAATACAAGAGCACACTGCAAAAAATAATGAACTGGAAACAAATCTGTCAGTGGAGGAAGCCAAAATTAATTCATAAGATTTCACAAAAGTAGCATAAAACCGAGTCACAACAAAACATGATCTGATCTGACATGTAATGAAAGAGTTTGATTTAAGCAAATTTAGTTTTATACAAGCAAGAAATCTTTAGAACCTAAGTTAAAGGTGCTTGAAACTAAACAACTAAACAATTTTGCTTTTATGTAGATATCTTAAAATGGGCTAAAAAATGCGTGCTTGTGGAAATCTTACCATTGCTGCTAAGCCTGTAACGAAGAAAGGGATAAAAGTGCAAGTGTGATAGATTTAATAAAAAATCAACCACATGACAATTTGAATTTTCAAGAATAAGATGTAATTTTCTTTATTCTAGTGCTCTGATATGACTTGCTCTGTCTTGTTTCAAGATAATGAAGCTTAGAGAGATCCTAAAACGAGTTGATTTGTATTGAAAATGTGCTTTGAAGTTCTAAGCCTGGTCTGTTTCTTAAAGCAAAGCTATCTTTTATTCTGTAATAGATCTTTAGAATTTTACTGTTTTAATAACTGTTTTAGGAATAATTCCATATTCCTGTCTTATCTAATTCTAAGAGTTAAATCTAGTCAGCGTCAATAAAAAAAACAATCTGAATACATCAAATCCAGACTAATTATTTTGAAAAGAGTCTGTGGTGTACATGATGTTAGAATATTATCTTATGACAACAAAAATAGAATCAACTTTAAACAAGATCTTGTGACTTTCTTAAATTCCTGTTTTTGCAGTGCACATCCCCCTCCCCTCCAAAAAAAAAAAAAANAAAAAAAAAAAAAGAAAAAAGGTGGGATTGCAAAGCTCTCACGTCTTACTTTATGAATGAGTCAAACAAAAGAAAGCATACAATAAAATGGAAATAGTTTGGATTAGTAGACAAAGTAACTATAGCCCCTGTGCTTAAGAGGATGAAAGGGTAGCTACAAAAGTAACAAGGAGCCCTGTGTGTCCTAAAACTGCTTGCTCAGTATTATGTCCATTCCACAGCTATCCATTACCCAGATCGTCTTACTGGGTGGCTAGACCCAGGGTGGAGCCTGTGACACCCAAGCCGTCCTGAAATACCTGACTCACTTATGTGCTCAGGTGGTGCTGCAAGGACTACCATGACAATCAGGGCTGTTGCTGAAATATCAGCCATGAAATGAAGCCACCAACTGGAAAAAAAAGAAATAAACCATAATAATTTCACCCAAAAGAATATTAATGTTTTTACGTGTTCAAATTGTACTTTGGTTCTGAATTGGTGGTTGACAGTGGCTGAGAAATTAGCCTCCCCACATGGCAACGGAGACACCTGAATTGTGTGGCAGTATTGAAGCAATTATCCACTGCCACTCCCCCCACATCCCCCCACGGCTGTCAAGCTTGTCAGAGACACTGGTGTGTGTGTGTGTGGAGCAGGGGCCGATCTGACACCGGAGCCCCCAGTGTTGCTCTTTTGTTGCTCTTTTCCCAGTCAGCAGCCCTTTGGTTTTGTGGAGTGGAGACATTGCGTTATTCCCCTTGGCAGCTCGACCCCTCCCAGACTCTCCTTCTCCTCTCTCCCTCCATCCCTCCCTCCCTCCCTCCCTCCCTCCCTCCCTCCCAGGCTCTGGTTAGAGAGAGAACAGCCAGTGCTTTCCAAACATGAGGAGAGAAGCTGCCAGCAGGTAGCCATGGCAACAGCTTCTCTCTCACCCGCCACTTCTCTGCTCGGTAAAAGGGAGTGTGGAGAATTGCAGGGCCCCTCTTTCCTCTCTCTTTCACAGCCCAAATTAGATGGGTCACAGTGTTTTTCTGGCACCCGTTTTAAATAATCATACAGACAGATATGTAGAAAGAGAGGGAGGAAGAAACAGAGGTGAGGCGGGGGCACGCCAAAGAAGTAGAATGGAGGTGTTAATCAAAAAGATGCAGCTTGTTTTACAACAAATGATTTTTTTTCCCACACATATCTAAGATATCTAAGAGTCTTTGCAGAACTTATCTCACAAATGCAAAAGCAGCTGGGAAGGTCCAGGTCTGTGTTGTTGAGACGAATCGAATCTGTGAATGTCTGCTAAACAAATCAAGTCTGCTATGTCTGTTAACGTGGTTTTGAAGATTCATTTCCAGATTAATCTGAAACTTGTACTGTAGATTTTGAACATCTACAAAAATTCACTGATGTGGACTCGAGTTGCATGACTTTGACTGGACTTGGACTTGAGTTACAATTTTCTGACTCGAGACTCAACTTGACAAAATGAAAAAAAAAATTGCAGTTCGGTTTTGACTTTGAAAAGCAATGACTTGTGACTTCACCCAGACTTGAAATTTTTGTCTTGGAAAGACTTGATAATGTCCACACACAAAAAAATTAAAGGACCATACCACCTATTTTGCATGTTTGAGCCATATATATTCAATTTTCATACATGTAAGGTTACTGACAATCATTTCCCAAAGCATACTACTNTAAAAAAAAAAAAAAAAAATTCCAACAGTACCTTTGAGATCGCCATTGGTTTCATTTCATTCTGGTACACTATTAAAATCAACCTGCTGATACTTGAAAAGTTCTTGGGACAGGTAATCCATCATTGTGAACATGTATTCAGGGTTTTTATTGTTTTGTTTTTTTTTTTCTCGAAGTTTTGTAATTTTAGCATTTAAGCACAATAAATAAAAAAAAAAAGCCTGGAGTGAATGTATGTCTCCACCAGGGAATATAGTCCCAAAAGAAGACCTGCATTTATCAAAAAAATTTAAATGACCATGAGTTCATAAGGCTGCATACCTATTAGTAGGCGAAACATTGATTTTTAAGGTGGGTGTATCACTTGAATATTTGATTTTGAAAGATTAAGAGGTTTTGCAAAATATCAGGAAATCTGAAATACGGTTTTATCCTTTGGGAAATGATTGTCAGTCACCTTACTGTGTATGAAAATTGGACATATTAGTCTCAAACATGCAAAATAAATGGTATGGTCCTTTAAAAACTCTTTGGTGTGTAGTGAACCAACCTTTCACTTCCTGCAAGTCTGTTCTTCATTTCCTATGTTACCTATCAGACAAAAACTAGCTGCACATGACAATGAATTGAAACAACAGTTGACCAGCAAAGCCACTTTGGATTTAGCTATAATAAAAGACAAAAGCTTTCACTTACAAAGTTCATCACAACAAAAAGTTTGTGATAAGCAGAACCTGTGCATCAAAAAACTAATCAGACGCGCCATCATATAAGCTGGCAAAGACCAGTGACTTGACGCTAATGAGGTTAAAGGAAAACTCCACCGAAAACACTTTCCAGCTGTTGAAGGACCTGCATTACTGGCATGTTTAGCAACAATGCTGCCAATTTGTTCTTATTACTTATTTCAGTGAGAAATGGATCATTCATAGACACTAGTGCAGTGCCCGTTGAAAACTTGTCTGTTCAGAATGGGCCGGACTTTATGGTGTGTGCCGCAGCCTGCCATAATTTTAGTGAGCTAGTTTTGTTTGCTGTACGGGGTCGGGTTGAGACCTTGCCACCGGACCAGAGCATATGCTGCTGCACAGACTACAATTTACCAGCACAGCTCAATTCAAGAACCACTTCACGCGTGACACTGCATGTCCTGAGCAAGAAATATGCCGAATATCAACTTCATACAGTCCTGGGTTCTAGAGATATTGGTGCCACAGACAGACACAGATTCCTGCCTTTATAGATAGACTAGTGCAGTGCCTGCTCAAAACGTGCTTGTTTGGAATGTGCCTGACTTGATGGTGTGCGCCACAGCCTGTTATAATGTTGTTCTACACTTTCTAGTGAGCTAGCTTTGTTTGTAGTGCAAAGCGTGCTTGTTTGGAATGGGCCGGACTTTATGGCATGCGCCACAGCCTGCCATAAGTGGCTGTAGAGCAGAGCATATGCTGCTGCACCCATAACATATCCTGCCACGCGGACTACTTTTTACTGGCACAGCTCAATTCGAGAACTGCTCATCCAAAAACTTCACACACGACACTGCATATTCTTGAGTCCTGAGCATTATACCTGCTGAATTTCAACTTCATACAGTGCCAGGTTCTCAAAATATTGGTGCCACAGACAGATGGATGGACAGAGATTTCTGGCTGTATAAATAGACGTTTGATGTCACTGAAGTTTATTACTAATAAAGTTAAGTAAAAAATAATAAATAAATAATAAAATAAATAAAATTATTACTAATAAAGTTTCATTAGATTTTATAAGCATATTTATGTGTATTCTTCATTTAACTAAAATGTTTATCTGAACAGTAATAAATGCTCATTTGCTTTATATGCTGACAGATTTATTTGTTAATCTTTAGATCTTACACATTACTCATTTAACCAAACCTTAAAAAACATGAACGACTTGTGTAAATACTCAGGCATTAAATTTGATACAGCCCACATTGTGAATTGTTTAGTACTCAAAATTCAAATTTAAGGATTTGTGATTTGACTTGTAACTTGCCTGTCTTGACTTGTGACTTCTGGCTTTTTCCAAGTCTTTTTTGGAAAGACTTGAGACGTAACTTGTGACTTGCAAATCAATAATTTCTTCCCACCTCCACTAAAATTACATGAACAGTAGCACTTATCCAGACATCTTCAGCTCTCGCTCTCATTTGTTAATATATTGCTACTGGCAGATATACTGTACATCAGGGGTCTTGCCACTTTTTTAAGGAGCACATTTTTCCATGCATTTCTGCAGCAGGCTGGTGTAAAGCGCTTCCTGTGCTTTAGACAGTTTATGTATCTTCCTAGAGGTGCTGATATTAACAACAAGAAATAGTGTGAAGGAAAAAGCTGAAATGTTTTTTTTTGCGAGCTGCTGCCACGGGCCTGCTCTGGTTTAATAGCATGCTGGCTTTTGAAAATAATTCAGCCCTGCTTATTTTCTACTTGATTTACTCTGTGCAGGCCATCTCTCATCAGGCCAGGGTTTTGAGTTTAGGCCAACATAAATCAGTTTCCCTTCTGAGTGATATGTCGAGCCTGCACCAGCAGCAAAAGAAAACCTTACAATGCAGCTAAGGGATTACATCACAGCCAAACATTGTCTATTTTTACCCTGGATGGAGTTTTTCTTACTTCCAGGAAAGTCCAAAACAGGAGAAATCTGAAAGATTAAGCACAGGATGAAAAAATATTAAACTGCAGTCATAAATTTAGAGTCAAAACAGAGACTACATGGTTCCGGTGTGTTCGACTCTATGGCAGGCTAACTGAATGTTTGTAAAGGTCACTCGTTAAGAACACTTCACATAGATTTTGTTCAGCCAATACTAACTGCTGTCACCTCCCACGAGGATGAAGCACTGAACCTGGGAGACAGAACTTTCTCCTGTGCTTCCTCTGGAACTTTCCGCTCAGGCCATCAGGGACTCGGCCTCCCTTACCACTTTTAAAAAAGCTTTAAAAGCTTGTTTGTGGTTTTTATGGTTGTAGTCCGATGGATATTTCATGTTTGGCTTTTTTGTTCATGCTTTCTTTGGTGTTTTATCTGTTTTACTCCATTATTTTTGTATTTATTGCTCATTGATCTTTGTATGTTTTCCTACTCTGAAAAGGTTCTTTTAGTTAAAAAAAAAAAAAAANATTAAAAAAAAAAAAAAACACTAACACATTAGAACAAGGTTGAGTTATTTAAAAATGCCCTAATACATTAATGCTATTGTAATAATAATATTGATTGCATTTTAACTTGGCTGATTTGTAGCGCTTGGTCTGTAAAATCAGCAGTTCCTTCAGTAAATGTGTCTGTTTTCCATTTTTTTTTTTTTTTTTTTTTTTTTTTACCAGTTTGTTTGTTTTATGGTTTTAATAAGAGGGTGTTCATGAATAATTCACAAGGACAAGCAAAAATGCAGAAGTAAATCTGTTACATCATTACAAGCCTTGCTTCATCCAGTGGACATGATGTTTACATTAGTCAAGCAACAGAACGGACAGCTGCAAGCTCAGTGTAACCGTCCAGGTTGGCAGGTGTGAAAGGTGACGCCCCAGAATGGGAGACAGGTTTAACATGTAAAGGTGATATGTAGAGAGGTCACTGACAGGATGTTCAGGTGCTGCCTCGTACTGTACTTCTTAAAAGGAAAAACAAAATCACGTGTGTGTGTGTGTGTGTGTGTGTGTACGCATGCACATTCACTTGAGTCATCGTTTGACTTCCCCACATTGATACCAGATGGTCGATCCCATCATGGCCGATGGAGGAATTCAGCTGGCAGGACCTCTTCTTGTTCATGGTCAGTGTGTGTGTGTCCCTTGTTTTTGTTTTGCCCCTCCTCTCCCTAACTGACCTATTTGTATTCTGGGCAGAACAGATGAGGCTCCAGGCCCGCTGCCCTGCTCCCCTCTACTCCGGCCTCCCGGGAGGGCATCTGTGGGTCTGCGCTGGGCAGATAGGGCAGACCCATCATGGCAGCACTTTAAAGACCACCTCACTGGTCCGTGGAGAGGGGATCTGCTTGGATTTGGGTGTGGGGGCCTCTGTGTTGAGATGGCTCCTGCTCTAGGTCTTTGTTTCAAACAAGGTCCTTGTCTGAGCAGAATTCATGATAAAAGCTATCACCTGAACTCAGTATGGAAAAGCTCACCGTCAGTGTTGATGGTTACTTATCATGCAGTCATGATAATAATAAATGATAATGATAATAATAAAATCATCAGTATCAATCATGATAATAATATATAATTTTATTATTGTATTTATTTTACTATTATCATGTATTTTATTATTGTTATCTTATTTTATTATTATCACTATATATATCTATATATATCTATATATATATACACATATATACAATTTTATCTAATGTATTTTAGTCCTCCATCTTTTTGCAATGAACAGATTTTTTTTTTTTTTAAATCGCATTTTAAAGCCATCTCATAGTGATTAGTCAGTCAGACAGGGCATGTCTCAGTCCTTTCCAAGNTGTGTGTGTGTGTGTGTGTGTGTGTGTGTGTGTGAATTGAAACTTGGGGGCTCATTTAAAATCACTCAAGCATCTCTGATAGAGCCTTATTTTTTAACCCCCACACCCTCCCCACATCCCTATCATCCACAAACATTCTTTGTTGATTTGCAGTTATGCAGTTATACACTCAGAAACACACACACACACACACACAATGCAATGCGTGTGTGTGTGAGGGACAAATATAAACATACACAAACACACAGAGAGAGGGTGCCGAGCCATAAAGGAATGCAGAGCAGGATAATCACAGCATCATCAGCTCTGTCCTCTGAGAGAGTGGGCCAATAATGCCCCTCTAATTGAATAACTTATCCACAGCTATTTCCCAGGGGGCCGAGCTGCAAGGCACAGTCGCAGAGAGGGAGTGGGGGGGCAGATGGCGTTGAACAGAGCAGATCAGCGTCCTCCAAGTGCCACAAAGAAAGGTAGTTAAACACACATAATCACGGAGTCATTCATTGTCCTTTAAATCTATTTTCAACAACACACACCATGTAATTGACGCACAAACCAACAATATGCAACACGTAAGTCACATACAGTAGATGGAATAAAATTCACATCCACTATATCTCACAATTATCCTCTGTAACAGCACACAGCTCAGTCTTTGTTTCCTCCTCTCTGACTCTTTCAGCATTGTTGAATTCGTCTGCATGACGATCAGAGCAGGACTCCTCTGGCTGAAAAGCCCCGTTCTATCCCTCGGCCTGAGGGTGAGGATAATTCCTCTTAAGACCCCTTCATTTGGCTTCTTGTTCAGCCACCCATAGGCTCACAACAGGGGGTAACTATACATTTTATTTCCTTTTCTCCCATCACAGAGCATGCCACCCTGAGTGAGAACACACAATAAAGAAAGATGCGTTTCCATCATTATCTTAGACCCCAGCGATACTCAGTCGGTGTGGGAAAAATGTATTGGCTGATTGGAACCCACATGCCACATGCACACACACCTCATGGTGCCAGTTTGATTGAACAGAGATCTTGAGTCCTGATGATTCAGTATTTTTTTTCCAGCTAGATGAATTCCTTTCTGGTGAGCTGCACCTCATCAGTCCTCATGATCTCTACCCAGGTCAATACCTTTATGCCCACGAGCATAGTGGAAGTCAATGGAATTTTTATTAGGAAACAATAATGGGGGGNGGGTGGGGGGGAGAGAAATAAAGAAAGCAAGGTGTAGGGAGAGGTAGAACATTGATTTACCCTTCATAGTTCGTTGCACTACATTTACCCAGCAGAGTGCTCAAATTAGTGCCCTCCAGCTCTCTCCCAATTAGTTTCCAGAGACGAGGTGTAAAGCCAGTCACTGGCCTCATTACCTCTTCTCTCCCTTTCTCTCTCTCTCTCTCTCTTTCTCTCTCCGCCACTCTCCAACTCTCAGTTTTTAGCACCCCCCCTNTCTCTCTCTCTCTCTCTCTCTCTCTCTCTCTCTCTCTCTCCATATGTATATTTCCCAGCTTAAAACCAGGGGATTTAACAAGGAGTAAGGAGAGTACATTCATCTTAATGAACATGAGATGGGTTGGGCTGCCAGAGATTCAACTTACCTGATGAAGAATACATGATGTTTCTCTTTTTTTTCTGTGCTGAAGTATAGTAAATTACACTGTGTGATGTCTCCATTAGTCAAACACAGAGATCATTTCATTGAGTATTAGTGTTAAAAAGGGGGAGAACTTTACTGAGAATTTATACATTAAAGCAACATACCATGCATGTTTTGCACGTTTGAGCCTAATATATTCAATTTTCATGTAAGGTTACTGACATTCATTTCCCAAAGGATAAAACCCTATTTCAGCTTTCCTGATATTTTGCAAAACCTCTCATCTTTCAAAATCAAATATTCAAGCGATACACCCACCTTAAAAATCAATGTTTCTCCTGCTAATAGTTACGCAGCCTTATGAAGTCACAGTCTTTAAATTTTTCAATAAACGCAGGTTTTCTTTTGGGACTATATTCCCTGGTGGAGACATACATTCATTCCACACTTTTTATTGCACTTAAATNTTTCTTTTGGGACTATATTCCCTGGTGGAGACATACATTCATTCCACACTTTTTATTGCACTTAAATGCTAAAATTACGAAACTTTGAAAAAAAAAACCTGAATACGTGTCTTGTTTGCGATGATGGATTACCTATCCCAAGAATGTTTCAAGTATCAACAAGTTGATTTTAATAATGTACCAGAATGAACTGAAACCAATGGTGGTCTGGAAGGTAGGAAAAAAAATTTTTAAATTCACCATTCCAGTAGTATGCTTTGGGAAATGATTGTCAGTAACGTTACATGAAAATTGAATATATTAGGCTCAAACATGCAAAATNTTTGGGAAATGATTGTCAGTAACGTTACATGAAAATTGAATATATTAGGCTCAAACATGCAAAATGGCCAGTATGGTCCTTAAACATTAACAGCCTTGGATTTCGGACTTCTCCAAAAGCTAGTTGGGGTCAGGTGTTGGGTTCAGTGGGACATGATTGGAAGTTTGGGCTGTGAGGTGTCCTGATCAGTTAAAAAGGTGCAAAATGTCTGCCTGGTGTCGTGTTTAAAGCTGCTTTGCTGCCTCAGGGCCTGGAAAGCCTGAAAATTATTGAGGGAATAATGAATTCCAAATTGCAACAACAAATTTAAGAGAAGAATGTCAGAATAGTGGTCTGTCACTTGAGGNAAAAAAAAAAAAAAAAAAAAAAAAAAAAAAAAAAAAAAAAAAAAAAAAAAAAAAAAAAAAAAAAAAAAAAAAAACACAATTAAATTTGAATAGAATAAAATTCCTGTTTTGGAATAGTCAAGCCAGTCTCCAAACATTGAAATGATGTGGCATGACCCGATGAAGTCTGTTTGTGCAGGAAATGCTCTAAAAATTCCTCCTCGGTGGAATTCTTCTGTTAGAGTTTGAGTCTCTCTAGGTAGCGCTCTCGTCTTCGTGTGTTCAGCTATGGTGGCTGTTGCCACTCAGGCCAGGTAAAAGTTCTTCCTCCAATAGAATCCAACATTCCAGTGCACATTTTCACAATAAAAAACAGCTACTTTAGGGCTTTACTACAAATTAATATTAATGAGTCATTAATTATCAAGACCGTCATCATTAATTATTTCCATAGATTCATTGAATTTTTTTTTTTTTATATCTTCAAAAGNACCGTCATCATTAATTATTTCCATAGATTCATTGAATTTTTTTTTTTTTATATCTTCAAAAGTGAAATACAATTTTGTTGTTGAAATTAAAATTACCAAACAGTTAGATTTTTTCCTGGAATGACTGCTCTAGTGCTTAAGAATTTGGTGGGGGAAAAAAAACTGTTGCAGTTTGACTTTCCTAAAGGACCATACAGGTGATTTGCATGTTTAAACCCAATAAATACATGTGTACATGTTACATTACTGGCAACCATTTCCCAAAAGAATTGGCAGTTTAGTTTTCATGTTATTTAGCCAAATCCCCCAATCTTTCAGAATTAAATATTCAGACGATACACCCACCTTAAAATTAAATGTTTCGCCTGCTAACACTTAAACATAACTGTAGAAGGTACCGTTGCATCAATTTCTCATTAAAAGCAGTCTTCTCTTGGGAATATATTCCCTGGTGGAGAGATACATTTTCTTCTGTGTAGCTTCATGTTGGACTGGTTAAATTAAGTAACTTCAACAATAGATATCATGTTTGCTGCAATGGAATACTTATCTCAAGCGCATTTCAAGTGATTACAAGTCAATTTTAATAGTGAAATGAAATGAAACCAGTGGCAGTCCGGAAGATAGGAAAATAATTCTAAAATGTGCTGCTCCAGTCATATATTTTGGAATATAAGTGAATAAGTAACATAACATGTACAGTATGCGGTTTGTATTTATTGGGCTCAAACATGTAAAATCACCGGTATGTTCCTTTATGTCCCGCAACATCAACTACATAATATTTTTTGGTGAAGTTTTTAATAATTACTTTCAATCTCTTATCAGTAACATGAACCTGATAAGACATAAAAAGATAACTCCCCCTCCAAATGACTGTGGTAACACATTGCTATACTCCACATTTTGTTAAGTAAGACATAAATAACTACATCATGTGATTTTTGTATACCTAAACCAGTCATCCTCAATCTCTGGACTCCGGTCCAGATCCGGACCGAACCACAACTGTCTCCTCTGAGCAAATTTTACTTTTCACATGTATTTTTTGTATTATCTGAGACATCGCTGCGACGCAACGAGTCAAAATTCTCTGCTTTCTCTACAGCAAGCAGTGGAGAAAGTGAAACTGAATGTCCGACTGTTCCGCTGTCTGTGTTAGAATGTCTGCTCAGCTTTGGTTTGGTCCAATCACATTCAGCATTCTGTCATCTCCATGACAACGATGGGTTGACATGCCGTTGGGCTCAATGAGAGTAGACAACATAGATTGAGAGTTGACTATGGCTTGACTGACCGTAATAAACAGACCTTTGTCTTATTGAAAATTTTCTTTGTGGACCTTTAAGATTTGTATTTTACCTAAACCCTTGTACCTTGTAGTCTTGTGTCATTTCGCAGGTGTAAAGGTTGTCACAATCCTTGACCAGCAAAAGTCAACAATAGATTAAATAACATTGCATTCATTAGTTTACCACAGAGAATAGCAAAACAAAAAACAAAAACAAAAAAAAAACAAAGATAATGTAATACAAAATGTTGCAGTTTTTTAATTCAGCATAAAAATACAATGCTGTTTTCTACTAGCACTAAAAATGATTCTATAAGCACTCCTGGTAATATATCCTTGGCCTTGGAACAGACAAATTTTGCCTGCAGAAAAGCAAACACCTTTCCCTCCCTGACGCCCCCCAGCCCTTTCTCCTCGCTCCCTCCCCACAGAAACCCAGAGAGAATCTGGGTGATGTGTCAGGCCAATGTGCTGCCTGCAAACAAAAGCCGCCCTGTCCACCCCAGACCCAGATGTTCCTTATTGATCCCCCTGTGGATTTGGCTGAATGTAACCGCTCCAAAATTGCTCTCTCTCTCTCTCTCTCTCTCTCTCTCTCTCTCTCTNTCCTCCCCCTCTGTTGCCATGTTTCACTATGTGTGCACGTGTTACTGTGTCTGCTCATGTTTATGTGCATGTATATCCAGTCGAAGCTGGAAGTAGCACTTCCCTTCTGAAGTTTACAGCACCAGCCAGCAGTTTGAGACTGCCAAATTCTAAGTACCCCCTGCTTCTCTCTCTCTCTCTCTCTCTCTCTCACCCCCCACCCACCCATGTCCTGCCCCTCTTGGCTATTTCTGGTTAATAATGTAGCATGCCTCCCTGTCTGATGTTGTGTAGGGTTGCTGTGGCACCAGAGAGAGAGGCTGTCTACCTTTCTGGGAGGCGCTGCAACTGGTTGCTAAGGAGTTGGTTTCAAGGAGAAGGCAAGAGAGGAGGGAGAGTGTAAAGTAGAGGTCTGGCAGAGACAGCAAGAGAAAATGGCAGAGACAAAGAGAGTGAGAGAGATAGAGAAACAGACAGAATGAGAGATTGAGTTAAAGAACGAGGAGGGAAAAAAAACACAGGGAAAGACAAGCCAGCCCAGCCTTTGCTCATTACAAAGCCACTTGGTCTTGATGTTACACACTCGGCACTGTTCAACAAGCTTTTTTTCATAATGATTAAAAGTAGACAAAGCAGGTGGAATGTCCCAGAAGGCAGGTTTAGTGTAAGAGATACGTCACGGGAATGTTGATGGCGTTTGTTTCGTGTCCTGCAGTCTGGAGGAACGGGTGGCGCTGAGGGGTTGATAGGTTCTTTGGGTTTGGCAGATAAGGTAAAAACATTCCTCAAATTCCCAGAAGTGATGTTCAGGTTTACATTGCAACTTCAAAGCCTAATTCTGTGTTCCTGTAACAAAACAGGCATTAAAAAAAAAAAAAAAAAAANAAAAAAAAAAAAAAAAAAAATCCTGCATAATGACCCCATGTCTACTTTAGAGACTGGTGGTGTGGGTGGAATATGTCATTCAAATATAAGCTACACAGTGCATATTTATGTCTGTACAAGCAAAGACATGGATCCTGGAGGAGGTGATAGTTTGAGCTACTTGTCAGCATCTCAGTTAAAAGTATTTCCCTATAGCCAACAGGTTTACGGATAAAATATATACACATGCGCACAGACAGACACACAAAAGCTCACATGTAGACACCTTTACCGCTTGATATGCTGGGATGTATATATAAAAGCTGACTTACGGCATTGCCTTCAAGTCCATCCACGGTATTTTTGTGCCAGTTAATCTGATTCTAAACCAAGGCTAACGCAGGCAGTGTTGTGTCAGAGATGTGTCTTTTTACCAGTGAGCTGCTCCTACATCAATGAGATTGCCTTTATCTGCCTGCTTGCAGCTTTGGCTCAGATTCTGCCCTCTGTATATGGGAGCTGGGTTGTGGGAGGCATGTGGGCGAAGGTGCATGGCATCCGGCCTAATGCACAGCCTGAAGAGAAATACTAACACTTCATATTTACTGCGACTCCAACCACCGCCACAGTTGCGGCTCTCACATTTGGACAGAGATTTTCAGTGAATGAGTCACGGGTTTGAGAGCTATTCCACGGCGACATGTTCTTCTAATTTAGCTGTGGTGTGAATAGAAAGTAGTTAAATGGAAACTGATTGCAGGCATCTGCGTTGCATTGTCATCCGCACAGGAGAAGGCAGGGCTGAGCATCGTCCGTCCGATTACAGTTGCAGTTTATGAAAGCGTTGCCACAATGATTTCCTCTGCAGACCCCAGAACTACCTTGTGTTTGACTCAGGATATTCCCCGCTGAACCACATTCCACTGTTGTTCCGTTATTCTGGACCAGGTCCCTGCCTCTTCCTGCCAGAATGCTCCAACAAACACACGTCCAACCCTTAAGTCGCTCACTCTGCAGGGGGCATTCCAGAAGTGTTAGCTTTTGGAGCCTTTATCCACATTCATCCTGACGCACACGCACGCACACACACACACGCCTTTCCCTAAAAAAAAAAAATACAAAATTACCCCCAAATAGTATGCTTTTAAGACAACTATGAACTATTCAGCAAGATTAATTATTTTTTTCAATACCATAGCACACTCTGTGATATTACTTAGTAATACCCAGTGCTGTTATTGCTAAACACCTCAATAATAAATATGGTCCTTTGCTCTGGGAAAGGAGCATATTTTGTACATTTCAGCTTTTGAGTTGAAGAAATACATGTTTAACCTCTCTAGTATAATTTAACACATTTTCTTCATTTATGGTCATTGTGTAAAGCAAGAACAAAATCATGTCATTGCAGGCTATATACAAGAACAATATCATGGATCATTTTGACCAGCATTCTTATAATGATTGATTGTATGTACACTGCCTACTTCTGGGTTCATGATGATATGCTCTATAATGCTCTATAAAATCTTCAAGAAGATTTACCAAGCAATGGATGCGATTTTCCATTCCAGATTGTATCATCTAACTATAAAGGCAGAAATCTTGGTCTGTCTGTCTGTCTGTCTGTATGTCTGTCTATAGCACCAACATCTCTAGAACCTGGCACTGTATGAAGTTGAAATTCGGCAGGTTTATTGCTCAGGACCCAAGGACGTGCAGTGTTGCGTATCAAGTTGTTTGGATGAGCAGTTCTTGAATTGACCTGTTCCGGTAAAAAGTAATCCGTGCGGTAGGATATACTTGGGTGCGGTGGCAGGATATGCTCCGGGCACGGCAGCATATGTTCCAGTCCAGTGGCACGGTCTCAGCCTGACCCCATACAGCAAACAAAGCTAGCTCATGAGGACGTGCAAAACAAATTTATGGCAGGCTGCAGCACGCACCATAAAGTCCGGCCCAGTCTGAGCAAGCACGTTTTGAACAGGCACTGCACTAGTTAATGTAAAATAAATTTCAGAAATATTTCAGACAGAAACTAAATTCAGGAACTACTCACAAGAGATAAGGGACCATGGAAATCTAAAGACAGTCATACTGGTCGCCATCATGATGCCATTAATTATTTAATTGAAAAACGCAAGTATACACAAATGGCATTAATCGGATTCCATTGTTCTCTGAATACACGTGACCCGTTGCTTAATTGGTTTATGAGAAGAAGCACCCAGGTGAGGAAATGCATACCTCGATTGCAAGCCAATGGCTCTTTTACATGCTTGAGTAAATTTACTTACAATTGCATAATCTCAATCTGATTACTCTCTTTACATGTTTGAAAATCATCTTATTGCTTTAACCGGATTGGAATCAGTTTTAACATGCATGTAATCACATTGGCTGTAGCAAATCTAAATCTCAGAGTAGATCCTGGGCCTTCAAGGTTTACTCACAAATCAGTGACACCAAATTTGGTGCTTCAACACCCAACCCATTGTGGAAAATATATATAGCACATAACCAGTATGGGGAACTAATTGTTAAGTTGTAATCAATATCAGGTGGGAGAGATCAGAAAAATAATTTACAGCTCCCGACATCCAGAGTCGATGCTGGCTACCTCAATCACAGGCATCAATGTGCTACCACAGAAAGATGAAGCTGAGAAATACGATCAAATCAGCATTTCTAAAATTCAGTAAAAGATATCTACATGCAGAAAAAATCATACTTACTATGCATTCTGCTCATCATGTATCTTGGACACACTGGTTAAATCTTTTAATAAGAGAGTGTTTGAACATAAAGATACAAAAGAATATACTTGGAAAACTGAAGATAATGACCTTATTTGGGTCTCAGGACTCTCTCTGTTCTGTTAATTTTTTGATTGTTTGATCATGAAATATTTCATTCTGACAGGAGAAATTCTGTTTTATCAGAATATACTTTGGATGTCAGTTTAACACAATATAATACTGTGGTTCTCAATCCTGGTCCTCAAGCACCAGCACTGCATATTTTTCATCTCACCCTGCTCTACCTTCACCTGATTACCTGAATCAGTTGTACTCGCTTGATCAAGAGTTGTTGCCTCCCAGACCTCAATTAGCTAAACACACCTAATTTAGTTAATTGGGTGTGAGTAGGACAGGGAGGGATGGAAAACATGCAGCTGTGTGGGTACCCAGGAGCAGAACCACTGACATATTATTTTTAACATTATACAAGGATTAGATGTAATGAATCACATCCCTTGGATTCACAAGCAATATTTCCACGATTGTTTTTGGCCCAAAAACTATAACAGAAAAAAACTGGGGTAATGCTGTAAACACTAAGGTTATGTTTATCAGCAACTATTGCATCAACTTCCACTTACTGAATGAAGCATCGTTCAACTAAACTATACAGGACTTTTATTCCAAATATTTGTGGGGGGGTTTTTTTGTTGTTTTTTTTTAATAACTTGAAGATGTAGTGTGGAAATAGTTTTTTCCTTCATGTTCCTGCCTCATGTTTCTTGGTTCTTTTATACAAACATGCTGCCTGTGAGGTAATATGCCACTGCTTGACCCTTTCAATAAAACACACAAAGACAGACATTGGATATCTGTGTTAAGACAAATCAGTGTGAATGAATGCATGAATGAATCATGTTTTCCTTCATTCAGATTATCATTTTACACCCATCTCAATTTGATATTGAACTAGAAAGGCACTTATTAGAGCACAGTGTCATACAAACCTACGAAAAATTTCTCTTGTTCCACTAATACAGTTTTTGGTGATTCCATACCTCCATGGGGAATTTCTGCATTTGACCCATTCTAACAACTTCAAGTCTACACCCTCGTGCATTGATCAAGGGCAATGGGTATGAGTTCAAACCCAGGACATTGTTGCTGTGAGGAAACAGGACTAACCTGCACCACCCTAAATAGAAATAAATGATTGTATGGTATATAATAATAGGACGTAATTGCTTTATTTTTCAAAACAGTTGTTTTTAAAATGTATCCAGATCCAGAATTGCACCTACTGATAGCCTGTCATGCAATAAATATGCCAGATTTTAAAAAATATATATTGATGCATTACTTTTGAAGACATAAATTAAAATACTGAAAATTAAGAATTTTTTTTTTTTTTTTTTTTTTTTTTTTAAATTCTGGATCTGTCCCTAGGTCCTAATGGCACCAAAATTTGGTAGGTTCGACCAAGTTTTGTCAAACTAGGTTAATAACTTTGTGAGTCATTGTGCTAAAACCAAACACATTATCAACCACGTGAAAACATAACCTCCTTGGTTGAGGAAATAATAAGCAATATTTTGAAAAATGACAAGTAGGGTTTAATGTCGGCAGTAGGTGATGCTTACGGTGATCCAGTATGTAATTCTTGCTGTGCAAAAGCTGTAAACTACACACAATATTACCTCAAATCTGTACTGCAGCAAGTGCACATATGGTGGCCAGTCAGACAAACTCTTAAGGTGTTGACGAGTGAACTCTGCTCATCAATTATTCAGTCCGATCACCTAGCCTCCTCGCTGTCTCCATCTTAGCCTTCTCGCTTGCTGTAGTAGGACTCGCTGTGCCGTGTAGACAGGCGCAGTCATGGAGGAGGGGGCAGCCCTGTAGATAGCCTGACTGGAGCCAGAAGATGGCTGGAACAGGAGTATTCATTAAAGTTGCCCCAAGAGCACAGGCATAGGAGAGGATAACAAGACCCTAGGGTGGCTGATGTGGGCCCTCACCCCTCAAAAACCATAAATGTATTCCTCTTCATCCAGACAAATCCAGAGTCTACTGTGTCAGCAAAAATACACACACACACACATACACACACACAGACAGAGCTACTGTTGCTGGAACATGGACTCTTCACTTGTTTTACCATATATTTTATTCGCAGCTTGCTAAATGACAAGTCAAAAGAAATGTCAGTTTTTTTCTAATTTTCATAGTTTTGTCTATAAATGCCATGTGGTGTGCGGCTCTCAAAATCATCCTCTCATTGAAAAGAATGGAACATCCATTTTTCTGTCCACCACAGTCACCATGTGAATCCAGCATAAATGACACACAAGGAGAAACAACAGTATGCAGCCTGAAACACTTGAGTTTAAAGGACTGTACCGGTGATTTTGCATGTTTGAGCCTAATAAATACTACCCGCATAAATCTTATGTTACTGCCAACCATTTTCCAAAACATAAAACTGTATTTTAGGTTTTGTGTTACTTGGTCAAATCCCTTTATTTTTCAAAATGAAACGTTCAGGTGATACACCTGCCATAAAATTCAATGTTTTGCCTGCCAGCACATTCGCATGACTGCAGAAGGCTGTCCTTTTAATTTCTGTGGAAAGGCGGTCTTCTTCTGGGACTATGTTCAATTTTCTGTCATATTGCTTGGTTAAATTAAGTAACTTCAAGAAAAATTTAATACACATCTTGTTCTCTGTGATGGATTACCTATCTCAAGTATGTTTCCAGTTTCTACAAGTAGATTTTTTTAATATGTTCTGGAATGAACTGAAACCAATAACCATCTGGAAGTTAGGAAAAATAATTCTAAAAGTACCGCTCCAGTAGTATGTTGAAAATAGATGGCAGTAATGTAAGCGGGTTGTATTTATTAGGTTCAAACATGCAAAATCACTGGTGTGGTCCTTTAGCTGATATGAAGTAATCACTAATCACCCAATCAGCTTCTTGTATTTGATAACTTTCCCATTAGGAACCAGCCACCTGAAGCTCCGGGTCATCAGGACAACCATGATATATACAAAATCATAATAGATGTGTCTTTGATTTTACAGTTATGACATCGCAAAGCAACTCTATTGTATACAAATCCTTTACCGCACCAGCATCACTTTTAATTATTAATAAAATGAGGGACACATGATAAATCACACAGCTGAATCGCGGTAGCAGAAATGCATTGTCAGATGACATCGTGATATAGGTGAAAAACCTGTAATGGATCCAGTTATGTGTCGCTGCATCCCTGCACCTCTGGTGAATTAATGAACATAACTGTTGGGAATGATGGCCAAAGCTATGAAAAAAAGCTCTGGGTTGTAAAAAATCTGAATTGTCCATTTACATCATTTACGTCCTCAGAATGATTGCTGCAAATCACACACAAGTAGTCATTTTGATGTGGATAAATTTCAGTAGATGATACACTTAACATGATCAAAACATGTTGTATGGGAAATTGGTTTTTCCTCCAGCTGTTGACGATTGGTTATCCAATAACTCACCTTCAGGTATGGAGCAGAGGTGGAGAGAAGCATTTAAAAGAGCCATAACTAACTGAATCATTCCTGAGGGAGCTTTGTCTGACTGTATGTGTCTCAGGGGTCTCTGAGCTTTAACAGAACAGGGCTGTTGTTTTCGCTTGTCTGCTGCATGGTTTGTTGGGCCCCATACCAGGGGTTTCCAGAAAGACCCCCAAGCGATGCTGCGTTCAGCCAGGCCGAGCAGTAAGCTGAAATTAAAGCTGTTTCACTGCGGTTAGTTAAATAGTTGGACAGTGAGAGCATGGGGTGGCCTGGAGTCAAGGCTAAGGCTGTCTGGGCTAGTGAGTGGAAAACTCAAAAAAAAAAAAAAAAANAAAGGGGGGGGCTAAGGGTTAGGGAGAGGAGAGGCGCAGAGGGGAGAAGGGGGAACATGCAAAGTAAAGGATTAGAGGAAACTTGTACAGTGACCTTGTTAGAAAGTTTTAGGGATTTTGGTGAGGGGAAGAAGCAAAATGAATACAATACTACAACTCTGTTAGCTTAGCATCACTCTATAGCAGCACAGTTGGAATGAATGCACAGTTACAGAAAGATGTTAACTAACGAAGAAGCTTTAGCAAGTTCTTTGGCTGTAGACGTTCCTTGTTCATCTAAAGGTGAACAGGGTACATCTGAGAATGCTTACATTTTTGCATGGTTACTGAAAAATACCTCCGCTCCTGTAGATTCTTCATCAGCTATGAGCCAAAACATACAGCATTTGATATAGATGCTTACTTTTCTCCAATTGCTCTATAATTAGTTGGTAGCGATGCATATGAAAACGCTGATCGTGTGGTTGTCTGAGAGTTGGATGGCCTGTGGCTGGACTTCAGCAACGGAGTGTTTGTTGGATTACATAACTGTTTGGCAGAAATCTGGGCTAAGGAGCAAAGGGTGGACCTACAAGGTCCTTCTACCCCCCATGACTTGGTGGGTTTGACCACAAGTCCTGCCCACATTCTTAAGCCTCTGCTCACTCCTTTTTTTTTTTTTTTTTTTTTTTTTTGAGGAGATCTGTGTGCTTTTCAAGGATCCTGCCTTCCATCCGACATGAATCATGCCACGTCATACTTGTCAGCAACACGCTTCCTGACAAATGATTTCATCCCTGGCCTTCAGTCTCTCATCCAGATCACATATTGAAAGTGTCATACATGATCGTAATCACGATAGCGCGTTTGCACATTACCTTCTATTTTTATGCATGTTGGACACTGTACAAAGGAAACATTCTCCCCTATGTTTCCAACCTACAGTGGATTGGCCATACATAATGACTGGAATGGAGGAGAGTGGATTCCTATGCCAAGTTCCTTTAAATCCATGGGGGGTTCACAGTGTATGACTCAGTCTTCCAAAACAAATGGGAGCCAAGACATCTGTGTGACTAGTAGGGACTGATCCCATCTAGCAGAACACTGGGAATAGGAAAACCAGGATTATTTGGTCACATTGCATATCATGGGCATATATTTTGTATTGCATCCCCTCCTCATTTCTATCCGTAAAGAGCTCTACATTAAGTTCATTATACAATTTGAATAATACGTCCTAATTAGCATGTATCACACATACTGTGTGTTTGTTCGCGGAACTCTTTTGTGGATGAGTATTTCTAATCTCATCTGAAACTCGATGAAGAGGTGCAGCAAAGTATTAAAAAAAAAAAACACAGGAAAAATTTATCACACACACCACAGTGATTTACTCTTTGTGGAGGTTTTCATTATCCACTATCCACTGTGTTCCTGTTCAGTGGGGTCTCTGTGCCCAGTTAAGAGTCCCACTAGCCTCAGGGTGAAGGGATGGTAATGGGAGAGCAGAGCTTAACTATTTCACTGCATTATGTTTTACACTTGCAACGGTGCTGTAAAAGTCCAATATTATTTCATCAGCGTGTAATTATGATTTCCACCATGCTTATACTTTTACTTTGTTGAGGTACTAAATCGTGGAGCTTGCACTTGTACATGGAAAAATATGCTAAATTGAGCTTGAAGTAAAGATTTATTTGTGCTGAAATATGTCAGGATGAGAGGAAGGTTCAGTGTCAGGCTATATATATATATATATATATATATAGATAGATAGATAGATAGATAGATAGATAGATAGATATACAGTATGTATATACATATATATATACACATTAGGATAGGCTGCGTTTGAGTGTACATATGAGAAGTGCACGCAAGAGCCTGCAGGAATGGAAGCTTGTGCTCTCACATATGTGACCTCCTGTGTCCTAGAATGCTGCCTCCACCCAACCACACCCCCAGTACACACACACACACACACACTCACAAACACACACATATACACATAGTCCACCCTAGACAGGCCAGGTTGCCAGAGCTACACAAACTCCCACCCATTAGCGGCAGGATTCCAGGATAACCATGGCAACCAGTCTCTCACCCCCGGGGAGACGAGCAGTAGAACTGAAAGGCTCCATTCAATTTCCACATCCCAGTACAGCACACACAAATGGACACACAAGCACACTTTTCACACACTCACACACACTCACTGACAAACACACACACACGATCGCACTCATAGATTCACACAGACACACACACACAGATATGGACATGCAACCCACTTGCTCTAACAGCCTCACAGTCACTCTAGCCCTCCTTGCCTGCCTCCACTGGGGTGAGTGGGAGCTTGTTAGAGACGGCACACTCTCACCCACGGTGCTCTACATACACAGTAAAACATTAATTACACCGCGCTCATTGTTATTAAACACAGACATTATTAAGAGAAAGTCGCCAGACTCTATTTTACGGACAAAGATTATCTAACTCTCTGGAGCCCGTTAACAACAATGTATTGTAGTGGGTCATGTCACTGGATACACTTGGAGTGACAACATGGCATGTATGTTCTTGTCTGCTGCTGGTGTGACGGCACAGATGAGATTGGTATCAAGTAGTTTTTGACACCTGGAGCCCTTCTGTGCACAGATCTAAAAATAATGGTTTATGAGAGAAAAAAATGTAAGATACAGAAGAGAGAAAATATTAGTATAGGATGAAAGAGAGAGAGCTACACTTACAGTCGATTCAGCGAGTCTAATAAGGATGTAGTTATGATCTCTGGTGATAACCCCATCAGAGTGAGCACACTGTGCACCCTCAGTCTCCTCAGTCTCAAGCAGCAAAATGTAGTTGCCAGGTTTAACCAAGAGGAGAGAGGAAAAAGGTTAATGACGCACAATGGGAAATCAAACTCTTAAGTACCATGGATAGAAAGGAGGAAGACCTTGTTACAGGAAAAGTATACAGTATTGTGGAAGCTACGTCAGCAACCTGTAGCACTCGCACCGCCTCGTGTACACACACTCAGCAGAGCAATTTCTGTTTTGACAAGTGAACTAATCCGGCAATGTTTTTTTTTTTTCAAAGCTGAATGCAGCAGCAATATAATGGTGGATCACAGGAAAAGTAGTTGATCTAGTTTTCCGTTTCAACCGTTTTGGGCAAACAAGTTTGGAAAGGACGAGGCTGTGTGCTGAGTATCATTTGTCGCAGGTCAAGTGTGCAGTTGCTTTGAAAGAAAATGTGTTTCGCTTCAAGACGAAGTGGGTAAGGCTGAAGTGATTAAAAAGACCAGGATTCAAAGCAGCGAGTTTATAACCCTGTGTGCTGTGAAAAATTGAGCTGCTTAGGGGAGATAGAAAGCCTCACGGTGCATGCTAAACATGCCAAGCTATTCACTGACAGACAATGAATAAAGGAAGCATTCTTCACTTTACATTTTATTTGATACACTACCAAACAAAGGCATTGACAAAGTACCTCCAGTATTACAGCCATGCCTATTTCAGCTGGGACTGTGGAAATATGAACTTCTGATTTAGCTGAAGCTGTCAGGTGACTGTTTAGTGGAGCTTTGACGATTGTGTGGATATTGATGATATTAAAGAAACTCGTGTGTCGTTCATGTAGCTAGTTGACAGTGGACCAATCAGAGGCATGTGTCCAACTTAAAGTTTCCATCTATGAACATTTTTATGGATGAGATAGAGCAGCTCAGCAATAGCAAGCGGGGACAAAGATCACACAAACTGTGAGCAAAAATTACCTTTAATTGTGTCTTAATGTTAAGATATTCAAGCAAAGCAAAGCTGAAAATGTGTTTGGGAGTCAACAGCTGTTATGTGTAGGTGTGTGTGTGTGTGTGTGCGCAGTAAGACAATTTAGTGATTAGTCATATCAGTACCAACAGCCTGAAGGTTACATGAATAATGGCACTGAAGGCTACATATATTTTTAATTTGCACAGGACTTTCAAAGGGCTGATGACCCCTGCTTTAGAAGAGAATGGCTAGAAGTCAACACTCAAACAGTAAGAATGAGAGAGAAAAGAGGAAGTTATAGAAAAAGTTGACATGACTGACAGAGACCTTGAAACAAAGCATAGTGAAGAGTTCTAAAAGGTGCATATTGATGTGCATATTGTGGCCAAAACATCAGACACGATCCTTGCTAGACCCAATTTAAGAATATTGATTTAAGGAGCTCTAAAGAGACTCCAAACGGAGTTGTTTCTTACGGAAGTTTGTGTGTGTGTGTGTGTGTGTGTGTGTGGGNGGGTTACATGTCAGTGCAAAAAAAGAAATAACCAGGACCTGTAGGTTTGCCAAACTGGATGCATTTGTATAGGTGTCAACTTTAAGTTTTGCAGCCTTGACAACGTTATTTAAACACATATTTTCTATTATAATACACTATAAAATGATGAAAGATAAAGACACGATGTCCTTTCTAAGAGGACTAGGCATAATACTTTAGTAGTTAAGAACCACATTTTATACTTAAGTCATTCACTCATCCATCCATTGTTGTTGTTTTTTTTTGAGTATTTTGACAGTAGTATTGTTAAATATTGATTCTGCATATGTGCATGCACATATTTCAGCATTATCAGCAAGTTAGATTTAGCTGCATTTTTGAAAATCCAAGATATAAAGGCCAAGGAGGTGCGGTGAAAGTTTGGCACTGCTAATAGAAACTTCATCGAGATTGTTGTTGTCATAGAACCTTTTTTATGGCCTGTCAAACAACACAGTGACAGTATGTTGCAGCTGTTTCCTCATTGATTCATGGTTTGTTCTCCTCTCGCCTGTCTCTTTATACTGGCACACATAGACATTTGTTCAAATGTCAGGAACAAGGCCATGTAGAGTAACTTTAAAGTGACCATTCCAATAAATGCTTAAAGGACCACACACCCATTTTGCATGTTTGAGCCTAATAATTCAATTTTCATACATGTAAGCTTACTGACAATCATTTCCCAAAGCATACTACTGGAACAGTGAGTTAAAAAAATATTTCCTACCTTCCAGACCGCCACTGGTTTCAGTTCATTCTGGTACGTTAACTTGATGATACTTTAAATAATCGCGAACAACACGTATATTCAGTTTTTTTCAAAGTTTAATTTTAGCTTTTAATTGCAACAAAAAGCGCGGAGTGGAATGTATGTCTCCACTAGGGCTGCAACTAACAACTATTTTGATGAATAATCTATCAATTATTGAAATGCACAATTACTCATTGGCTCTTATTTAGCTGTCAGCTTTTAAATTTAGCTTGAGATTGTTTTAGGCGTGTGCTAAGTTACAATAAAGACAATAAAGATGAGTACTTAAGTCAAAAATGTGTCTTAATGAACTTTCCTTCTGATACAACAGAATGTTCAACTGAAATAAAGTCCTGTCATGTTCCACAGCGTTTAACTGACATTAGTAACATCCACCATTTGTCAGATCTGTGACCTCTGCTGATACAAAAGATAAATAAAAACTGCAATATCAATTTTTCTGTCAAAATTTAAAACCAAGGACAAGCAAAGCAGCAGCAATAAAACAAAACAAAACTACAACAGTTTTTCCTTAATCAAATAAATCAAACATCCATCTAAATTAAAAAAAAAAAAGTAAACAAGAAGGAGTTCTAGAATTGTTGTGACTTGGAAAGTATGAAATTCTCTGGTGTTCTCGGCACCAACACGTTCTCCAGCTGTGAACGTCGCCATGAATGATGCCATGTTTAAGATTGTAAAGTTAGGGAACATTTGGAACAGAATTTCATTATGAATAGTAATATTTGCTACTCTCAACGCCATTAACAATTCATTGATCAAGAGAAAATGTATAGAAAACATTACAGCTCATACCATGAAGTAACATGGCTTTTAACATTAAGCTAACGTAGCTAGCTAACTAGCTTACCGAGACGAGTCTTCATCATCCAGAGAGCCAACGTGCCTCCTCTTCAGATGCTCCAGCATAACTAATGTGCTGCCATACCAGGAAAGCTCAGCTTCGCAAATGTTGAGTTCATAACCATTTTGGCTGAGTTAAGAGTGAAATGCTGCCATACTTTGGAGGTTTTTGGACGCGAAGGTGTTGCCATTGTGCTTCACACACTTCACTTAACTCGTAAGTGGTGTCATTACCGTCATAGATGACGTCACCAACTCCTTGATGATTAAAGTCGTTGGCAACTAATTTGGTCATCAATTTTTGTCAACTACATCGATTATTCGTTGCATCCAATGTCTCCACCGGTTCCAAAAGAAGACCTGTGTTTATCGAAAAATTGAAACACCCATGATTTCATAATTTGCGTAACGATTAGCAGGCAAAACATAGATTTTTTGAGGTGGGTGTCGCTTGAATATTTGATTTTGAAAGATTAAGAGATTTTCCAAATATCAGGAAAGATGAAATACGATTTAATCCTTTGGGAAATATTGTCAGTAACGTAACGTATGAAAATTGAATATATTAGGCACAAGCATGCAAAATGGATGGTATGGTCCTATAATGGCGCAGACATATCACTTGCCTTCTACATCACAGTAGTTTATTTTTGGAGGGGTTTTGTTTTGTTTGTTTTTTGCTGGCAGGCTGTGGTGAGTTGGAGAGGTGTAAGGTGTGGTGTCTGTTTTGATGGACAGACAGGTGGAAAAACTGGCAGAAATGAGGTCAGCCAGATATGTTTAAAAGGGGTATGGTGTTGTTTGTTGTTTGTTAAACAATGTAGAGCGGGGGGGGTAGAGAGAGAGAATAAGAGAGGGCTGTAGGAAGAGTGGAGTTGGGCTGGCACTAATGATGGGTGCGCCCAGGGCCACAGAAGTACAGCTGTCTCCCCTCCCAACTCCAGCAATGTCAGATCAGCATAATAAAACCCTGTGTGTTACTCTGTGCTCACAAGAACAGCTGGGTGGCAAAAAAAAAAAAAAAAAAAAGGAAAAAAAGTGAAGAGAAAAGAGAATTGTGCATCACCAAATCCTGTTATCTCTGCCTCAAGCTTGTACAGTCTCTAACAAATCCCACTGACGCTGAAGGCAACTGTAAGGTAGATGGGGCTGCTGCTGGACGCCTACTTCCACCTCTGGCGGTCTCTGCTTACACAAATCACTTTGCTTTCATCAAGTTTCCCATGGCTGACGTCAGATTATGTCCAGAGCACACTGAGTCACACACATGCAGGCTCTGCCCACAGCTCCAGCTTTGTATTTGTGCATTTGTGTCCAAAAAGTGTGGCTGAGTATTGGCCTGGAGCAGCTACAGATACGATATGTATCACAGAGGCCACAATACAACACCTGTTTGTATATGCAAAGTGCATGGATTCCATTGTTAGTCATTGTCTCATTTTGAAAATCTGAACTTCAGATCGTATGAATGGCATGGAGACTTATCTGCCCTGCCACCTACTGGCACTGCTGTTCACCAGAGGTGGGTAGAGTAGCCAGAAACTGTATTCAAGTAAAAGTATTGTTACTTTATGATAATAGTGTCTCAAGTATAAATAAGAGTAGTCACCAAAATAATTACTTGAGTGAGAGTAAGAAAGTATCTATTACAAAGATTACTTGAGTAGT
>VXCM01000241.1:0-203874 GCA_014773175.1 Lucifuga dentata | reverse complement strand
CGTTCATTTGTGGACTGACCTTCTGTTACCGACTCGGCCTGTTTTGGACTATTCTGCTTGTCGCCCACCTGGTCATCACATCTGCCTTCTGTCCCCGACTCCGATTCCAGTCTCTGCATTTGGACTCTTTGTTTGACCGTGTCTGTGTAGGCACTTTGTCCTGCCAGTTTTTCTGCCTGCCTCTGTGTTGGACTGAGAGCTCTATTAAAGAACTTTACTTGTCGGAGTTGTACTGTGTGCTGCATTTGGGTCCAAACCCCACCCGTCACAATATTACACATAAATATATCATAATTAGTATAAGAAAACTGCATAATAAACTTAGAAATTTAAATTTGCATAGAGGTACTATAAGTAAGGAATAACATACAGCAAACATGTAATAATAACAAAATATGGCTTGTGACATGAGATGCTTTTTAAATGCTGAAGATATCTCCAAGCTACGTTCAGCAGGACTGTTACCATAGTAATGTCTGCACTTATCAACAATGGGTAGGGACTGCAATGTAAATACATTTGTTAAGACTGCAATTAAACTTCACACCAGCAATCAAAACCATGGGACTCTGAATAAATTATAAAAGAATTGATTTTTTTTTTTTATTTCACTAACCAAGGTTTACTATCACTTTTGCAGCAGGNATAAAAGAATTGATTTTTTTTTTTTATTTCACTAACCAAGGTTTACTATCACTTTTGCAGCAGGTGTTGCTAGTTAATTTGACTAGAATCAAACAGACATTTTGACTGTGGGATGATATTATTAGATGTAAAAGAAACAAGAGATCTTAGTTCATTGTATCGATGGGTAATCATAAATAGTTACTCAAGCAAGCAAGGTCATAACTGTTGTGCATATGTGCATAAACTATATGTTGATGCCATTTACCTTCCCCAGTGAGCTCCCAGATTTTGTCCGATTTGCGGTAATAAGCCGGCTGGGCCATGTTCCCACAGACAGGTCTCAGCCCATTCTTCAGCTGTACGTTCCAACTCTGTGTCCCATACCTGCACAGAAGAAATTGAGAGACAGACTTCAGACAGGACCCTAAACTGAACTGAGTATTGGTGAGGTTGTCTTCTGGATTGTATTTCTGCCACCAGAACTCAGCAGTTATTGCTGCTGATGGGCCATAAAGCACGAGTCAAGTCATGGAAGAGCTAACTGAGTATAGAGACATATTCAGTGCTGCAGGGGATTTGTTTTTCTGTCATAAATATATGAGAATATTGACTTGGTGGTATCAGTATTACAGAATAAATACACTGATTTCTTATCTACATGCAGAAATATGTTGATGTGTTACTGCTGAGTCCTTTAACTTTCTTATTGCTGCTCAGCTGGTTTGTCCTGGATGTCTTTTCCCCAAAGATTGAGGGTTATTCAAAAAATGCAAAAGCTGTTTTTCCTTAAGTAATACCTTCCATATGTCTCTACTGAGGTGTCTGGGTGCAAGCTTTTGTTTCACTATACCTCTTTCTGATTTGCCCTCTCAGTCAAGTATGGCTTTGGTTGATAGTAAGGGATCATATTTCCATTCTGGGGTTTTCTGGGAATGCAAAGAGTGTCCTTCCTCTCTGCTGACCTACATTCTACCATAAAAATGGTAAAATAACACCAGCTGTGTTTCTTTTAAAGGACACTGTGTGTTCCTTTAATTACATACCTTCACTTTTACCATCAGTGTGGGATATCTAATGTAGCAGGTTTGTAAGTATGTCAGTAAGTGCATGCATGTGCATGTCTATATGTGTTTGTGTGTATGAGCATTATATACCCCTGAAGGTGTCAAAAGTTTTCACACATTGAGCCCTAGAAGTTATAGCTTATCCTCACTGAAATCTCATCCAATAACAAACACTAAAATAACTCCCCCACTTCCACCTCCACCTCCTACTCCATCGTCCATCACCCACTTCAGCCTCACCAGAAACAACTGCTGTTCTCTGCATTACTCCCCCCCCAAAAAAAAAATAAAATAAAATAAAAAACAGCAACAGGATGTCTGGCAGTCCTGTAAATTAACTCTTAGGGTAGTTGTTTTCTGGAAATACTTTTGGTTGAGTGGTTTTATTTATTAAAAACAACAAGAGAGGTAATGCCTGACTCAGATTCCCGGACAAAGCCTTGCAGAAAAGTTATATAATTATCATATAGAATAAATAAACTGCTGGGAGTGTGGAAGCTATTTTCATTGACTCTACACCTGCATAGATACCATGTTACACTAACCTCATGCATAGTAGCCTGTGGTCTGTCTTGCACAATAAGGCCAAGTGATGACTGACACAACCAGGGTGAAAATAGAAACTGCAATTTGTTTTCCAGAAACTCTAGCTCAACCCAGAAATTACGTATATATGCTGACGAGCAGATGCAAAACAATGTCCATGTGTGTGTTTTGTCATATGCATGGTGTAAGAACTGTGGATACCATTTGCCCCTTTAAAGGCAAAGTAAACAGTAAGGGACTGGAGAAATGTAAGCCTGATCGCCATTAGCAGAATAAGAATGTCAAAGAAGATCATTCAGTCATAACCTTATTTCCATTGGTATAATTTTCCCCCTCGATTTTCTTGACAAGGGTCTCCTCGCATGAAAAAATAATCAATGTGTATGCTGATAACAAGACTGAAACACATTACAGATGAGTTGTGGTAACTGCCGCAAGAGCTGCAAACCACAACCATTCCGCACTTGAGCAGGATCAACACGCTGTTTTTGACCATTAATAAATGATTATCAGTCTGAAAACATTTGACTGGAGCCGCAGCTAGATTTCAGGCCAATAATGGTCAAAACTCTGGCTGTAGTGTCTCACGGAAAGTTGCTGGATATGATTTCTTTCATAAATATAAGAGGCACCTCTTCCATCGAAACCTGCAGCAAAAGGAGGCTCAAAAAATGTTGACCGACACACATATTTCTGAGCTGTTGAATCTGGTACATAGTACAGCCTGCTTGTCAAGCTGCTGTTGTTTGCACAGTTAGCCCAGCAGGGGAGGCTTCGTAACCAAGACCCCCACCCCCCACCCAAACCACACGTCTGCTGGGGACCATAAAGAAAAACACCTCCCCTGCTAAAGTCTTTCAGCACTGCACACACTGCATTGTTTATTTCGCTTAACACTTCATTTGCAGCCATTTTTTTTCTTCCTTGGTCATCTGGTTGCATTCCAAAGGGTACAGCAGGGTAAACTTCCTCTGCAAGTTTGGGTTTCCTGTTCATAGTCAATTGTGCATGCAGAGAAATGGCGAAAAGCTGGGAAAAGATATGGGAAATGGAAAATGTGATGTGGGAAAAAAGGGATGACAGAGAAACAAATGGGTGACTTAATGAAAATATGCAAATGAAAAGAAAAGAGAAATGTAAAGACATTAAGGAGAAGTGTCACCAATTGTGTATTGTCAGTGTCTGTGTGTGTGTGTTGAACTGACTGTCCAAGCAGTAGTGTTAGTTGCCATTCCATTTTTCATGCGGTGCATTCCTCTACATCAGCTCATATCAGAGGCCCTGGGGCTGACCATTGTTTGAATTTTGTCAACTAGTGAATCTCATTATCTTCCTGTTATCATGTTATAGCAGGAACATGGTTTGATCAGCGTAGCACAGAAAGCCATGGTGGGAAGTGAAAATCACATTTGGGAAATTGAGGATTGCAGAATCAGTGTGTCAGTAAAACAGTGGGCTGGATGCTAAGACAAAGTTTATATATTGGCACCTTCAGTCTTCAATTGGTATGGGGTATTTGAAGAGAGGGAGGGTATTTTGGTGTATTGAATCAACCAAACTACTGATCGCCAACATATTCCTTGAATCTCCCAACCAATAAACAGAACAATTAGACTGATACAGTGGTTTGGTCAGATATCAAGCTTGTACTAAATTCCAGAATTATAAATAATAATGGAAGAACTAGTAATAGTAATTGATAAAAAAAAAAAATAACAAACACCAGCCTGTCAATATAATCAGCTGCTAAGACAGAGGTTTGTCCAAGCTTGAGTCACATAAGTGGTCAATCAAATGTCATTTTCTTTCCAGATTTTCTTTTCATATTCTAATGTTTGAGAGTGACAGGTGTTGCTTGTCATGGCAGCAACCCAAAAACCTGCTGTGGCAGCAACCCAAAAACCCCAGCAGCCTTTCCAGCCTCCAGAATCAGCAAAGATTTATCCAAAGGCCAAAAAAAGCTCTATCTGCAGTAGTCCCAGTTGTGAAACAGGAGGAATTTGAGGAGGCCATGGAGGATGACTCTGAGGCAACTTCCGTGAGGTTCTAGAGAACCATTTATTCAGTCAGGAATGGAAAGCAGGACTTTGCCTTGCTGTTTTCAGGATGGATAACTGGTGGCATCTTGAGGTAACTAGAAGTAGAGGGAGAACTCTGAAGAACTCCTAATACCAACAGGGATACAGAACAGAGTTTGAGTTGTTTCCTTGGAGAGAAGGAGGAGAACCCAGCTGATTGTCAACCCTCATGTACAGGAGAAACAAGCAGGTTTTGTCCTGAATGCGAAACAGTTTCTCTCACAGATAATCAAGGGCTCACTGGAATTTGTTAATTCAGTCTACATATGTTTTATGGCTCTGGAAAGGCTTATGACCATGTCCCATGAGGTTTTCTGTGGAAAGTGTTGCAATTCACTCTGTACATATGGAGCAACAGCTATGTTTGCCTTCTTGGAGTTACAGCAAGCAGGTTCATTTTAGTGTTAGACTCTGACAAGTGGATGCCTCATTTCTCCAGTTTCTGATAGTCATGGACAGACAATCAACGTGCAGCTGAGAACTGCAGAAAGTGCAATTTGGTGACATTAGTGGCACCTCTGGTGTTTGCAGATGATGGACATTGACCCCAAAGTGTGATGAATAACTCTGAAGAGCTAAATGATTTAGGGAGATCTTGGCATTCTTCACATTACATTGAGAAGAGCCAGTTAAGGTATTTTGGTCACCTGTTACAGTGACCAAAGCTTTCTACAAAGCCATGTGTACACAAATCTGAATCACCCTGAACAGAAAAATATCAATACAGCTTTATCTTTAAAGCCAGACATCACTATCACCTGACCAGAGTACCGTTTTGCAAAGCCAAGTTAGACAAGACAGGACCAGCCCTTTATCCCAAGATGCCATCTGTTTGTCTTACAGCGCTTCAAACACTGACACGTCTCTGTTTATACCTGTGGGTCAACATCTGAGTGAGAAGAAGAACCTCTGTCCTCTACTGAGGCTGATGGGCGAGCAAAGAGCCTTGTGGATCTCTATGGAGTGTGAATGCTTATCTGGAGAATTCTTGGGCCTCTGTGCTGTATGACAGAATGGGAACGGAGCCACAGGGAAAGGGGAGAGGGAGGGCGAGAGAGAGAGAGAGAGAGAGAGAGAGCAAGAAAAAGAAATAGAAGAACAAGTAAAGGAGGGAGTTGACTTGATATCTGTAAGTGTCGATCATGATTGCTAGGTCATTTAGGCTACAATTTGAAGCAGATACTAACAGAACCGATTGGCTAATGGGTAGCAGCAGTGTGTGTATCAGGAAGTAATGTGTGTTTTGTGTGTCTGCGTGCATGTGGAGGAGCAGGGGAGCATGTCTACAAAGTTTTCCAGTACAGTGAAACTGTGAGGGTTCTGAAAGATGACAGCAGAACAACACCAAGAAAAAGAAACAGAGAGGCCTCTTCATGCTGATGTGTACTGAAAATCCACTTTACTCCAGACTTGAACACTGTCTGCTCTTCTCCTAACTTGAAAGATATTGACATCTGCAGAATTGCAAATAAGGTTTCAGCTCTTATCTTTAGAAGTCATTTTCTTCATACCCCTTCAAAATGCCTCCATTCTCCTTTTTGGATTCTCCATTTCAGTTTCCTCTCTCAACCCTGCCTCACTCTTATTTAACTTCCTCATGTACTTTTCAATTATTTTGACACCTATTTTCCTATTCTGTCTCTCCCTCCCTCCATTGGTCTCTCTCTTTCCTTTCTGTTTGCAATTCTCCTATATCATTTTAGAACTCTTTTTTTATTTATCTGTTTCTTACTACCTCTTGCTGTCTCATTCTCTTTCTCTCACCTAACGTCCTCTTGTTGCATGCCTCTCCATATTTCACCCCTGGGTGCCCCTGGAGCTAAAAAAAAAAACAAAAAAAAAACACCCAACTGTAACTGGAGACAGTAGAAAGGAGCTGTGCACTGCTGGCTCAGCATTTCTCCACTAGAGTGTGCCTCAACCAGAAGCCTGCCAGGCAGAGTGCTGCTTACACACACACACATACACACACACATGTATATGCAGCCCCTGCACACATGAGGTCCTCAAGTCCAACTTCTCAATTATACAGTTACACAGGCCAGAAATTGCCCCCAGCAGGAACTGTTTATTTGCCTTTCCCGCAGAATAATACAGCCTTTTGTTCTGCAGCTCTTTAAGCAGAGATGAAACGATAATAAAACCTCATTACCTTCTGCACACTGTATTGATTTTTAACCTCCTAAGTGCTATTGGTGGCAATGCACTACAGCAGTCAGGCCATGCATTATAGTACACATGCAGTACATTTGGAAGAGTTCCAGGTGCCTGTCTGTGGAGCATTGACTAGCAGAAGGTGTGTGGTGTATATGTGTGTGTGTATTCGGAGGAGGGGGACAGCTGGTAAAACAAGCCACGGTGCCGTGCTCTGATTCTAATTGCACTGTGAAAAGCGATCTGGTGCTGTACACACACGTGATAGCCAAAGCATAAAGTCAAACAAATCTCTTAGCTCGAATTAAAATGCAATTGTAACATGATCGCTGGCATGTTGGCGGAATTCTTTTCTGGCAAAACAACCACAGTCATGTGGACTTAGACTTGTGTAGGGGTTCATGAGCGAAGGTGCTTAGATGCCGGCATGCTGCTTGTGAGTGAGCCAAATGGGACAAGTGCCAACTGGTCTGGTGACTGGGTCAGTTCACTGAGCAATATGCCCCATAATTGTGCAAGACTACTAGGGAGGTCAGAGTGAGGTCAACAAGCAAACAACAAACTTCGCAAACAAACAAACAACAAACTGGATTTGGTATATCAAGTATTTTATAAATGCACAACCTCACAGATATTAGTCTCATCCATCACATAGCAAACATAGCCACATCCTCATCTACCTACCATGTATTCCATGTTGGAAGCAGGTGGGTAGACTTGGCCTCTGAGTTTATTGTGAAGGTCCAGGATGAGATGAGCATCGCTATCGGTAATGGCCCTCTTCCCTCGCTGCTTGGCCTCCAACCAGTCCCCCTCTTCATCCAGATACTTGTCCAGAATCTGCTCCCAGCCTGTGGAGTTTGGAAGCATCACCATGGAGATGGCAGTCTGGAGCAGCAGGAGAAGGGACACGCCCCTCAGCCAGTGTGGGGAGACACACATCATCCTGATAAATGGTGCTGATGATGATGGTGATGCTCTCAAGCTTGAAATGGGGTGTCAGCACAGAAAGACACTCCTCTTCTTGTCTATGATGTGAGCTGGCAAAGGAAGCGAGTGAAGAGAGCATAACAGTAGTGGTGAAGACTTGGAATTTGTATTCTGAATAATTTGGGTCAATATTGAACTTGGTGAGGACTTTGCATTGAACCGCAGAGCTCCTGGCTTGCAGGCTCTGCTGGTTTGGTGCCGTGCCACAGTAACCTCATTAGGTTCACTGGGGTGAACTGGCAGGCTGAGAATGACTAGCTGAATTTTGGAAAAGTGAAATCATTACTTTAATGATAACCTGATAATTTGAACTTTTTACTACTTTTGCAAAAGGAGAAAGATAAACTGGAGACTTGTTGAAATTAAATATTAAATTTAAAATAACATCAAGAAATCCAGCTGACATAAATGTGCTTAGTGCACAGAAATATGGGGTATAATGTCCTACTTCATTTACAGTATACACATGCACTTTGAGGAAAAGTTGAACTGTTGCATGCTGCAACGCTGACAGAAGCTGATGTAACGAGCCAAAAACTAATGAAAGTGTTGAGATTAATGCATTCTGGAATAGAAATAGAGTGCTGTGATTTAATATAGACTTTGGAAATAATTTACCTTTAATGAATTGGAACGATGCCCACACGCTTCTTGAGATCCAGATAGAGATCTGGCTGTGTGAAAACTTCTGCAGCAGGAAAAATTCCGCCTTCAAAGTAATTTTGGGGAGCTCAGGTGGATCGCTGCTGACGCTCCCTGGCTGCCGTGTGAGATAAATCAAAGATATGACGCGGTGGTTTTCATCAGAAGGAGAGTGGATCTTTCTTCTTTCAGGATTCTTGCACCTAAGCCGTTAAAGCATCATTTATTCACATTTTATCCTCAACTTGGCTGCGCCGGAGAGCGCCGGCCCCTGTCCCCGCCTCTCCAAAGGTAGGAAACAGCCCACCCGCGCGCGTCCCGGATCGTGCGTGTGTAATATAATCAGAATACATTTTCCCTAAACAATGTGTTCACAAACTTCAATGTAAGATGTTATGTTAAAAACCATATCAAGTCTCTGTTCCACAACTGAACCTGGCAATTACTAAATTGCCAGGTTCAGTTGTGTTAAAGTACCAGTACAAATCCTTTACTGAAGTAAAAGTAGTAATTCCAGCATTATAGATAGATAGATAGATAGATAGATAGATAGATAGATAGATAGATAGATGCTATATAGAAGCTTAAAGTAAAAATACTGTCAAAAGTAATGTAAAATCCACAAAAATGGAGATAAAAGGTTTTTCACCCAACAATTTTAGAGATTTTGGGGAAAAAAAATAAGGACAATTTTCAAATGAAATGTTAAAAATTCCCCAATTTCAAAAATACAAGGTTTTTCACTGACACACTGATTGACTCTACTAGTGACATTCTTGTCCTTTGTGGTATTTTAGTCTACAGCTGATATTCTCTCATATAAGAATTTATACATAATCTCTTTAGCATTACTGTTCTTCCTGGCATAGTGGTTCATATTCTAAAGGACTATTGTGCTGTGTGCCTTTTCCCTCCAGTTACTGACTTGGGATGAAAAACATTTGTTACATTGATTTTGTAAAACTGGAAACTAAAAGTGCCTCCTCTGTGGGGCCTCAGTCCCTTGAGTCTAACAGTTCACAGGGGGATTAAAACACAAAACAACTCTCTGTTAATGTCCATCCTGAACTTGCTGTCACTGTTTCCCCTCCATGGTGGAAACAGGCACTTAGCGTCTTTTGTCATCTGGTCATTTTCAGTGGTAGCTGGTGCACATGTGGAAACAGGAGCTAATCAGCAGCCTCAGCGTGTTTGCACCATACAGACTTTCCACAGATAGACAGTCATCATATAATTTACCTGATAGACATAATAAACCAAATGCTGGTCAAGCCAAACAGTGGCAGGGATTTTGCTTTGTGTCTTTTTCAGTAATTCTTATTGGGTCCCCTTGTTTCCATGACTCCCTGATGTTTGGTTTTTGTTTCTAGGGTGAGTTTAGTCATCACGTGAGTCAGGGGCTAAACAGACTGTTTAAGAGGCACTGGATGAACAGCTTAGTGGCTCAGTTATGGGTAGACATGTTTGACCACCAGGTTTATGTTCATAATCTTGAGAGGACAGGACATCATTGATTGTTAAGTGAAAGAAAGGTCATGTTGTAGAAGAATCTGTTTTTAAGAATATTATATATATATATATACACATATAAATCTCCCTTACAAGTCATCTTTGCTGACTAACCTACTTCTGTGAGTGTCATACAAGAGCTCTCACATTGGGGACCCACCGCATGTTGAACTTCCATAAACCCAGAGTTTACTGTCTGCTCTTTGGGTCAGTAGCAGGGGCCTCGGCCACAGCCCACCAGTGGCTCTCTCTCTCTCTCTCTCTGTGGCCGGCTCCCCCCTTCCGCCACAGCTGAAATAGCAACACTCTTGCTTTGCTCAAAAGTCCCAAGAGGAAAACACAGTTGAGAACACACACTATAGAATTAATGCTGCTCTACATTTAGATGTTGTGTATCTATGTCTGTGTGTGTGTGTGTGTGTGTGTGTGTGTGTGTGTGTGTGTGTGTGTGTGGTTGAGAGAAGTTGAGAGGAAGAGTGTTTGTGCATGTGTGCATTGTGCCTGTGTGAGTGTAGGACAGTATACGTGCCCTTTATGGCACAAATAAATAAATATATGGGTCAAGACATAAAACATGGATTTCTTAAATCTTAAAATATGTTTTATGGATTTTAAATATGAAATGACTTATACTATGTCTACATTGCAGCTGAAATATACAAAAGCTAACTGTAAGCATCTCACATGACCGTATCACTGACTCTGACTGGGAAAATGAAATTGTGTGGATACAAGAAATATTTACCATCTGCTGAGATATTTTTATGATTTACAGTGTGGTAATTTAGGCCATGGCATCTGTAAATTACTACACATTCTCTGATTAATGTTTATTAAAGTCCAGACCCATAGATTCACACTGTTAGAGCAAGCAGTAAAGCAATATAAATGATTTCATGCCTCATATTTGCAGACTTTTTATCTAATTTCTCTGTGTAATCCTTTCCTTTTATTGCATCTATTATTTTCTACTTCTTTCTCATATGCTGTCCTTCATCACGTTTGCCTTTTTTCTTTTCGTATCTCTCTCTCTCTCTCTCTCTCTCTCCTTCCTCCTCCTCTTTCTATCTCACCCACACAGNCGTATCTCTCTCTCTCTCTCTCTCTCTCTCCTTCCTCCTCCTCTTTCTATCTCACCCACACAGTCATTGTTAAACCGCTGATCCAGATGCTCTGTTCAGTACCTCCTCCAATCATCATGCAGTCTTGCCAGAGACCCCATGAACTTAGCAGAATGCATCAGCTGCACCAGACCCTGCATCCACACAACAGTAGCCTCTGGACACAACAACAGCAACCACACAAGCACCTCCAAATAACACTTTGTTGACCTGTGTTATCTTGCACATTGTTCCCTAATGGTTCTGGTTGAGGTGGATTGAGGTCAGGGCATTGGAACGGCATCAGGGTGAGAATGAGAGTAAAGAGCATCAGGGTGATTTGGCAGCTGCTCTGCATCATTCCTCTTGTGACATTATCAGCAGTGCTCAGCAGAAGGCTGCCTGAGATATTCACTTCAGGTCACTTTGGCATAGTTTGTCTGCCTCCACCCCCTGGTGGCAAATAGGTGCCAATGCACCATGAGCACCGAACCAAACAATACCATAAGTGGATCCATCTCAGGTGCTGCAGCAGACGCCGTTGATGCAGATGCAGTTTTCCCTTTTTTCTCTCTCTCTCTATCCATCCATTTCATTGGTTAATATGCTTTCTTCTGTGCTGTCTCCCTCCCTTCCTCTTGTAATAAGTGTTTATTTCCCTTTCATTCAATTTTAGCTATTTAGCAGCTAATTACAATAGTCTAGATGTACAACAGTGTAATCAATACAATGTGGCATGAATATTTTACTTAAATCTCCATCATGGTTTGCATGCAGGAAACCATATTTTCTTCATATATTTAATGAAAAAAATATGAATGCATTAAATGCATTGGTGCTTGCATTAAATGGCATGGTTCATTTTATAGAAGATACATAACAGATCTTGTGATCTGTAACAATAATATTTATTATCGCAAAAAGTGGGTATACTGCATTTGAGGCTAAAGAATTTGCCAATAGTTTACTTAATAACTTGATGACATTGACTGCAACCATCAATGTCAGTTTGGGTCTTCTTCAAGAATAGAATTGGTGTTATCTTTAATAGATTCTCCATAATATTAATTAATTTACCTTGTGATTAGGAGATAAATCAATGACAAATAGCACAATGGTCATACAACCAGCAGGTGTCAGTGTCTTTCAATGTACAGTCAGTATTTAATCACTGTCAGAGAAAGCAAGTCTTACAAAAACTCCACTTTTCTACCACAAAGGGAATTCTGGGTAAAACTTTGCCAGGCTGAGGTGCTAATCCATCTCCCAGTCTCTTTTAGTGAGATCTAAACAAACAGAAAGGGTAAAGAAAAGCCATGGAAACAAGTGCAAGTTGGTAAAATCATTATGTAGAGGCACCGGAAGATGAATTGTGGGTAACACACTCCAGTGCTTTATGTCAAATCAAGTATGAATCTTCATTTTAAGTATTTCCACCAAAAAGATATTTTTCTTTCCTGTGCAGAATGTTTAAAGGACAACTGCATGAAGTGAAAAATGTAATCTGCTCTGATGTCATCTAAATTGGAATACATACTGTAACTTAAAGATGCATTTCTGAAGATCTTGCTTTTTACAGTGTTGTGTGCAGCCTCCATCTGCTTAATGCTACAATCCATAATGAGAGTAAAGAGGTCAGTGAATTATAAGCCAGTATAAGCATCAAAGCCCCAGCGAGAGAGCTGAGAGAGGAGGAAAGCCCATCTGATTATCCAGCACTTTCCCAGCTCTGTGTTTCTGTGTGGACATTGATTTTGGCCCATGTCTCACAGCTGCAGGATGTCGCCCGTCTGAAGTCCCTGCGAGGCCCTGCGAGGAGCTAACATGGCCCCTTCCAAGACAAAGACTACAGAAACACAGAACAGGGGTCACCTTTAGCCTCAGTTTGTGTTTTTAGGCGTGTTTTAGTTTGTGTTAAGGTTTTTTTAGGTGAACCAGGAGGGGAGTCTGGCTCATGATTGAACATAGTTGATTTTTCCTTATAGCCACTGTGGTGGAGGAGGTCAGGATCCAAAGTTGGGTCAACAACATGTGATTACATTTAATGTCGTGTATGAGGTGAATGTAGACTATACAGGTTTATGACATGAAACCAGATTATGTCTCATAAAATGCAATATCTTAATTGACATATGCAGGTGGCTTTATTTTTATTTTAGAAGACCATCTGAAGATGTTACTTTGCCAGGAAAGAGTCACTAGATGAGAAGTGGCCATAATACAAGTCATTAACGTTATGCAGCTCAGTATCTAATTTCATTGTGGCTTATCACATGAAACATCAGCAGAAAGTGCCTGCTTGTGTGTTGCTAGCTTAGGGAGTTTAGGTAAATTTCACCATAAAAACCTGGGAGAAATGGAACATTTCTCCAAATGTTATGGAGACACTGTCTTAAATAAACAGTGTTATAGGTTAAAATAGACACCTGAGACACCACAAATGATTTGTATACCTAAAGGGCTTTATTTTTTACTACTTGTTTGAAGTAAGGGCACCCAAGTCCAAAGAAAAAGGAGTGCAAAAACGCACCCTGCAGTTAACTCAGAGGTTCACCAACTGTTCACCCAAAAAGATTTATGGCAGCAAAAGGGTTTTTACCATGTACATGCCAACATTTGAGGAGATCCCAAAACATGCTTCAAGTAGCTGACATCAGTCTCTGGGACACACATATGTCAACAGACTCCCACCTGCCCCGGGCACGTCAGAGTTTCAAAAAACAACCACTTTACTTTAAAACGACCATTAGTACAAATGGCTTTGGAAGCTGTCTGTGCAGAACGTGTACAGTTGGAAAGTAACTAAGTACATTTACTTAAGTACTGCACTAAAACACAGTTTTGAGTATTTCCATTTTAGTAGACTTTCTACTTCCACTCCACTGCAATTCAGTGAGAACAACTGTACTTTGTACTCTTTTTTTACTGCTGTAATTACTCGGAACTTTGCAGATTCAAATTTTAGATTCAACATGATATAATTCTTCTCTTCTGCCCTGCTTTTCTCCACTGCTTCCTTTATTGCTTCCTTCCTTTCTTTCCTTGCGTCCTTCCTTATAGCCTTTGTTCTTTCCATTTACCGTTCTCACTTTTTCTTTTCTTGTAAAAGCATTAAAATGCCCAAAACTGGAGATAAAAAGGTTCTTTTCCTCACTATAAGTACTTTTAGTTTGATACTTCACTGTAGTACATACATTACTAATACTTGATTATGTTCACTTAAGTAAAATTTGAAATGCAGGACCTTTACTTAAAATGAAGTATTATCTTGTCCTGATATGTCCTCTCCTGGTGATTTTGGAGCTGGCTCCTCCCCTCAGACATGTTGGCCCCAGGATACTACGCTGTTCCACTATCCTAGGATATGAAGATCTGGCCCCTCCATTTATCCTCAAATTACCCCATGCTCTATTAATTTACCTTACAGCCTGACCTAATCTACCCCGACACGTGAATGGTCATCTTGGGGAGCTTGTGCTGGAATAGGAACCATTACTGTGTGGGTCTATAAAGCCCTTTGAGACATTATTGTTCCATCAACTTGAATTGACTTGAGTTGACTTTGTTTATGGTTATGATTGTTTTTACTTAACAATATTGATTTGATTTCAAATTATTACACGATGTCCTCAAATTCTCTTCTAGTAAATGGCTTGCCAATGAAAATCTCCTTCAGCCAATATGAGAAAATGGAGCTCATTTATGATTTTGAGTAGTATTTTATCTATATTTCTATCTCAACCTGCAGCAGCAGCATAATTTCCACGCACCTGAGGAAGACAGACATTTATTTGGCAATGTGCAAAATCTGTTGACAGTCTCATTTATTTTCAAGCATCGGTAGTAAAAAACTGTCCAGGTGCTGGAATGCATCCTGCAGTTCATGTTTTCAGCTGTTTATACTGGGATAATGAGCCGAATATTGTCATTGTTCATAACCAAATTTACAGTCTTGTTTTCCTTAGCTCCAGATTTTTCTGCCTTCAGCAGCTCCCATCTGAAGTCATCTAGCTGTAACGCTGCAGAGGTAGTGGTGGATTTTGGGGATGTTTGAGGACAGAGTGACAGAGTGAAGCTTCATCTCAGCACAGGCTGCATTTCCAATGGTAGAGCTGCAAGGGGAGCAAAATAAACATAGGTGTTGTGCTTCCAACAGGGACAGAAGAAGAAGAAGAAAAATACAATAAATTAGAAAGAGGCCCCTTCCAATAACCCCCTCAAGGTAGAGAGAAGCCAAGTTTTCATCCACTGAGTGCTTGAACTCAGGGAGGGCAGAGAGGTTGCAGAGTACAGGAGAGGAGAGGAACAGTTACTCTTTCTTTGCAGCTGCACAACAAATAACAGCTTCTAAACTATTACTGAGAATCCACAAACATGTATCAGCATTTTTCAGTTCTGTTTTCACTCAAATACTTGTGTAAACTCTTTCTGGCCATTATTAAAGTTGGATGGCTGCTTGCACATTTAGAAAGTGACTCCATTAGCCTCACCCACTCCTTTGCAACAAAGAAGTCTTCATCTCCTTTCCAAACGTCACCACCTTTACACTCAAGAAAAACTTAACTGTTTTAACAATAACAGTTTAAGTCATGATGATCTTACAGATTCATCATTGTGGCCTGGCATTGTCATAAACTAGCTGCATCGGGTTTATTGCTGTAAAAACTGTAGATTCTCTCTAGTTCTCTTTCATTTTTCTGTTTTGCCACTCATCTTGGACTTTGTCTTCAGGTGAGCTCACGTAGGACTTTTATATTTTTTTCTTTGCTGGGTTGGTGAGAAATTGAAGCCATATTACATAAACATAATATTGACACACAAAATACCATTAAAAGTGCAAACTGTCCTTCTTTCATGCAAATCCAAATCCATTATATTAAGCTTTGCTCTTCCTGAGCCACTGATGGATAAATCAATCATATCTGGACAGTATTGTCTAACTCATCACTGCATCCCACTCCTCATCCCACTAATGGGACTATGCATGCGAATGTGTTCTTCAAATACTCTGTCAGCAGAGCCACTGGGCTGACTGTGTAAATAATGTTTCTTAAATGATTTTCTCTCATTTATGTAGTGCAAATACAGCAGGGAGTATGTGCTGAATATTGTCAACATTGCAAAACTTTAGGTTCACACCTATAGAAATGTATTCAGGAACCCAAAGCTATAGGTTCTGGGGTATCCTAAATGCTTTATTTTTGCCCAGTCCTTTACTTCCATAACATGATGACATCAACATTTAACATAAGTGGTTAGACACATCCAAGGAGTACGAAACCAGCATACAAGAGGCCAGATTCCACAATATTATGCTGACAAACCAGAACAGAGTCTGTTAAAAATCCTAATATGGGCAGATAAGGAGCAATGAGGCAATCAGACTCAACGAGAAGCAGCTGGCAGGTGACTTCAGGGCTTTAAATACCTGATGGAGGAAGCCCCTCCTCCTTTTGCCAGCAGCAAGACTAGAGAGCTTATCTAACACTTGTATGACTGAGTAACATAAGTTTGTTCCTTCCAGTTTATTGAGAATGTCAGGTAATTTGTTTCAGTTATATTAATTATAAATGCTTATATTATTGGTTGTATTTTCTTTATTGTTGTGATCTGCTGTGTCTTATGTTTGGAGACCACTGATGTATATTTCTTTATTTTTCTTCATAGAAAAAAGACCAGTCACTCAGCTGTTAAGTGTTCCCTGAAAACAAATTATTTGAAACTGAAATCCACTTGTGCTCATGGTGTTTAACATGGTGTCTCACTCCCATTGTGTTAACAAGTACCGGAACCAGAATCCTTCCCATAACCTGCATCTTCCTTAAGATATTTAATAGAGCTGGCTTTTAGTAAGAGATGGTACCTAAAACTGGTTTTCATTCAGTGTGCACAGCTGCAGCAAAGAAAAGAAGTGTATCAATGTGCTGTTTCCCCCCCCCCCNTCCCCCCCCCCCCGAATTAAAGCATTGCAATGGTTTAAAAAATAGACCCCTCCAAGAAAACAAGAACTTGTAAATCTGTTTAATATTCTATAAACACAGTCAAAAACAAGTGTGGAATGTGAAATTGATTCCACCTTGCAGTATTGCGGTGCAGCAAACATTCAGTCGAGACCATGCAGGTGGGCTTCTGTCCAAAATGTTTTCCACATGCTAGTGTGCACTGAACAAAGGTTTACCTCACAAATAATAGCATTTTACAGTTTTGTTTTGTTGTTTGTTTTATAGGCAGCTCATTTTATGCATCTATGATGCAGGCAGGCCCAGCTGTTCTTCCAGCTGGAGAACAGAGCAGGAACTGCTGCATCTGCCCAACACATCAGAACGTTTATAGCATTAGGTCCTGAGTTTCCTCTGTTTGCCTCTTTGCAAAAAACGTTAACACTGACCACAGTTTCAGATTTTCATAGTCTCTCCCTTCCTGTCTCTCTCCATGCTCATTCCTCTTTAAATGGGAGTGACACACATTCTCTCCCTCTTTCTGGTTCTAGCATTTCAGTCATCTCCCTCCCTCTCCCTCCCAATGAGGTCAACGGTTTCATTGGACAAACTCAAACATGAGGGTCCCCTGAAAGGTATCTGTTGTCTGCTCATTTGTGTGGACACAGATGGGAGGGGCCAAAATCAAAATCAGCCTGTTCTTGTTTAGATTTGCTTGTAACCCGAGCCTGATTTTAAAAAAAAATTCAAATCAATGTCAGGTGAGAGGAAGACTCAAACAACAAAAAACAGACAACAGGGTTTGTTTATGCCTGAAGCAAGAACTCACACAATCAAATTAGCCTATTTTATTACAAATACAAAACACGACAGCAAAAGCACATTTCATTGCATAAGTAGTTTGTGGTCATTGTTGATTTAATTACAGTCAGTGCGGAAAGTGTTAATTTTGTAATACATCATTTACTGCTGAAGTTTGTATCAGTGGAAACTTGTGTGTTGCTGCTATGTACTGAAGTTCTCAGCATTTGTGTGATAATAATCAGAAATTATCCTCCATTCTGCAGTCAAAATTGTTAAATCATTTACCCACCAATAGTGTGGTATTGCTTCGTTCATACACCAAATGAAAGAAATACTGTTATTTTACATTATAATGTTTTCTTTGACATTATAAAAGCTGACATGCAAATACAAACACCTTTAAGCCTTTCTATGTACAACCTTTTCACAAAACAATAAAAAAATTATAATCAATTAAATATTTTCCCATATAAAAATGAATAACTTATAGTATACTTGAAGTTTAAGGATAGCCATATTCAAGGTATAATGATTATCTACACATACAAAAAATAATTTCCTGGCATTTTGGAAATTTACAGACAATTAAGGTGCACTTCGGTGCCTAACCTATTAAAAAGTAGGTACAACATCAGTGAAAAATCATAATAAAATATCAACAATAGAACTGTCTAATACACCAACAAGTATTACAACAGAAAATATGTGGGTCAGATTACTGTTATGTGCTCTCCCAAGCAGAAATAATATACAAAATGCCATGAGGTTGATACTCAACTAACAACCATTGAAACAGCACTCTTGTTAACCTTTGTCTCATCAGACTCCCTGGTCTGATTGATACTGTATATTCCTTCTGTATCTGGCTACAGTTTATATATATTTTCAGCTTACAGTAAGTGCACTTTTCTGAACAGACCTTTACCAATTTTTGCAAACACAAAGGGAAATTGCAATTCTCTGAGTCTGACTAGCTACTATGGATGCTACTGAGGCAGTATGGGCTTTGTCCTCTGAGGTCAAAAGCTTTGATCTTTGTATCCCAGCATTCCTAGTGAGGCAGAGCACACAAAGTGGATGTGTGTGATGCCGTTAGCACCAAGGTGAGCAGGTATGAGCAGCTATGATCTTGTTACCTCCATAATTACCACAACGTCAATGCTAAACAAATGTAATTATAGTGAAAACAAATGTGTAGGCAGCACCACATACATACTGTGTTTAAAGGACCATACCAGTAGTTCTGCATGTTTGATCCTGATAAATACAACCTGCATACATGTTACTTTACTGCAAAACATTTTCCAAAACAGATTACTGGAGAAGTAAATTTTCAAATTGTTTTTCCTACTTTCCGCCAGTACTGGTTCGAGTTCATTCGAATACACTATAAAAATCAACTTGAAGATGGCTGGAATGTGGTTGAGATCGATAACCCACCACAACACACAGGGCATTATTACTTTTTGTCGAATTAACTTCATTTACCTGACCCAATCTGGAAAAACATGGAAGAAAATGTATTTCTCTGCCAATGAATACAGTCCAAAGAGAAAACTTGAATTTACCAGAAGACGTGCCTTATGCATACCTGCTAACACATGTATGTGTTAGCAGGTGAAACATTGAATTTTAAGTTGGGTGTATTACCTGAACATTTGATTTTTGGCAAAACAACTCAAACTAAAATATGATTTTATATTTTTAAAAATGTAAAGTAATGTGTATGTGGGTAGAATTTATTAGGCTCAAACATAAAATTACCGGTACGGTCCTTTAAGATATCAAGAACCTCTTCTCCAGATAAATTATCTTTCATCAATTAAAACTATTATAATAATTAAAAGGTTCTGGTAAAAATACAACAAATTAACTTACAGTTTATTTACAAGTCATCCACACTAAAAACATCCACTACCATTAAATGTCTGTGTCTTTAAATAAGCCCATATATACAAAATAGTGTGCAAATCCTTATGAATTAAAACAAATGTCCTTGTGGTAGGTTATCAGCTTATGTGGGGAAGTAACCTGTGTTTATTTGAACCAGTGCAAGTAGTTTGTCTTCAGAGCAGGGAAGCACATGTTATTGCTGCATGAGCCTCCATAGCTGGGAGGGCAGGCAGAGCAGGGTACACCTACTTTGTAGGGAGCCTCTCCAATCCAGTTTCCCCTGGAAGACAGAAACATGCACAGTGTGAATGAACATACAGGTTTGCTGACCCACACGACAGACAAACTTGAACTTGAGTATTTAGACTTGACAAGAACAGTTTTCCCTCTGTGATGGACCCAAAATGCCCAAAATGCACTTAATATGCACAGATTTAATATTTTCACCAAGTTTCAAGAAGAGAAATATAATACAAAGAGGTGACTTCCATAGCAATCTTTGTGAACTAAAATACGTCAGTTACTTTGTCGTACAGTACGTCTAACCCATTTAGATTACAGAACCGAGATCACAAGACAGTCACAAGTCTAAACGACTTTCATTCTTGGAATTATAGGGGGAATTCTTTCGGAGTTTTGTGCGTCTCCAGAGCTTTGGTGATGCAGTACCCTTTCACAGGCTTGTATTGGGGTTATGTGAATCGCCCAGCAACATGGGTGGCATTTCACAGCGGAACAATCTGTGTCAGGGTTGAGCCTGGCATTAACCTATTGGCATTAGGTTAATGGGTTCACCAGACTTAACATTCTTCCTCTCAGTAAGTCACTGGCACTATACAGTATGTGATTAAATCAGTGTAACACGTCAACTAATGTGTGTAAAGCATACTTACTTAGGTGAGTAGTTGCAAACTAAATATGTTGCCCTTTTCCACACTGAACCCCAAACATTCATATTGTGGCACGTGTGAATAGCGCAGCCAACTTTGTTGGATGTTGCCCACACCATCTGCAAAAGAGAGAGATTTGAAACAACAGATCAACCAATCAGGCTGCTGTTTCACTACATCATTACAATACCATTATACAGATTAATGCTTTACCTGTGTGTAATGTGTACACATGGGTCCATAGCATCTGAGGGGGCATCTAGGGTTGCAGTCGCGAGGATACGGAAAAGCGTAATCTTTGACTTCATCGTACCATGGCTTCACCAGCTGAAGAATGGATCGATAGCTGTGAAAACAGACAAATTATATATTTAAAAACTGAGAATGAGCAGCACCGTATATATTGTAGTTATAATGAATAGTGACTGACCCTGGCACCAGCGTCAAACCTAACTCCTCAGTATGAGGTTTGGTTGGTTATTGGGCAGTTGAAGTGTTATTATGGTTTAAGAAACACAGACAGCTTTCAGATACTTATATCTGTCATCTTAACTGATGAAACTACCTAAAACATGTTTTGTTTTGTGAGCCAGATTGAAGTCTTTTTGGCTTGCACTGTCACATCAGAGCAACAAGCTCCTGGGTTTGAATGTCAACTCTGATCCAACTGCGTATATGTGGACTTCATCCCATGTTTGTATGGGTTCCATTCAGGTGCTCTGTTTGATATCCATGGTCCAAAGACCTGCAGCTCAGGTGAAGTGAAGTGCCTAGGTTGTTTCCTTGCCCCTTTAGCCAAAGCATGCTGGGATGTGATTTGGTTTTGGCTTAATGCCTCTTGCGGTTATCAGCAGAGATACTGTGGATTTGTGGCCTGTCCAGCAGTGCTGCTGGGAACTTTCTGATGCTAAGCTGCACATTTCTGTGTTTTCACAGTGCAGACAGTCTTCTCAGAGACTGCATTGCTTTGGCTGGTTCAACTTTGTTGCTATAGTGTCTTCAAATGGCTGGGACCACAATAACAATGAAATGAACTGAAGTTGAGCATAACGTCCCACTATACTGTACATTAAAAATCGAAGTCTATCCCAATATTGACAAACTGGCAGCTTGCAGATATTTAGAAGGTTTCAGATGTTATTGCCAAACAGCAACCTTTTTTTATGAAAAAAAAAGACCAAATTCTCTTTGATTTCACAATCTCTTGTCTTCCTCCTGGTTACTGTTGTCACTACATTATCTCAACCTGATAATGGACAAATTAATAAAAGCAATTAATTGCTCACTGTGATGGATAACTGAGTCTCTGCACTGTGATATTTATGTGCATTGAATGGAAATGCAGACTATCCTGAAAGGTAGGAAATCGATCCTAAATATATGGTAAATTGTTAGGTCCATAAGATATCCCAACATGCCCCCTAGTGTAAAATGCTAACTTGCCTTAGAAAATAAAGAATGGAGATTCGTCCAGATTTTTTTGTGCTTACAAGGACATTGCTTTGAAACAAGTGAACTCCAAATAATTGAAGAGTTTTGAGACTAGCTGAACCAGCTCTTGCATATGATATATGCTTCTGCATAATTTCTGTCTAAATCAATATACTGAGGTTAGGTCTATGAGCTTTTATAAAATAGTCTTATTATAGAATTTTCTCTTGGCGATGCAAGGAATATTCAAAATAAGCTGTTCAATAAATTCCCCAGAGCCTAATATTGCCATCTGCCAGACAGGTCAATAAAACGTAAAAGTTTTGGAAAATGGTGCAATTTTCTTGCATGTAAAGGTGGCCTGATTTTCCAAATGGAAAGTCAAGACCCTCTAAAGGGATGTGTCTTTGTCCTCCCGGGTCATTGCTGGAACAGGTTTTGTTTATTCGAAGGCTCACAGGAGCATTTCTCAAGCAGTCACCGGGTCACAGTGCAAAAACTTTTAGGAGAAAGAAAAAGGAGGCTGCAAGGCAACATCCATGACTGCTGAGAGTCATCCCTGAGAGGAGGAGCAGCAGATGTTAGGGAGGTGGGGGGGGTGTGAGGGTCAAAGGTCACTCACCGTCCTGTCCTGACGGAGAGGTTTTGACCCAGGAACCTGAGGAGGTGAGGTGGCCCATGCTCCCACAGGCAGGCATGTGCCCAGTCCTCAGCTGTCTTAGCAAGAGTGTCATCCCACACCTAAACACACAGACATGGAGAGAACATGGAACCTCATTACATAACCTATGGAAAACATAGATACTGTCTATCTATGCCTCATTCATCAGTGACGTGTGAGATAAGAGTCTGTACTTTCTGACTTCCAGGTAACCATAGAAACAGATCAGTTACATAAGAGAAAATTTAGGAGTCCACTGTTCAGTCCCATGTCACATTTTCATTGAGTAGAACTTTTCTGCAAGGAAGAGTTGGGTGATAGTTTACATGGCCAAATAATGATCACATGGTTTATTGTGAGGGCTGATAGATGCAATGGAGACTTTCACTGATGACTTCATGCTCCAGCAGCTTCATCAGTGGAGAGACGCCCCTTACTACAACTAGTGAGAATAGAAATGCTGCCCCTTTAAAAAAATAAAAAAAAGTTTAAGACAGTGGATATATCATCAGTTGCTACTTTAGCAGCTGTTGTACATTATGACAGTCCTGCAGCTGATTTTAGAATAAAGTTTCAAGTTGACCAATCAGCATTTAATGTTCAGCTTCATAAAAATCACATGTATATTAAAACTCAAAATGCATGTTTCAGCCATCAGTAATATGAACAAGTCTACAACTAGCCACTGATTTCTACTTACTACAGCTACTGGTGTTTCACAATGACCTTTTTCAGGGGTCTACTTTAGTGGTCTACTGCAGCACAATCTGTTACGCAGCTGAAGATGCCAAAAGTCTTAAAGACATTAGTCCCTCTAGTTTCCTCCAAAACTGCACAGTCATTCAAATGTATTTTTTATTTTTTTTTTTACTTGTTTGTAAGGTCTGTGTAGCCTACCAACAGAGTTTCTCTTCATATCATCATGCAACACTCCAATATAATCATGCATTGGTTGGACATATAAAAATGAATAGTTTCACTTACCATGTATTCCATATTGGAAGCTGGGGGAAACACTTTTCCTCTTACTTTGTTATGATAATCAAGAATGGCAAGCATGTCGTTCTGACTAATATAACGCTTCCTCCTGCTTTTAGAACTAGTTTCTCTTCCATAGCTGTGCGCTGCGCCAAGACTGGTGAAATTGGTGGCAGGCAGGGACGTGGACGCAGCAGGAACAGTCGTTGCCAATGCACTTGCTCCGCAAGATATGCACAGAAGGAAGAAGTATATGGCAAATAACTGAGGTTTCATGTTTGCTTTAGTAAACTTCTGGCAGGATACCCCGTGTTTTGAAAAGATCTGAAAAGAAACCAAAAAGAAACTCTTCAGGAAAAATATATTATGGTGACAATACTCAAAATGCGCAAAATCAACTTCTAAGTCATTAGAATTTTCCATGCTTGAAATCAAAATCCTTCCCTTGTAGTGCCTTAAATGGCAAAATAAGGGAGAAATACCAGAGCCAGCGGTGATATCATTCCTCCACAATAATCTTTGCTCCTACCTTTTCGTGCGCAGCGGTAACTTGTGTCTGCGTTGCTAGGCTGTATCACTTCTAAAGAGAGAGAGGGAGAGGGAGCTTCAAGTGAGGAGCATTAGGGCTTTGCAAACTATGAATGCTTCAGGAAGGAGTCCCACTTTGCGGGTTTATATATTGCACAATGCAGGAAGTGCGCCTGCCCTGGAGGTGCGCACAAGCCCCTCTTTGTCACCTGAAACACAGCATCATTTGGAGACGTAATGTTTGGTTTCTTCAGACCCTTTCCTGGCAAATCATACCTACTTTCATCAAGACATCTGCTTGGGTTTGCACATATACAGAACGCGGAAAAGCAAATATGATAAAAAAATGAATAATCGAGTAACTCCAACCAGAAGCAGGAAAGATGCGTGGAAATGAGAAAACAGGCAAATGATTGGAGATATAAAACTTTTGAATTGCTATTAGTGGTTTAATGAACTAAAGTTGAAAATAATTGTGACAGGACTTCCCAATATAACTATTAGTTTTCTTCAACAAGTGTCAAAGGCTTAAAACAGTCACATTTCCATCCATGTGCATTTGATAAAATTCACGCTTTCCAGATGCTTCACTGGTCAGAACATGCATATAAACTCAGATCCAGCTGTTTCATTAGTCAAATCAGTATGAGAGCTGGTTTCATGTGTCCTATCAGTCTTATTGTCATTTTCATAATACTATAAAGACTACACTTGTTCAGTGTGTGGGTCCAGCCATGTGATTTGCCAGGGCAGACACAGAGCCAAGTATTTAAAAAAAACCCTTCTGCAGATCATCATTTTCATTGCCAGCTGGTGAACAAATTAAAGCAACGTGACGCAGGAACAATTTTCTTCTCTCTCTCTCTCTCTCTCTCTCTCTCTCTCTCTCTCTCAACTGGTTGTTCTTTCCCAAATATCATCTTGGAAGTGATGGACTTTTCAGGTGCTGGAATGGTGAAGAGATATATCACTCAAGCCTGGTGCAGATTTTCTCTTCTGTTTCAGCATCCATACATTTCAGCTCCAACTCAGCACTGCTGCATTGCTTTATTACATTGGAAGTTTTATGTGGATGGAAATGTGTCACTTAGAGGATAAATCTGTCAGATTAGCTGAATATTTCTACTTCCTAGCTCTGATCCAATACTGTGCACAACACCAAGGCTCTAAGTGAATTTTTTCCTGATGGGTTTTTTGGTTGTTCACAGATAAAAATTAATTTATCACCTGACTGGATATGTGGGTATACATTTATTGGCCTCAAACATGCAAAACCACTGGTATGGTCCTCTGAGGTTTTCTTTGTTGCATAAATTTGACTTCTTGTTCTGCCATCATTTTTTGACAACTGAAATAAACTTTAAAAAAGAAAGCAGAAGATATACAGACTTTATTTTCAGAGTTTAAAAATGTACTTAAGAACTTAATGTGGTGACCCTCTGAAGTTTCTGTAGATTTGATGTTTTAGTTAAAATCATTTGGATTTTTCACTACCCACTTTCACTGGATTTTTCAATGTCCACTGCCATAATCGCTATTAATATACATGTTTTATTATCTGCATGTGAGATTTGCCTGGCCCTCCTTAGCTTGAAAGTTTCTTTTGAATTGTTTAATTCTAAACTTAAGTTGATGATGTAGTAAAAGATTGGAGCCAAACAAGGTATTATTTTCCACTTCAATATATCAAACAGCCAACTTATTTAATCTATTCATTATCTTTTGAGGCATGATTGATTTTGCTTTCTTTTTTTTTTATTGTTTTTGTTACGACTGTGAACATCACATCTGCTCAGTATTTTGACTAATCCTCTCATCTGGTATCAATAGTCAGGCTGCTCTCCAGCCAAAGATTCGGATCAACGTGGTGCTGAGACATTGTCCCCAGGTTGATACCCACATTCTAATCACACAAACACAAATATTCTATTCCTATAATTGTGGGGACATTGTATTAACTTACATCTCTTTTTTGGTGGCTTACCATAATTGTAGCCACAAAAGCTAAATGCCTAACCTCAACTCTCACCCTTACCTCAACGTAATCCTAAATCAAACCGTAAGCCTAAAACCAATTCTTAAACCAAAAGTAAATGGTTAACCTTACAGGGACTGGATTTCTGGATTTTTGTCCCCAGACAGCCCAGATGGGAGGTGACTCCTACATGTGACTATGTGAACTGTGCTCCCCATAATGTAATAAAGAGAGAGAGAGAGAGAGAGAGAGAGAGAGAGATTCTTCATATGCAGTGNTCCCCATAATGTAATAAAGAGAGAGAGAGAGAGAGAGAGAGAGAGAGAGATTCTTCATATGCAGTGTGCAGTCTCCTGTGTCAAGTCTCCTGATGCTTTTCCCTCAGTCTGAAAGTCCTGGTCTTTGTTTTCACAATGAACCCAGTGACTTCAGAGAGGTTGGACCATTATTATATTATCATAGGAGTAATTAGGGCATTATTTGGGGCACATGCTGCTCTGAGAGCCTTGAGTCTGCTTGGAAAGGCATTCTTTTTTAAACAGAGCATTTATTTACCTACAATATATTGTTCCAAGTTTCCCCATGCTTCCCCCTCTCCAGAGGCCTCTCGAAGCCCAGTGTTGATGCCAGTACAGAGAGAGTGAGGTGAGCAAGAGAGGAGAAAGAAAGAGAAACAGCCTACAGGCCATGGACAGATGAGACTCAACCAGTGAGGCAGTGGTTATATTTCTAGATATTTTCAGATGGTTACATTTCTAGATATTTTCAGATGCATCCAATCAAGGCAGAGGAAATGGAAACTTAAGCAAATAAAAAGTCTGGGAAATAGAATTTGCAAATAACCCTTTACATTATCAGAGTGTTGTGTTTTCATGCAGGAATGTAGAATGAATGCTAAAAATGTTATATAATCATGGTTTAACATAAGTTTGCTTTTCTAACTGATAAGTTATATGAATCACCCCACTTATCTGTTTTTTCAAGCAAGTTAAAATAAATGCTAAGAGTTACTGGACTGCATGATGTGATCCAGGTCTGCTGCACAACACCAACTTGCACAAATCAACGAGTAACAAAATCTCCTAAGGATGGGTCACTGGTCCATCCATCTTTCCAGCAATCAAAGCGCTGCAGACTCCAGCTCAGCTGTGCACTCCACCCAAGGCTATTGTTACTGAACTGGCAAGCTTTGCCATCGGCAGCATGTGAATGGACTGAAAAAAAATGAAAAATAGCTCTTATATGACTTGAAAGACCAAAACTTCCAGGACCATTTTGAAAGCTGAGATCCTAAATTGTTTCACAGGGAAAGTCCTTATGGTTTCAATTTGGATCAGCATTTATTTAAGATTTAAGCAGACATACCAAGTATCATTAATACAAATATAAAGATTTTGCTGAAAGAAAATACTTGTTATGTGGAGTTAATATATTGGCTGATGGAGAGGTAATAGTATTGGGTTTGGGAAGTTGTGACGTCATATATTGGTTTTTGTTGGCCAGGGGGCAAAAAGAAATTGTGACATTTCAAGAGTGGTTTACATTGGTAAGAAGCCCAGTCTGTAACTTCAAGCTGTCCAAGCTGCTTTCTTCCACATGCAGCTGTTAAACATCATATCAGTGGAATATATAGTTACATAGAAAATATTGTATATTCACACAGACAGATAACTTACAACAGGCCAAGGGCTCGTTGACAGTGAAAAACTGTGGGTGAGAAAGCTTTGTCCTGTGTTCCCATCAGAAGGCGTGGATCATTTCTCCTCCCTTATCCAAAGAGCAGTCACACTAACAATCACACTAATTAAGTCAACAAATATCAGAATCTTTTGAGGCCAGGGTGGTGCAGCACCCTCTAGTGAGTTAATGGTGAAATTGTTTGGTCTGCAGAAGTAGGACCTCAGCTATTCCATCAACATCTGTATTTTCTGTCCATATTCTGAGATTATTTTATCCAAGATAAAACATCAGTGGGCGGCACGGTGGTGCAGTGGTTAGCGCTGTTGCTCGCAGCAAGAAGGTCGAAGTTCGATTCCCGGCTGGGGCAGGCCTTTCTGTGTGGAGTTTGCATGTTCTCCCCGTGTCTGCATGGGTTCCCTCCGGGTACTCCGGCTTCCTCCCACCTCCAAAGACATGCATGTCAGGTGAATTGGGAACTCTAAATTGCCCGTAGGTGTGAATGAGAGCGTGAATGTGTTTGTCTGTCCTTGTGTCAACCCTGCGATAGACTGGCGATCTGTCCAGGGTGTACCCCGCCTCTCGCCCTATGACTGCTGGGATAGGCTCTAGCTCCCCTGTGACCCTCAACAGGATGAATGGGTTTAGAAAATGGATGGATGGATGGATAAAACATCAGTATTTTTGTTAGGATTCAAAGGAGTCCCAGCTGTTATGTTGAATATTGTTCTCCTGAACCTCTTCAGATTCTCACATGTCTGTTGTTATCAGAGAACAGTACCCACTGGTCTATCTGCCATGGCTGGAGTTGGCTGGCAAACTCAGCCATGCTCTGTGGTTTTCCTGGAGTCAAAACAGGGCCTCTGGCTGGTCCTCTGGCCATCAGGAGGTTTAGAGATGTTCATGCAGGTGGTTCCTAAGTGTTTGATCTGATAGATGGACACCAGTTGTTTTCTGGACATCTGTTGCTAAGGACCTGCTAATACTTTGTCGATTTTGACATGCAGTGGTCCTCAGATATGGGTCCTGTCAATGGGACCTATAAGGAGACCTAGTCTCCTGATTTGAAGGCTGTCTTCCTGAAAGCACCTCCATCAACAATTGGTGGGAAATGGTTACCACCACCAATACAAGATATTGGTGGTGGTGGTAGATTGCAAGGCACTTTGCATTGCAATCTGAAGGGAATTGCACAGTCAATGTCAAAAGACAGACTGTTCGCATAACAGTTAGGTAAAACTTCATGTTTGGACAAGGACGAAGAAAACTGATGAGGTCAATCATTCAAAATCAGCATTTTGTATGGGTTTCACATTTGATTAACCTGTTACAGCATAAATAGCCCATGGTGAAAATATGTTGCTTTAATGCTTGTGAGGAGTGTAGTTCAAAGCCACGGTCTTGGGTGGTAGCCAACTGATGTGTGTACAGATCCATTCATCCATCCCCTATACCCACTTGGCCTGTGCAGAGTTGTGGGGTGCTGAAAACCTATCTCAGTGGTGATTGGGTGAGAGGCAGGGTACATCCTGACCAGGTCGCGAGTCTAAAAGGCTAACATATAAAAAGACAAACTCATACATGTACACCTTCATACCTATTAGCAATTTAGAGTTTCCATCTGATCTGCATGTGGACCGTGGGAGGAAACTGAAGCAACTGAAGGAATCACATGCAGACATGGGGAGAACATACAAGCTCTACACAGAAGGGCCCCAGTTAGATTTGAACCCAGGACTTGCTTGCTGTGAGTTGACAGTGCTAATCACAGAGCCATCATTATGCCCATTGATTATCTTAAATTACCTTGATCACCAATTTTTGTGTCAGGCTCACAATTTTTCAATCAAGAAAACTTTTCACGCTATCATACTGTGACAGACTCCAGTGCCATTTAGTAAATACATTTGGTAAGTACCTACAGTACTTGTTCTTGCAAGCTTGCTGAATACAAACTCGAGCCACATACCCCGTTATTGACTGAATCTCCACAAACAAGACTGCAGAGGCTCCTCTCCAAACTGGATGTTTTTCTCCTGTTGTTGTCAAGATACAAGTCTGGCTGAAACACACAGTGGAATCTATGGTGACTTTGTCCATAACCTCGGTCACAGGAAGGAAACAAATTGTAAAGACCATGAAGGCAACATCAAGAGTAAACAGTGACTGAATTTGAAGGCCATTGAGTTTGTGGGAAATTTTAGATTCAGCAGAATTTGCAGAACGATTTCATCCAGCTGTGGTGGATAATTCCTAGAAGTAGATGACAAAAGGTAAAATATCTATGTTACGGTGTAAATGACAATAGAAAAACTCTGGAGTTAAAACTCCATCAGCTTTATGCATTGGCCTGTAAAGTGCTTCAAACATTCTTAACATTATACAGGCAGAACATACACAATTAAACATCCCCTTTCCCGTAACACTTTAAAGTGTGGGAAAAAGCTGAAGGATTACTAGAGGGGACTTTCTTCAGGAATAAGTCCTTCAGCTTGTGTATCTATTTTTGACATGTTACATTCCTTTACCCCCAGATATTCTCACCCATCTATAAGACATTTACAACCATCTTTGATGCTCAAGCCTTGTATGGCTGGACAGAGACAGGACTGTGGTCACACACATTTCACAAGAGGTTCAGATGTCAGCTGAGAGAGAGACAGGCAAACATGAAAAATCCAGCAGGAGCTAAAGTTAGAGCTGAGGCGTTTTATGATGTATCTTCATAACAGCAGGTAACAAAAACTATCACCTGGGACTGAGGAGTGAGCTGTCAAACCAAAACCACCTATGTAAGTCTTTGTTAAATGCTGTGTAATATGCTGGAATCTTACTTTTATATTATATTCTCAAAACTCATTATCTGGTCAAAAAATATGCAAACAGTCCATTTTCAACATTGTTCCAATTTTTGTGTTATTTATAGCATATTTTTACAGTAGATTGGACAAACATTTTCATCCAAACCCTTTAGTTGGCTTTCATTTATTTGTCTGATCCAGCAACGTGCAGGCATACATTTATGCCAGTCTGGCTGTGCTTCATGATGTCTGTAAAGCATACTACTGTAATGGTTACAGTCATCCACTCAGTGTGGCAGAGGTGATAGTTCTTCTGATGGAGGTGGGATTTCTTTTGAACTGCTGGGGCCAGTTGAGAGTAAGAGGGATGGTTCGATGCATGCTGGCTGGCAGTGGCTGACTGGCTGCTGACTGGATCAGGCTGTGGCGGGAAAGGCCTGGAGGCAGTCTAGACAGCAGATGAGCAATGAGCGGGGTCTTGGCAGATAGGCCCTGTGGCTGGGACTCTCCTGGGCAAGGCCTCTGGAACTCCTGTCCATGACAGAAATAATACATGCACTGGCTGCAATGATGTATTCAGAGGCCTGCATACTCCAAGCTTTGATAACAAGTGGCTTATCTTAGATACTGGTTCTTTAATGATATTCACAGCCTTATTTTCTGCAGACTGGACTATTGCAACTCCCGTCTTCCTGGCATTAATCAAAAATTAATCTCACGCCCTGTCTCCCTGTCCATTTTAGAATTGATTTTAAAATTATTCTTACTGCTTTTAAAGCTCATTTAGGTCTGGCTCGTATATTTGTGACATGTTAACATCTTACGAGCCAGCACGCAGCCTCAGATCCTCTGGCTCTAAGCTCCTTATAATTATCAAATCTAACCTGAAAATCAAAGGTGACCCGGCCTTTGTGGTTAGAGACCCAAAGCTCTAGAATGATCTGCCAGAGGATCTGAGGCTTGCCAAATCAGTGTCTGCTTTTAAATTACAGCTTAAGACCCATTTTTATAGACTTGCTTTTATGTGATATATTTTTTTTATTGTTTGCTGTATTGTTTTTAATGCCCTATTTTTTGTTTTGTGTTTCATCTGACTGTTTTATTGATTCTTTTATTAATTGTCAAAGCACTTTGTAAACTCTGTTTTTAAAGGTGCTATATAAATAAAGGTTATTATTATTATTNGTCAAAGCACTTTGTAAACTCTGTTTTTAAAGGTGCTATATAAATAAAGGTTATTATTATTATTATTATTATTATTATTATTATTATCATTAGTTTACAATAACGTTTTAATTTTAAAAGACAACGCCTTGACTTAAGTAATGGCTTTATAGCATTTTCTGAACTTAAACTTCTTTATTAGTTCCTCTTCAGATTTGTTTGCCTGTTTCTCCAAATGTGGAATGTCCCATTACCGATACTCTCGCAATCCTTGTCACTGCAACGCTACTGTTGGTCTGGAGAGGGTGTAGGTAACCACATGTCACATATTGTCTCCCACATTGTGTCACCAATTGTTTCTTTTCCTGCCAGACTTGAGTTTAACTGAGGTTTTAAATGCAGGAGGTTCATGCTGCCACCCCATCACTCTGACCACAGCAGTTGCTATATAAGAGCAACATCCTTACCGACTTTGCACCTGCAAACACAGCCAAAAACCCTGGTCTCTGCAGTTGTGGATGAGAATTCTGTCTCTGTTCCACATGTTTGCACCTTGTCTTTGCTTTTTTGTTTTTGCCACAAGAAGAAAAATCACATATTTATTTTGAATTTTAATACTGAGCTCTATCAGCACTTTCTCTTCCACTTGCATAACCTGGTCCTTCCTTAATGGTCCCTAAACCTCGCAATCCCTCTTCTGAAATCATGAGTTGCATTAATCTGTTTTTCCTACAATCAAAAACACAACTCAGGATTTATGATTTAACTGGACTTTCCATCCATAGTCCTGAAGAAGTGGTCATTATCACAAAGTGGAGGAAAACCTTGAGTCCAGATCCCTATGTGGGTGGCTTGAGACTTGATCCTTACATATTTGGCACCTGGTAAGAGCTTACTTGTGGCTTGGAAGCATTGGCGATGGCTGTGGCCGAAGACTTTGTGTTCAGAGTGCAACCGTGACATCTGGTGAACTGTACTATTCATCGTTAAAGAATATGCAAATTGTTATGCAGGATTATTTTTATGTCAGCTTTTCTTCCTTGATCCTATTAGAGCCTATTCAAGCAGCTACCTGCCAGAAAACTAAGAATGCTAATACAAGTGATCCCATTGTTACACTCTCAGGTGCTCTTTTCATGACGTGAGCAGAGAGGCACAGTACTTTAAAATAGTTAAGTTACTCACAAGATTTCTGCACTGTTTGGATTGTATCATACATTTAACAAAATTTTATAAAATCTTAAATTATAAGAAAAAATCTAAGTTGAAACAACAGGGTATTCTCACATCTGATTTGTAGGTAACGTGATTTCATAAGAAAAACATCAGCTTCTTACGTATTTATCTCATTATAGTTTCCCATTATTTAAATCAGTCCATCATTACCATGCCCTTGTCCAGGCCACTTTTGTGATGACATCAGTGTTTGTGTTGGATTTGGCTTATCAAGCTTGAAAGCTTGAGCTTTCTTGTTCTCTGTGTTCCATGGAAGTGATGGATTTGAAGTTAAGTTGAAGTCTCTGTGGGATCACTGTGAGACCCTTTTGGCCTCTTGTGTTCATCACCCATGCAGGCTCTCAGCAGCAGTCGTGCTGTTTCTGGGTTGATCTTTATCCATAACCAAGTTCTCCCAGCTAAGGTTCATGGGACTGGTTAGTGCATCATACATTATTGAAAATTTCTCAATCTGTGGGCCAGAACCTACTCTTGGGTCAAAACTGGAGATGTAATAGTCACTAAAATGTTTTGTGTTTATTTGATCCACCAAATATGTCAAAGTGTCATGCTGAAAATAAACAGTTTTTGTGGGATTTTGTGACAACTTAAGACTGGACTGCTTTGGTCCAAGTTACAGACACAGTGATGACCTCATATGTTGTGCAATACACCCCCTTTATGAGGCTTGAACCCATGGCGGCAGGTGGCATCTCTCATAAGGATTTATGGCTTGGTTCTTCTGGTTCAGTGCAAACAAATCATGTTTTAAGGGGCAAATACTGACAGGTTATGGCCCCTGCAGTCTGATTGCACCAGGATGGACAAACAGGACAGAAAAGGCTTCATTTGTCTTTTGCAGCAATGAGAAGTACAGTTGTCCTAGTTGTACAGGTTTGATGTACTTATATGAGATTGTGGGCAGATTTTGGCATTGTCATAGCTTGATTTATGCATTTGGCTTTGATAACCTGAAAAAATAATTCTGTCTATTGATATATTTCTTCCTTGATCTATTTCATAGCACGGAAACATGTATAACCCAAGCCAATATCAGTCATTGCCTCATTTCAATGCAATGACATTATAGTACTTTCGTGTATTACATTGAATTATTCACAGTGTTGCCAACTCTTTTCTGTGGAAAGTCGCCAAAGCCTGCTCCAAAAGTTGCTAGAAGTCACAAAATGACATCGTCAGCTAATTTTGAAAAATTACATCATCACCATGTAGCAACTTGCATGTCTTTTTATTTCTAAAATTTTTTGTTTTAAGCCTTGCCAAGTTGCCACAAAATGTTTCTATTTCTGGTTATATTGTTCCCTATCTTAACGTGCCTGCCTGCACTATCACACACACACTGTGCCGCAACCAAGTCATGAGGGAGAGATTCACAGAGTAAGTCTGACAACTCTCATGAAAATCAGTGATGTCTCCCCAAAAGGTGTTAAATTTGTCAGAAATCTCTTTTTATTTTTTAATTCCTGAAGGGGCCTTAACAGTCACCAGATCTAGTGACAAATCCTTTAAATTTGCAACTGTTATTCACTGTCTTTGATAGTTGAATTCAAATGCATCCTTACACCAAATATTGGCACTGTAAAAACTCCGACTGGACCATTAGCATAGCTAGCTGGTGCATGAAGAATGATTGGATAATAAGTTGTGGTTACTGCCAAATGCAGTGTTTTATTACTAATTGTTCAGAGAACTGGGGCAGTGAGAGTTTCTAAGCAACAAACAGGCTAACTAACATACTCTAATCTACTCTACAGTATATCCCTCTCCAGAACCAGAACCAAGTAAACCAGTCCAATGAACTTGCTACACAACTATGAAATCTTTCTCTCTGTGTTTGATAAATACATCATCTGTCAAAAAGTCATACTGACCCCAGATCCCAAGATAGCAAGATTATCAAGACTTTGCATTGCCAATTAAAGCTGCAAGACAATGAGAGATTGACTGTGTTATCATGAATGTTGTTTTCATGATTTGATTATTGCTGTTGTCTGAACATGACTCAAATATAATAAATATGTCCTAGAACCTGAGTTATAATATCTAATATTAATATCTGTCAAGCTGTCAAGCTCCCACTCAAATCATTACTTCACAAAAGCTCTGTTTTGTAATTCTATGCGTATGAATATTTCCACATAGTAAACCCTCTTGTCTGTTTCCATAAACCTTTGACCCGCATGTTGTAAATACTTGGGTGTGTGTCTGGCCGTTGTGGATTGTTGTAGTGGTTTTGACCTGCTTTGCATCAGCAAGTGTTTTGACTGTTTTCTCCAGCTTGGTAGCGTTCCCACTCCTTTCTTTGCATTGGCCTTGGTTCTCACATTTCTCATCTGCCAGACAGTCTCTCACACACACACATACACACACACTACAGACATAAGTTTAATCACATGCAAATTTGAGGACAATCTTGTGCATATATAGTATCAGAAGCAGAGTATCAGATCATTGACTCTGCTGCTAGAATGTATGCAAAGACGTGATGACTCAGTTTCTGAAAAATTATTTAATCTTTTATCAAGTTTTCCCTTTTTTTCACTGATTTACAAGACAGGTAGATATTTTCACAATTCTTTGCAGTAGCAGTGCACATCCAAATCAAACTTGATAGAAGCCGGGTAAGCCAGGTTATCTTGAAGACCATCAATATTTTTCAAGGTGTTAACTTTGAACAGCACTATAATTTAGCCCTGTAACGAACTGAAACAGCTTGTTCTGTTAGCTGAAGGCCTTTGATGTGCTTGGCAGCTGTTGCAGCCTTTTAACATGCTACCACTGTATAAGGAATATCACAACACGATTAATATGTGATGTTCAATGTGTGATGTTTAATTTATTCCAGATGCTATTTTGTGAACAAATGATTTCATCTAGCTTTTTTATTTCCATGTTTTCCCTTTGCAGTATCTATCTTGTCTTCTTCAGTCATTGATAATTACTGCAAGATAAACAGATAGGGAATATAAATTGAACATCCAGTATCAACAAGTTTTCATGGTTGGTAGCATAAATGTTGTCATGTTGTCATAAAGATGACTGCTGTTTAATGCTTGAATTCTGCTGAACTAAGCTGCAGCTCCTTTGTAAAGATGGATGTTGCCGTTGGATAAAGAATTTTGGACAATATTCTTCCCGTCTTAATATTACATCTATCTTTGAAGAAGCTTTAGTGATACATTTTCTGACAAGATATCTAAGTGACAAAACTTTTCTGCTCCCTAATATGAGCTTTATTCCCTTCCTAAACACTGTGTGCACAAGACTATGTATTTAATTTTATTATTGATTTTTGTGTCTTCATCGTGTAGCTCCTGTTTCTTTCACTTAGTAACAGCCATGTGATAAAGTGCATTGAATAAATGAAAGACATTATTGCTTCTAGAAAAAGCTACACCTGCATCTTCAGGTTTCTTTTCTATAGCTGTTTTCAACATTATGAAAGTGGTTAAATGTGGACCTCTTTCCCTTTAAATACCTCTCTGAAAGGTTTGAACAACACTCCTGGTCTATCTGCGTAAAGTTTTGCAACTCAGGAGAGAAATTGCTGTTATCAACCAGGAAATTTGTCTGGGTCTTGCTAAGACCTAGATTGGTCTGCCCAGGGCAAAAGCAAATGCAACCAGCTGCTGCCGTCTGCTCTGGTTTGCTCAGTGGCGAGTGTGTCCAGCGTATCCTGGCATCCCTAAGCAATGCACATTTCCTGTCCTTGTTTCCTGTAGAATATCAAAGTGCTATGGAGATTCATTGAGAGACCCTCCTGCTGCACAAGTGGTCAGTATTCCTATACGTTGCACATGGTTGCAATTTGTGCAAGGCTTCTTCTCTTCTTACTGTCTATTTAAGCAAATGAGTATTCAGAATATGAATGAGGGGTAAGACTGAAGATGAAGCCTCAAGAGGAAAAACATAAAGTATACTTGAACTCCAGATTTTTTTTTTTTTTTTTTTTTTTTTTTTTTTTNAAAAAAAAAAAAAAAAAAAAAAAAAGAAGTCCAAGAAACATCTGAGGGCCTTGGAACTGTGCTGTGAATGCACTGAAAAAACTACAGCTGTAAGTTCTTTGAAAGCATTTTCATAGTGCTAGGGTCCAATGACAAAATGAAAATCAGAAAACTGCTCATTTTTCACTGCACTGAATCTAACTGTGCCTGTCATTTTATAAGCTGATATTTCTCCAAAAATGACAAAAAGTTATGGTGATTTCTTTGACAGATGGGAAAGAGTGATTTCCTTTCCTTAGAGCCAAAGTATCCACAACTGGCCTCACAGCTCATCAAAAGATCTGAGCTATGACCCCATTGCCCTACATATATATATATATATATATATATATATATATATATATATATATACAGTGTTACTCATTTCCCTTGTGCATGTATTTGTATTCATTCTGTAAAACACATCCTCCAAAGTTGGGAAATGGGCATGAACTCTCAAATTCAGATGATGTCTTGGTTACAAACGAACATTACATCTCTACAGTAGCAGTGGAAATTGTATGCATAAAGTCAGAGGTTGATCAGGTAAACTGAGTAGATTAAGAGTTTTAGTCATGTTAAATAAGAAAACAGTGGGTAAAGAAATTAGGGTTATGACAGAACATATTGTGTGGCCGTAGGAATCTTGCTGTACCATTTCTTTTATTATCTATGCACTAGCTTTGGGCAGCATCATAGCTAAATGGTTAGCACTGTTCCTTCAAAGCAAGAAGGTACTGGGTTTGAATCTGGCTGGGGGCCTTTCTATGTGGAGTTTGTATGTTCTGCCTTACCTCATTTTACCGACATGTTGGTACTCATCTCTGCCCTTCTGTGAACAAGCCTGCATTCACTTTAATTTTGGAGCTGAACGAACAACGTCATAATTCAGTCCAGCTTTCTGCAGGCCCCATTCTCCTTTGACTTCTTCAGCTTATTTATTATTTGGTCCGTCATGCATGTCACACTTGCGCTCTCCAACTCACCTCTGATTTCTTCATATTACTTTGCTTTTTGTTGCGCATTTCGCAACTTTTCCTGGATCTCTCTACCATCCCCTTTTACCAGTAATCTGTCAGTGGCGCTTTCACTGAATTGTTTCATTCATTTCCATGATGAAATGCTGCTAATCACTAATGCCGGCTGTTAAAAAAAATTGTCCACGTAAACAACTGCTGGAATCTCCTGCCTCCTGGCCTGTGATGCCACGGTTTCTTGGTTCCAGATTGACAAATTTGGGACCAAAGAAAGGTGGCAGGAACCAGTTTTTCAGGTTGAGTACCAGAGTTTTTGCCATGGAATGGTCTGAAAGTATGTCTGAATGTGAGTGGAAATGATTTTGTCTGTCTCTGTGTGTTTGTGTGTGTGTCAGCCCTGTGATAGATTGACTTCCTGTGCAGGGTATAAATGCATGTTGGGATAGGCTCCAGTCCCCAACAGACTCTGCACATGACAAGCAAGTAGAGAAGATGGTTGACTATTGTGGGAAATATCATCTGTGTACTGCTGTGCAAATTTTTCACTCAACCTGAAATATTTACAACTCCAGTAGATGTGTCTTCTCCTCAGTTCAAGCCACCTAGACCAAACTGACGCTCACATCTTTCCATAAAATTTGTCTGCAATTGCCTATAAAATGTGATTTATGTTCAGCTATTTTGTATCAATAACACACCTTTTCACTTGTTTGGTTTGTGCTCATCCTATCCAATCTTTTGTGTTCTGATGCCATATTTTCACTTTAGGACACTGTTCAAAAATTACTGCCATTCCTACAGCATCAATTAGCATTACACCTCTTTCTATGTGTCTGTTGTTATAACTGGATGGCCATCATTCATAGCAGTGTCCTTCTGAGGTATTTCTCAGCACTGTTGTAATGACAGACCTTTAGCTGCCCTCTGACCTGCAGAGCTCAGTCCCCAGACACACAGTAGTAGAGTGATTCCAGATGGATGGAGTCTGCGGTAGGAAAGGGTGCTGCTGTTCAAGCGTCATCACCACACATTCGGCATTTGGTCACATTCCATGATTGCCCAATTCCACTGAAACCACTTCTTTCTCAATGTATGTGAACAGAGATATTCAAGGAGACTATTTTGTGTTATCCACCAACTTGCAGACAATCAAATCCATTACACAAAGCAGTACCAGGTAATTTGTAGAAAAAGAGAATTTCTCTTTTCCTGTCTCAAAGCTTTATAGCTTCTGCGAAACTCATTCCAATCTGAGTCCAATGGAGAGGAAGGGTAGTGAGTGCACGCTATCAAATGACTTCTCACCCAGTAACACATCTGCTCTGCCAGCAGCGCAGTCTGCGAATGTTTCTCAAAATCCAGTCCAACAACTGTGGATAAATTAATGATATAAATAAAACCATTAATAAGAAAAACAACTGGTTTTGGACTCATAAGAAAAACAGTCACTTTCTCAAACCCACTCCATTCACATGTCGTAGTACAGTTCAGTTGCCATGATTGCAGTTTGTGGAGAAACAGGAAGTCCCAATACCACAGATCCTTTCCAAAAAAAAAAACAAAAAACATTTAATCAATGTGTATTTAGCTATCTCTTTCTGCATGTGTCTCTGGAAGACAGCAGTATTTCTTGAATGCTAATCCAAGTGGTGTCAACTGCTGTCAGGACACATACTCAACAAATTATGTAATGTTACCTCCCTCTTAAAATTCAACAATTGGCAAAATATACTGGCTTTCTTCAGTGGCTTCTCTTAATGCAAGGTAAGACACTGAGTCATTTCCATGAAACAAACACCAACTTTATTACTTTTCCCTTCTGGAGGGGCTGGTGATCAGCCAGCTAGACTGAGTATCTATTTTAGAGGATTTAGATGAACTCATCTTGGCTAAAGCTACAATATCATAGTCACATAACAAAAATATAGAGTTTTCAGAATGAATCATTTTTTTCATGCTCAAAGCAAAATAATTTAAATGAAGGCAAAGATCTAAGGATTGAGGGCTTCTTCTTTTTCTTGATTGGCCCATTTTCTCTGATTTAGCCGCAGGCGTAAATCTGATCTTAATTATCTCAACTTGCAGTTTTGCAGGGCTTTAACTTTGATGAAGAGAGTCAAGCAGTCTGGTACACTAATCTCTCTGTTGGGCACTGGAGATGAATTATAATTGGGTGTGAGCCAGTTCCTTGCATTATAATGGTAAAGGGAGATGAAGATGCAGCATGACAATGTGAAACAGCAGCTGTAATTTGCCCTGAACTGCCAAAACGTAGGCTATCCAATCCAGATACATCATCACCAGTGGAATCTTGTGGAAAGTATAAACCACTCAGTAGCATTTTTAAAGATTTATTCTGCTTGAAATGGAAAACAATAAACTGAGGAACACTGGCTCACAATTTGGAAAACTTTGATATACTAATCTTAGTTTTAACTTGCATTCTATAAAACCATCCCAAATCACTGTTGGTTCTTTTATTGCTCAAAATGACTCTAATGTCAAATACTGCAGCTAGATAATGGTGTTTTATATCAGTATGAAAGCATTTTTCCAAATTATCTGTTTGCAACCTAAATAGAAGCTTTTGCTGCATGTACTCGTCATATTAACTGATCCTACAAATGTGCTGTAAAATCTGGACAGAACAGACACCACTGTATATCAGTGCTGGCCAACTGTACATACATGTCTCAATTTAGCATTCAGCTGCACCCAAGTGGCATCTAACTGGGGCCACATAGACTGGCCCATTCTGTTTTAACTGGAAGGCAGAGGAGTTTTAGCTCCAGAGTTACAAATTCCCTCCAGCTGGACCCAGCAGCAGCCTTTACACCAAGCAGCACCAGGCATGAAATTGATTATTTTATAAAGATTTATTTTCTTTGCATATTTTATATATCCACGAATGTTTCAGGCTTAGGGATAATATCATTGTAGGGGAAAAGAGACAAATCCTTTCTTAACATCGTTGGGCGTTTAGTTTAAGGTCTTCTAAATTGGTGACTTCTAGGCTTCTAAACTTTAGAAGTGTTATTGTTAAGGGAATTTACATCCAAAGTGTCCCTCTTTCTGGGACTTTCAGTCATTTTTTATAGTGTATTCATCATATGGAGGAAAGAAAAATGAGTTGTTGGGCCAACCAAAGTAAAGTCAGCCATCCTGCTGGCAGAGCAGGGACCTGGCCTGCTCTTCTTCTATCATTCTCATTTATTGAACATCATGAAAAATAACTGAAGTGGTAAATGTGTGTCAGTATAGAAGCCACTGCTGTGGGATAAAAATTTGAATGAAACAAATTAAATGTGGAATTTATGTGGTCCTGGCACTTTACAGTAACAGAAGCATCTCTGGTTTTATCTGTACATAAGTCATGCGGCCCTTCACAGGAACTGTCAGTTTTGTGTTCTATCAATAAAGAGAGGTTAGGCATACAACAACAAGGAAAAACAAATTGTGAAAATATTCTTAGTCACAAAGCTAAATTTGCTTTATTGAAAACAGTATTTTGACAAAGTGGTCTTTGTCAAGGCATCATGTTATGCTTTTAAAGATTTCCATGTTCCTATTTTCATTCAGGGGTCTAGTTGAATGCTTTAATGTGCATAAAACACATTGATCCACTTCTACTCCCTCTTTCTGCAGCACTGCTGTGCTCACTGAATGAAACAGCACATTTTAGGTATTGTCTCCTTAAGGTCCCTTCCTGAAAAGCCTGCTCTTTTCTCATTGTCTAAATGTGTCACAGACAGACTGAAACACAAAATGTTGGCCAAAGGATTGCTAGCTTCACTTCATGGGTGTGTCTAACCAGGAGGTTAGGTGAGTAAATTCAAATATGTTAAATGCTGATGTCAACATGTTACAGAAGTAAATGGCAGTTCAAGACGTATGGGTTTGTCTTACTAGGTGCATTTCTACAGGCCAAGTTGTGCAACTTTGAGTTTTGTTCATAACATAACATAGGTCAGTTGGGATGTAATTTTGACATTTTTGTCCAGAATTTGTTTGTATTTTCACCATTTCTACCTACTTCTTACTAGCTTTTTTCACTTCATGTATAACATAAAATAGCCCGTATTCCACTTTATAGATTCCAGTATATCGGCCATTTTACAAATATATTTAAAGTTTCTAAGTATTTCTAAGTTTTAAGTATAAGGTACGGTTTTAAAAGTGTACTGTGTTCAAATCCTGATTTGGGGCTGCAAAATGAGTACAAGCTGCTTGACAGATGTAAAAATGCACCCACAAATAATATGTAACATATAAATTAAAAATTATAAAATATAAATTTAAGAGTTATAAATAATTTCCAAACCATTTAAGCATTATTTTACACCTCACATTTTAAACATTATGGTTTATTTCAGCAGATTTGACTATTTATTGTTTAAATGTACAAATGTTCAAATCAATTATTTTTACCAATGTACTACAGTTTTTTATTGATGTACCACAGATATAAGAAGTATCTTATACCAATCAGAGTACAAAACATGACATTTTAGAAATTCAAGGTTATGACCATACAACAATCATGCGATTATCCATCCCTGAATTGCTCTGTGTTGGTCCATCTCTCTCCCCAACATGTGCAGTGTCAGTGAGGTGACCCATGTCATCAAGAGGAGCCTAAGGAAACACATTCCTGGAACTCGACCATATGTGGAGGAAAAGCAGTGGGTGGTAGTGACGTAAAACACATTCAAAGAACATACTATTAAGACCCCAAAACAACATTCCCTTCTTCCCTACTTTCCCCACTCATCCCCCTCATGCAGGTTGAAGGCATAAAGTATCTGCATGGACATTTAACAAGTAATAAAAGCAAGTACGTTTACACGTTTTTGCACAAGGGTAAGAAGACACATGAAGATAAGTGCAGATGATTTGTATGGTTTCTGCTTCTACATTCTGGGTTTGTTGGCTGCATGCCCTTGGGTTCTTGCATCTGCTTGAGGGAAATGATTCTGATTAACTAATCTATAGCTAAGGATGAGTGTCATGGATGTGAAATTGCTCATCTCATCTCACTGTCACATTTCTCTAATATACTAATTTTCCCTTAAGAATAAAATCATAATATAATCATATATAAAAGTTGTTATACATGTATGTTAGCCATCATAATTCACTTTGTCTCATTATTGGTGTTTTATTGGTGCTAAGTGTGACTGGTTATTTTCCTCTGTGATTCCCCATGGATGGAACTGGCGTCATTCTGAGAGAATTACTGTAAAAAGCCATTAGAAAACTGATACAATTCACAGAGGTGTTCTCACACACACTCACACACACTCTCACACACACACACTCACACACATACAATGTACTGTGATAGAGACTGTTACATTGACCAGTGGGAAATTACTGAAATTATTTAAGTAGAAGTCAATATGGTGGATGAATGACATTTCAGATGGTACATTTGTACTATAATTATCCATTCAGTAGGCCAATATGCTAGAATATAATGGAAATAAAATCATCCAACACAACCCAAAAGTAAATAATAGTTTCCCACATTTTAACCTAAATAAAGACAAAAACAAATTTAATTACCTGATGTGCAACCCTTCCTTATCTTGTTTTTATATCTTGGTGTTTGTCATTTTTACTTTTTTCAGTAATACTGTATGTGGATTCCTCTCATCAACAGAAATACAATCATGAAAGTACTGTCCCATTGCGTAAGTGTTTGAGTGACGCATTAAATTTCACTTAATTTAGTTGTGGGTCAGATTTATTTTGCTTTGGCCCACTGCTATGAGCACAGCTTCGGTGTGTTCAGTTTAGGTGAGCTACAGGACATGAGCCTGCGGTGTCTGGCCAGCGGACAGCGGTCACAGTCTTGGTTTGGCTGAGTCTCGATTGGATTGACCTGGTATGGGTAGAGCCAGAACAGGCCACAGTCAAAAACTGGATCTGTCCACATGACTAAACCTAAAAGCTAGTGGGTGAAAGCGTGGCATCATGGAGGACAATTCGTATTTCTCTGCTCCTCCCTTGTCTGTCTGCCTGACTGTTGCTATTTCAAGCACCCTCTTTCATTACACCAGTGCTATTTTTCACATTCAATAGGTCACACACATTCATTATTTGCTGCCATTTAGTACAGTCAGTCATGTCTCCTCAGCCACTCAGAGACTCTGATGGAGCCAAAACCATCTTGTAAAATTTCAATAAATGAGCAGAAACTCTTAAGCACACATTATGTGTTTTGTGGACACAAGTTATGTGAAAACTGAGTCCTTCCATCAAAAATTGGCCTCCTTTTTGTGTCAATAACTAAGTGTGTGGACAAGTAGTAAAATGGTAGTTCAAGCAGGACGATCAATTTTACACATCAAATTCAGATTAATAGGCTTTTGTACCTGTAGATGGCATTGTGTAAAGTCAGGGAAACTGACCTCTGACAGGGTTACTTAACAAGGGTTACTTCCTGTTGGTGCAAGACTACAAGTCTGAAAACAAGACTCTCATTGGCATTTTTGAATTCAACATGCCCAATGTCTAGGAGTGGCTTTAGTTTTCAAACTTGTAGTCTGTAGCACCAACATAAAGTAATCTTTGTGATATCATAGAGGTCATTTTCTTCCACATAAACTGAATTTGATGTCTAAAATTAGTGGAGTTACCCTTTGAATAAGTAGCTTGTGCACTCCCTTGCACATACATATAGAGGCTTGAGTAGATATGAAGTAGATACAGTATATACGTTTTCCACCATCATCTGCTTCTGCATATATTGTATTTTTAAATCTCCTCCACATGGTTGGTGAAGTAATCTCTATTGACAGATGCGTTTATTCAAATACAGATATCTGTTTGCAAGCCATGGTAATCAGAAACTGACAGCTTGGCTTCTGTTTTACAACCAAATAACACTGATGAACAGTGACATTTGAGATGTGGGACTTATAACGTCAGTGAGCAGGTCAGCAGTTGATGTGGTGAAGAAACAAAGAGAGAATGGGCCAAAATGTCTGACTTGGGCCTGGTGGAAGTATCCTTGCTCAGGATATTTGAGGATTCAGTCTTATCACGCAGCATTGTGCAAGCACCACAAAGGCTAATTATGCATGATTACACTATGGATTCTGGGATTGGTGAAGGACAGGACACTCGAAATTTTCCTGCTAAGATTTTTGCAGCCCAGCCAAGGATTCAAACTAACAAGCTTCTGCTATTACAGCTGTCCTTTGTTGTCTTATTCCCTTTCTTCCCTTTACCTGAAATTCAAAGTTCAAAGTGACGTTTATTATCCCAGAGGGACAACTGGGGCAACATACAACAATCAAACAACACATTACAGCACAAAATATACATTACCTTGGTTCATTGAATGCAGCATGAACTCAGTGTGAAGAGGATGACTCGGCTCTGCCAGGATTGCCTGAGCCTTCTTTGCAACTCTCATCTTATAAAATGAGAATCCCTGCAGAAACGACCTATTTGCCTTTCATGTCCTTTTTTTTCTGCCTCTGTTCCTCTTTTCCTCTCTGCCAACGTGAATGTGTAGAAAGAGGAATGATGGATGACAGTGTTTGTGTTTGGTCCCATCTGACCTTAATCTAATTACGTCTGAAAGCTGAAGAACACGGACACACATTCCTAACATACAAATGTGTGTGTGAGAGCTTACATAATATCTTTGTTGAAGGTCTTACATACATTGCATTTCTCCCATTTACTGGAATTTAGAGCTAGGTTCCTTTCGAGCACTATTTAAGTCAAAATATTGGTCTCACAGTTGAAATAAGATTGTTCCATAAACCCAAATTGAGTGAAAGAGTAAAAAAATGGGTCAGTGGTCATTTCTTTAAGTGCAGGTCTGCACAGAATAACGATCATAATCTGTATAATTTATTATGCACGGGTTTGAGGGGTCAGACAGTGTTTAAAGAAGGATTGAAATACTGCATTTACTGTATGCCGTATGCTGGTTTGAGCACAATTCCATATCAGTGCAACTGTTTGTTAGTATAGTACTGCCATCCAAAAATGGAGCCCTCACACCAAACCTCCAAAAGTGAAGCCCCCAGTGTGCCTTTCCACTCCTCACCTTGAATGCATGGCAATAAAATAGAGGAACACATGGCTGCTCATCTCATTGAGCTATGGTCTGAACAGACACACCATGTCACATTGATTTCTATGGGACATTAAACTGTCATTTCAGCTACCTTAAGGGAAATCTCCCCCTGGCTGATGCTGAAGTCTGAGCTAAACAGTAAGGCTTGACATGAAAGAGGTATGACTGGAATTCAATGTTGATATCGAACTCAAGCTTTCGTTTTTTCCAGGGATGCAGTGAAATCTCAAAGCTTGACTCCTCTTTGAGTTGCCGATGAGAAGAAGAAGGAGAAGAAGGGCTCTTTTTATATTGTTTCAGTTGAAAGCCATGTGAAAATCTCTGTATCGTGCCTGCTTGTGCTCCTTACCAGCCTTAACCATCCCGCCGCCCTGTCATCCCTTCATCTGCACTAAGTCTCATCAGGATGCAGCTGTGAAGTATTTTAATGTGCCAGACTTCCTTTTGGAAATGGGAGTGGGGGAAAAAAAGATAAAGCTCAGCTCCTCTGTGGAACTGATGTGTCTCTATGGGCTACCAAGGAGATCTCTAAAAAAAAAAAAAAAAAAAAAGGAAAGAAAAGAAAAGTGGCAACTCTAAAGAGCTTTACATATAATTTATGCTGTGAGGGCCTCTAAAGCATGTTGTTTTACATTCTCAAAGATATGATGGATAGAAATGTTAAAGATACTTTGTGCGGTGGGACATGTACTGTATGACCGTAACATCCTGGTTTTAAGACCAGCTTGTGACATCTGCTGCATTTCTGCGTTCTGCATGTCATTTCTGAATTCTTTAGGCTGTTCCTATCTGCCTATATTCTATCAGAAGCAAACATAAACCTAAACCACAACATAGGGCTTCAGTAGAGCAGTGTCCCATTCCATTTATAGAGTATATTCACCGTATTTTCCCTGCAGAAATCCTGGTGATAGGTACAAATTTCTGCCCATAAGAAGTGATAGATTAAAAAAAAAAAAAAAAAAAAAAATCAGTGATGTCACAGCCTTTAAAAACCAATGGAAAACACTTGCTGTGAGCCTATGACATCACCAGATGGGGCCAGAAGTGCAACATGCTTGAAAGTTTCCACCCATAAAGAGCAGTGCAGCAGCTTTATTCCCCATTGGATTCAATGTTGATTTTGTCCTTCACAGCAGGAGGTGATGCATCTAGGAAGTGGGAAGGAGTCCATGGAATAACATAAAACACTTTAAGTGTTTGGTGTCCTTTGGTCTAAAGCAATCCGAGCTTGGTTTAAAAACATGAGATTGTTTGTGCAGTTTACTGACCTACTAATAGATCTTGATGTCACCTTATTCATTAAAAACAACCTTATCAACATCTAGCAGTAGTTCAAGGTATCTGGACTTGCTGTTTACTCTTAAGGCATTTCATCACTTATCCAAGTAGCTTCTTCAATTCTGAGTCAGAGCTGGGCAGTAGACTGGCATTGATCCTCTGAGAGTCATTCACACCTTGGTTCAGGTGTCTCCTTGGGTCACACAGCAGTCATGTAAGGATTGTTAGAGTCACACAGCAGTCACGTTTGAATTGTTGAAGTCAGAGTGACATGAATGAAGGTGTCACCTGCTCTGCAGCCAATAACAAATGCACCCACCACCACCCACCACTGACTCAAAACTGAAGATGCCACTTGGCTGAGTGGCAAAATGTCCTCAAGACTAAACACCAAGTCCTGTTGTCTTGACATTTTCAAAATATTCACCTGGATGACTTAGATTTGCCATATCCATTGTGAGGTTAGCTTCACGGTGGATCATTCTCAAAGGTGGATGCTCTCTTGAGTCCTCAGTAGCAGTTCTAATCTAAAGTGATCTATTAGTACATGAACAAATACATGTTATAGTTGCAGCTTCTGTGTTTGAAATCAGACTCAGCAGATTGCTATCCAACCCAAACCACCATGAAATTTGGCTTCAACACTCACTCTCCCAGAGTTTGGCCAGGTACATTCTACATGTTCCTGCACAATGAATACCAAACAGTGTGATTCACCTGGCAGTCCTACGTGAGTTCTTCCAAACATTTGTTTTTTCTCACAACATAAAGTGATGGGAAGATTTGTATTAATCTGTTGTCCTCAAGGAGGATGAATGGCTAAAGCACATGACTGCAAGCACCCTTACAGGAAGGATCAGTGTATACGATTGTATCACTTCTCTTTCTATTGCAGGGTCATAGTAAGCACTGCACATGTCCCGTGGCTGTAGTCCTACTACCAACATTTTTGAACTTTATGCAGTGGGAAAAACGTCTCTCTCTCCACTTGGGTGGTGTTAATGCATTTAGGCCAGTCAGAGAAAACAGAACTCACTAATTCTCCATGGATCGAGGCATGTCAGTAAAGCTCTCTTCCATCAAATAGATCTCTTTCTGACTGTGAATAACTGCTAAGATACACAGCCAAACTTGTAACTTTAAAAAGCCATTTTATTTTTAACCGAGGAAAGATTTCTAACATTTTCATAAATCCCCAGAATTGAAATTGGCATTAAATAAACAAACACAGATGGACTGTGTATGGATCTCTTTGTTTCCAGCTGAGAAGATTATTACAATACAGTTTTTCCACAGCCTCTTTCCCACAGACGCATTTACTTTGAACAAACCCTGACGAGTTATTCAGAGCTGGTGAGCAAAGCACTGACGTTTGCCATCACAAATCCTCATTGACAGATTGATCGCGCTTACGCTTTGTCTTCCATTTATCATTTTATTACTAGATTCAACATGCAGAGGTCATTAAGTTCAGAGACACACAGTCATAATTTTGTTATTTTTATCAATTTATGTTTCAGGTGTTCTTGGATGATATTTGGATGTGCAGAATTGTGTTTATTTATTTGTTCTTTCCGCAACACTATGTCACTTTGGACATGACTGCTGGATTACAGAATGATTTGGGAAGAAGCTGAACCCAGCAAGGCAGTTTTGTCTTTGTTTTCTCTTAAGTAATGACCTACACCTCTATTAAACAACCAGACTTTAAATTCTTATATGAGATGTTGACATTTCTAAGCCAAGACCACCATACTTAATCAGTGTGCTAACGATATACAGTAAAATATGATCTTCCTCGGTTGCTTTTGTATGCTGTACAGTTTGGTGAATTGTTCATTTTGTAACAAGTGTTTCTCATTATGTCGAGTATTGTTCTTGGCAAGAAGACCGTAAAACTCCTGCCAATGTAAAATCTGCTGTCCAATGCCTACTTAGAATACCATATATAGTTTCACCTGTTATCCTGCTCATTTCTCAAAGATAATCCACACAGTCAGCAGGCTCTCATGTCTTGGAGGTGTCTTAGATTACAGCTCATGTCCTACGAAACAAAACCAAGCATGTAGCCAGTTTAGGTTTACTGCTGATGTCAATGTGGCTCAGTGTTGTTGTTTTGATTGCTAAAGCTCAGAATCAGATCGTGGCCTCCTCTGAGCTGGTAAAATGCCTCTCGTTTTGCCCTCAGTGACCTCTGTGTTTAGTTGCTAGTACTGAGTCATCTATTTGACCTCACTTTAAACTTTGAAGAAAGAGAAAAATCAGATAGGCGCACAGGAAGACTGCTGAAGTTTCTGCTTCCATATTTGGCCCAAACGAAAGAATAATGACATTATTTGGCAAATAATACTTGCTTGTAATTGTATTTTAAGGTTTTTAGAATGTGCACGTTCGTTGAAGGTTTGAAGCCAGAAAAGCTTTTTTACACAACAGCAACAATTGTAACAGTAGAATTTATTGTTAACAAGATGAGTGCTGAGTTCTGATCCAAAATAAAACCATGTTCTATGTTCCAAGTCTAACAATTTTTTTTTTATATAAAATCTCTTATCTTCTCTCTAAATTTTTATTAGAAAATGGCATTTTCCAAAAGATTCAGATCTCCAGGATCCCAAGATAAACAAACAAACAAACAAACAAAAAAACAACAACTCTGTTTTGTTTAACGTGCATGTCTTTTATAACAAAAAGACTTCAAAATTGTAGTTGTAGTTCTTTCAACTCTGATTTACCTACTTTTGTTTCTTTAAATTACTGGAAAACTACTTTGTTACTGCATAGAGTGCAATAAAAACAACGAAAAGTTTTTAACTAAGTGTTAAAAACTGAGAATTCCAGCTATTCAACTAAGACAAAACCACCTCAATAGATTTGCTGAGGGATGTATGCAGGGAGTATTTATTGGACTCAAGCATGTAAAAACAATTGGTATGGTCCTTTAAGCATGTCTGTTTCTAGTGCTAAAGTTTCAGTGTTTCTTTTCTGGCAGCCTTCTTGAATATAGCATGTTGGTTTGTAACAGAGACGTGGAATTTGTGACACAGTGAAGAGAGGATTCCAGCGTTGACCCATCGCTGTAAATGAAACGTCTCTTTGAAGATATGTGGACATTTAACAACTTCTGATACCATAAGTTGTAGCCTAAAACATGACCCAAAACCTCAAAGATATCTGCTCCCACACACACCACCTAGAGAACAGTCAGCAAGAATCTAATAGGTATCACTCACACACATACACACACACACACAAAATGGACTACCCTCCTTGAAGAGTGATTTATTTTCATTCACTTGTGCTGAAATTGTGTTTCTAATAGTGTCACAGAAAATTCCCCTCAGAAAAACAACATTTTCGCAGCTAGCAAAAGTCATACTGTGTTTTTCTGTTCTGCCGTTGATCTTAAATGGTTACAAAGGACACATTGTTTGGTGTTTGGCTGTATTACACAGCTGATTTTGATCAGTTCAGTCCCTGACAGAGATTTCTTTGAAACCCAGATCTTTTATTTATGAATTTGTATGAGGCTTTGTGCACAGTCACTAATATCACTGGCTATTTGAGATTGTGTTGATGTTAAGATACCAATGAGATCAAATCAAGTGTTTGTACATTTGCATATGTGCATGAAACCATATCTGCTTCTCTTGTGCAGAGCCAAAATCAACAATAAATAAATCTGACTCTTATTCTCTTTGTGTCCATTTTGCATATTCAGCAATGCCATATCTGATTGGACACAGTAGAATGAAATGAGTAAACCGCTGACAATTATTCTATTCTACATTTCATGTTTTTCCTCTTGTGAGGGGCCTTGTCTTTCTAAGACCTGTAATCCAAAACATGATGTGGTTACACCAAAATGAAGTGTCAGCAGCAGCATTACTGGCATTGATTCCTGCAACAGTCTAAAATTGGAGATTGCAGGATACGTTTTTTCAAAGAACTGTTATTTTAGTGGCTATTTCTTGTTCTGAGCAAAAACAAAAAAGTATGTGCAAAAAATGACTGCAGCAGCTAGGGTACAATATGAACTTATACTGCTAGTATGTAAGGTCATTTTGAAAATGCCTGTTTGAAACAAGGCAAAACTTTTTAAGCAATAATCCTTATGAGACCATTCAGAGAGTCCAGGTTTCTGGATAAGTCATAGAAAGTTGGGCCATGGTGCTGATGTTTCCTCTGTCCACCTACAATCAAAGAAAATACCTGGGATAATAATTTCCTCTTTGCTATGTCTGTGTGCTTCTATTAATCCTGTGCCAAACCCACAGGCAAATTCAACTTATGCTTGATAACTTTCCAAATCCATCACAGAACATTTAAGTGTTCTTCCTGGCCTTCTTTTTTTGTGTGTTACTGATATTTCAGAATGGTTCTAACTGCAAGTCAACAATATAAATACATGAGAAACTTACAACCCCAATAAATAATGCTAAGATAATCAAGGCTAAGGGTGTTTACACAGAAACATGGTTTAGTCCAGTTGAATCATTTTCCTTCATCGTAAAATTCATTAGAGCAGGTCTGACCATGGGAATCGCACTCGTATGGAGACAAAAACAATCAAACTGAGACCCCTTTTCAGTCCAGTCACAAATGAACTCTGGAGCAATACATTTATTGTGTGAACTAGTTCTGAACCAACTGTAAGGCAGATTCTGCAGATTCTTCTAGAATCAGTGAGGGCTAGTGTGGATAACATCAAGCGAACATCACTTTAGATTAGCCAGTAAATCAGTGCTGAGAAAAGGTTGTAATAAAGTTACCTGACACATCTTTGGCTTAACACGTTGAAAGTTAGCATGCCACTGTGTGTGTTCAATCTACTGTACTCTCCATTCTCCTCTTCTTTTTAAAGAAGTTGTGTTGAAATACTTTCAGATTCAGAATCCTGCTGGTATAGTTTTGCTTGGTATATGCCCTAAGTGATGGGTACGACTGGCAACGTATCCTAATTCTCTCATTCCATGTTTAATAGCTGTGTAGGAGATATGAGACATAGGCTTCATTACTGCCTTTGGAAACATATTGGAATTGTATCAAAGGAAGCTGCTGTGTTTCCATTTTTGCAGACATTTTGCTGGTTTCTGGCAAGTGTCACCACGCTAACACCGCTTTCTTTAGGCAAGAGGAGATGTTTTGGCATTGATTCAGGGTGAGATATACTAGTGGGCTGTTTTCTTGCTAGCACAACCTTTACGTTATGCTCTGAGGGAGGTTTGTAAAGTGATAGAGATGTTGTATCTCCTTGCTCAAAGGTTAAGACCATGGAACATGGCTCCAAGACTTGGATCTAGATGTGAGAGTTGGATCCTCAAGAGATGAACTAGGTAGATTCCAGTTTTTTTACAGACACGTTAGCCATGTATGGTTAATATTTTATCTTCTTTCAGTGTCCCAAAGGTTCCCTCAATTTTGCAGAGTTTAGGTGTTGCATAACACAATTGAGTCCCAGCATAGAAGGTCAGGCCTTCTTGGCTTCGGGGGGGTGGGGGTCATAGGAGAGGAAGTGTTCTCAGAGCAAGAGGCAGGGTCAGTATTTACATTAGGAAATCCGTCAGCAGCCTCCATTCCCCTCATAGGTTTGCTCAATGTGACACATGCAGCAGGTGGAGCAGCCTTGGCTGACCTTTGAAACAAGACAGAAGATATATTAGCAGCGATATTAATCTGCGTCAGTTTGATGCATGAATGCAAGAATGCACAGCTACAGCGCACACACATCCACACACGGTCTCTGTGTATACGCCTCTTTCTTACTTATTTACATGGCAAGCCTATCATATGCAAAAGATTCATAAACAGAATAAAAAGTTATGTGTGCTTGACTTGGCCACTTTTGTTCAACTGAACTGAAATTTACAACGTAATGCAGCAGGTTTGCTCCAAACAGCTTTGAGTATCATCCCTCCTGTGTAGCAGTGTTTATGTAGCCCCAAGCTTAAATATTTGAGGAGCACATGTGTGGATGAACAGGATTTCATCATAAAGCTGTGAAAGGCGAGCCAGCAGGGGGCCATTTTAACAGTAGTGTCAACAGCATAAGATCCTACCTCTGTCGACTCAGCAAACAGTACATCGCAGACGCACTAAAAGGTGGTGATGGCTGCTTTCTGGAAAGTCCTGGGAGTTTTCTCAGAACACCTTTGATGGTGCCAACGAGCTTTGGACATCTTTCCTTAGTGATTCTGAGTAATGTGTCCAGAGTAACCACGAGGGGAAAATAACAAACAGAGAGAGAAAGAGTTGGACTGACATCACATAGCTGATGGTCTTATGTGGTAACTATGCTTATTGGTCAGTAGTGACCAATAGAGCTGCTGTTGACATCATACAAAGCAGAACAGCTGCTGCAGCATTTGTTTGATTTTAATATCTTGTCATGTCATTTTGTTGTCTACTGTATCGTTACGTAATGACACTGTAGACACTGGAACGGATGAAGTTCATCAAAAGCATGAGCATGCACTGCTATTGATTTTGCAGATGTGATGGAAAATTACAAAAAAAAATAAAAATTACTCATCTTTCCTAATACACTGTCATTTCTCTGGTCTTTATCACAACATCACCTTCAGTATCCATCTTTCCACCACCCTATCCCCTAATCTGCCTCTTTCTCAGTCGGCTGCTGTGAGAGAAGTGCCTCTGGAAGTTTCCATGCTCCCACTCACTCAGTCACCGGACAAGAGCCACCTCGTGCGGGCTTAGCTGTCAGCTACTGCTGCGTGGGNACTCAGTCACCGGACAAGAGCCACCTCGTGCGGGCTTAGCTGTCAGCTACTGCTGCGTGGGTTTCTGTTTACCCAGCCTCTCTGTCTGTGGACACCAAGCACAGCTCACACATCATCACCCTACTGTCCACCTGCCTCCTTCTATGAAAAAAGGATTTCTTCATCATCTTGAGCCTTTAACTTACAAAGTGCTGCATTTTAGAGGTTGTAACTGAGGTTCTAAGTTACTTTTCTTAAACAACACAGTTCTAACCTGTTATATCTGTTCTGCATGTCATCTTAAGTCTGTCTCTTTCATATCAGCCTTGTCCTGAACCCCTCCTTTCTGGATCGCATCATCAACCATCAAATTTCCATCCTTCATCCCAGACATCCACACCACTCGACCACAAGGCTCAGTTTTTCACCTCTTTCTGTTTGTCTGTCTGTGGGTATGCATGTCTGCTGGGGGTTTCCATGCAGGTTTCCATTTCAATTTTCCCTCCGCACACACGCATGAATACACACAAAGCAGACACCTTAGACACACCTGCACTACCCCACCCAGGGCTTTTAACACAGACACTTGCTCTGTGGCGACTTAGGTTGGAACAGCAATGCAGAAAGAAGGACTGTGTTCAGAAGAAGAGGGTAGAGAAAGAGCTAAAGGGATGGAAAGAGAGAGCGAGAGAGGGTGATGCCTTGTTGATTTTGTTTATTTAAATGGCAGCAAAGAGGCTGTATGCAGCGTCAAACCAGACACCAGTCACCAACTGTAACATACATGGGGGGAGGGNTGATCAGGGGGTTAAATGTGTCCTAAATGGGAATCCAAGTAATTTACCCATTACGTATAGCAGAAGTGGCTCAACTCTCATGCCACATCAACAAAGACATCAGTAAACTGTCTGTTTAATTTTTAATTCTAAAATTTTGTGAATGCAACTGACCAAGGTATTGTAATAAATTGTAATTCACTGACAGCTTCTTCTAATGCTGACCACTGCTTTGGACTCTGAGGAGAAATTTTTTCTGATGATTGCTAACCACCTGTTTGATTTTAAACAACCGAATAGCGAGATGTCAGGTCCAATCATATGAACAATACTTGACAACATCCAGCTCCAGCAGAGGTTTATTTTGTCAGCTGGCTGAATCAGTTTTGGCCACCAATGCGGTTCTAATATATAGCAGTGCACCCAAAAATCCATTGAGCCAAAGCATTGCACCACATAAATGGAATGCAGGTTGTTATAAGTGTTGCAAAAGGTGGTAGTTCTCTGAGAAAAGAAGTGTTTGAAAACACACAGATGATTATAAACCAAACTTAACTTGATTTCAAATGTGAAAATGATTCATCATCCCCCTCAAAGCAGCTCTTGTGACTCTCTTTTGGCATTCGCCCCTTGAGGTAGTCACAGATATGTGAGTTAATTGAGGAAATACTGCCCCCCAGTGGTGACAGGCAATGTATTAATGAGCCCACTGTTCATTGTCATTATTTATTATACTTTAAACTGTAGAAAGATGTTCAAGTTTTTAGCCAAGGGCAGCAGTTCTATTATTTTTAAGGCAGAAACGATATTCCATTTTCCTCATGCACACAGCTACTAAGAACTGACATTAACTTAAAATGACTGAGCAACATTTTTGTAGGTTTTTGTTCATATTATCCTCAATTAGTTCACTCATATCTCTCTTTTTATAACTTCTCTTTAGAGGACTTACACCATGGATTAATTAAGGTTGCATATTGTCAAAAAGACATGAATTAGCCACATTATTTAACTTGGCAAAAAGTCTTGCGATGGAGGTCACCAACTTTGACTCAAAATACAGTTAGATTAATACACTTACCCTTTGTTTATTACTTCACCACATGAATTGTACCTGTGTGAAGTAATTCTGAAGCAGAAATTATGTCATTTTGGTTGCCATTTTGCAAAAGTATGATTTTCCAGACAGATCATCTCACATGTGGCTTGAACACGTGTCAGGCATTTCTTCAACAGCTACACTACGCAGCACTCTGGATCCTAAAAAACAAAGGTGAGACTTTGTTGAAAGTTTGAACGTGTGTCTGCTTTATGTGGGTCTGAGCTCACGTGAGGAGGAGTTTGAGTCAAAGTGTGTTATGTTAAATGTCAGTGTTGGCCTGTAGATTCTGACTGGGCAAACAAATTACTGTGGATATTGACATACATCCAGATGCTGGGAAATGGGATTAGCAGTCATTTCAAAGGACATTTTAAAATGTTTGAAAAAGATAGCTCCATAAAAGATGCTGACTTGTTAATTTTTGTCAGTTGCTCACCTTAAAATTACATCTGTTTAATCTCAGACAGATGTAGAATATTATGGTTTGGAAAGGATTCATAGAGCATTCATTCAAGCCAGCCATACTGACATAGTAATGTATCTGTCAAACAACACATAGTGAGTCATACATCGTGTGTATAGGTGTGATAATAGGTTAAAAACTATTGGAAAAAAAAACAAATTGTGAAATTGAGATTATGTATCTGATATGACAGTACTTATTTTCTGGATAGATCAGTGTGTACAGTGCTGACAGACACAGAAAGCAGGATTGCAGGGTTTTTTTGTTTTAGTTTTCTGTTTAATTCCTAACATGCAAATATTTAGGCCATGGAGATCATAAATGATTAAGCACATATTAAGCCTCATAATTACATCTTATGTAATTTATGTACACGTAAAGATGTCTTAAAGACCACACTAGTGTTTTTGCATGTTTTAGCCTATTTTCTAAATATACAGTATGACTGACAATGTTCCACAGTCACTGATTTCCATTAATTTCAGTCTGTTTGAAAATCACCTAAGGGCCTGAAATTTGCTTGACATCATTTATCCATAACATAAAAATAAGTTTTTTGTGCTCAGTTTTATTGTGTCAAGCTATGTATTCATGGCAGATTTGGCAGAGAGGAATGGTGCATCCATCCATTTGCCATCATATACGTAGATCATAAAACTCATAGCCTAGCTGGAAGTTTTCTAGATCTTTTTTTTTTTTATCACCTTTTGCTACAAGAAGCAACCATTTATTTCTCATTTCATATATGCGCATTTGCCTCTGACAGTATTTATAAAAATAAATAAAACAGCACATACTGTAAAGCATTTACTGTAATAGTTGAATTGTCTTGTGTAAATTTCAAGTCTCATGCTGATGTTTATATCATACAGAAATGAACATAAATTTATCAATGGTAGGAGAAATGTTTTTAAAAAGGTTGGAAATATGGCTGGTCAGTAGTAATGAAAAGTATGTATGATTTATAATAAATAAGCTAAACAAAAATGTCAAAACACTTGTATGTTCCTGAAGTCAACTATTTGGCATTATATTAAATGCAACACTCAGATATGAGAATGGCTAAAAGTGCATTTTGTGCAACCAGCAACACAGAAAAGATAGTTGCCACAGTGTTTATATTTGTTTCAGTTACATATTACTCATGTCTAATGGACCATCAAATGTTTCTCTGTACTTTAACTTTAGACAATGGAAATCTGTGTAATGATGTTGGCAACAATCTTCCATTCTTCCACACCCTCCACTAGAGTTCCAAAGCATCTCAACCAATTGTAGACTCCCTCAACTGAAGACCGTCAGCCTCTTCTTCATGTAGAGAAAAGCCAGGTACGTTGCTCCTCCCAGAATGCCAATCAGCAGAGTGGTACCAACAATAACTGGTGCATTCTTCCTCGCTACGCGAAATGCTACAGGCAAGACAGCCGAAATCAGGATGTTGTTAACGTGACCCAGAACCCTCCGGAAGGCTGGGCGGTCCACCACTCGCTCGTAGTATGTTTCCAAGTTGACACGGTTGCCGTTACCCCAGTAACGGCGGGNAACGGCGGGAGAGGCCGAGGAACTTGAGGCGGTGTAAAGTGACCACCAGGGATATGTCTGCCATGCTGAAGAAGTCACCACACAGCCAGGATTGATTGCCTTCTTCTACAAGTTGAAGAGAAGAGAGAAGGAAATATGTAGGATGGCAGAATTCCAAATAACATGAAGTAAAATAGTACTGTTATCATAATTTCATTGGTATTATTTTCAATTCCTTACACACTTGGCAGGTTGAGCTTGTATTTGAGCTTGGAAGGTTCCAGTAGTTATAATAGCAACCAGTAGCAAACTGGGGGGGGGGGNGGGGGGGGGGGGGTGTTCAAGAGGCCATTGTAAGCTTAGATACCTTTTGGTCCCAAAAATATATCCATAAAGAATAAACAGCCTACACACATATATAGTATATAATTGGCCGATTTAAGCAAGTTAATGTTGATTTCATCCCAATATTTATTGTACCTGGTGTTTCTTCCACCCTCCTCTGTAGCTCCGTCTCTACCTGATCCATCACACTCTCCAGCTCATCCAGAAGCTTCTTCAGGTACTTCATGTTGTCATGGTCATACAGCTTGGACTGCAGAGAGATTTTACCATATCAAAACATTAGTTAATCAAACAAACAGCAATTTTACTGCTAAATTGAAAGGACTTACCTTCAGGCGCCTGTGTTTTGCTATGTAAGCATCTTTAAGCTCTGGGTTCTGCTCTGCCAGTTTCTTCAGCTCTGTCTCTGTGTTTCCTATTTGTGCTGTCACACACAAACATAACAGCATATTAGAGACAAGTACACTGTACTTTTTAGTATTACAAATATTGTATAAATGTATTAATTTGAACTATAAGCAGTTAGTGGTACTAATATCAAACACACCAGTAGGTTGGTGTGTTTGATATTATACCGTGATGCATTATACCAATTCAGAACTGGTATAATGCATCATTATCTTGAGATAGTTCCAGAGCAACAGTAACAACTCAACCAAATTGCCTAATTTTTTGTCAAATGCACCTTTAGGATACGATGCAATAGGGTCTTTGCAGTATGCTTTTGCAGTATATTTCTATACTACAGAAAATTGTGTATGACCTTCATGATGCTATTTTAGAGTGATATCAGTGTGGAAAATGTTTTATCACTTTGTTGTATCAATGCAATGAAAATTTCAGGTTGTTTGGCAGGCAAAAAGGTCCTTGCTAGTACTAGTAAAGAGGAAACTGCATATTTACTACGATTACTACTTGCTTACATGAACCTCAGTGTGTCTTACTTCGTATGCATGTAGCAGCATACGCTGGTATGTGGGAGTCGACTGTGATCTCAGGGTGGAGGATGCAGCCATGGGTGTAGGCGTCCATCTGGAGTGAGTCCAGTAGTTCTCTGTAGTGCTGCACTCTGTGGTAGTATGTGCTGCCTTCTTCAGGAATCAGCTTTGGAGTTCCTTCTAGAGAAAAATGAGATATGGAAAGGAAGGAACGACAGTTTGTGGGTTTAAAGATTTTTTAAATTTCCCTCAAGGAAATTAGTAGTGGAGTAGTAGATAGGTAGGGGCTCAAGATGACTTTGTACAACAGGTATTAGAGGGCAGGTATAATGACACAAGTCTTAATACACTAAGTCTAGAGAATGGTTGACAATTTATGTTATGAAATAGCAATAAAATTTCAACCATTGGGTATTTTTTAAAAAAAATGTTCCTTTTTCGTATCTAAAAGCATTTCAATGCTTACCAAATTTGCTTACCAAATTTCTTCTCCATTTAATCCAATTTCTGGAGACCCTTAGAATAGCTATCATACAACAGTGCAAACCAAGAGAAAACAGAAAACATAAAAGGCAGGAAATCAATGACTAAAAACAAACAAATGAGCAATGAAAACTACAGCAGACAAGAGTTTGAAAAAAAAAAAAATGCCCAAGAAAGAAAATGTTCTGAAAAATGCTGAAAAATGTGTGTGAAAAAGGAAATAACCTAGTTACTCTGTTCAGCAAACCCCACCTTTTACCTGCTGCTGGGTCTCAATACCTGAGAGATGTTCTTCAATAGAGCTATTTTTACTTCATTTGCTCTCACCATCTTTAAAGTTCTGCTCCAGGTAGTCCATGATCTGTACTGGGTCACAGATGACATTGTCGTTGTGGACAAGAACTGGCACCTCACCAGTTGGATTCAGACGCATGAACCATGGCTCATTATGTTCACTGAGTGGCAGGCTCACATCATATTCCTCACAAGCCAAAGCTTTCTCTGCTATGGCCAAACGCACCTGAAAAGCAACAATTGTGATTGATGATAAAAGTTTAGATTTCTGAGTGCTTACACCTGTGGGCCTGTAACTAATTGTCATTCAACTGCTATCATAAATGCTGCACTTCTAGGCTATTTGGTAGTATACTTTTTGATTTAGGATGATTAATATACAATAAATCATTGCTACTGTTGCTACATTGTTGCAAAAACGCACAGAAATTTGCCAATAAATGATTATAATACTAATTTGCACAATGTTGCAGAATGTTCATAAATGTAGAATTCTATCTGAGAAGATATATTATCTCACTTATAGTACAAGCAACTATGCATGTGATAAGGGTTAACAAATTGTAAATTATCTTTAGGATTTTTAGAGATTCCTTATCAAACGTCTGATGAGGAGCTGTCCTGATCTATGGTGCTGACATATTAAAACCCTCATCTTCTGGGAGCCACTGGCCAATGCTGCATAAGCATGAGTGTAAACAGGTAAACAACAATTCCCTCAATGAATACTGGTCTAATAATTTCAAAGCAGCACTGACGTTTGTTGTATTATTTTTGAACAATTGAATTATTAGGATACAGTACCATCCAGAAAAAGTGACCGGATTTCTAATAAAACCTGAGATGAGGAGCTGTCCGTCGCATTGTGGTGCTGAAGCGTCAGGACACTCACCTTCTGAGAATTAAAAGACTGCGTCCAGTGATAAAGCCTTAATTTTGTCTCGCTTTGTTTTACATTTTCCGCAACTGCCCCACAATCCTCGTGTACTTCTTGTTCTGCGTCCGTCTTTAGCAGAGCTGCTTTCTCATCCTGAGGTTCAGAACCGTTTTCGGTCGCCATTTTATCTGTCAGTTTATAGTGGACAACTGAGGGCAGCGCATCACACCACAGTCAGCAGCAGCGCCCCCTACAGGCTGGCAACTGAACAATATTGCCAGAACAGTTACTTTAGGATCTGGATGAAACATTTGCAGTACACAATACCAACCAGCAGAGGGAGACGTACTACTTTTGATCTGACATACAAAAACAATTGTCACTAATTGTTACTTATTGAAACTAGCAAATGCCGTTGACTAAAATTACTGAAAGTCAAAGATAATATCACGCTTATGAAATCTTTGGAGGTCATGTAGGCCAATGTAATGATTACAGAAAGCATAAAAAATGGGGATTTAGACCTCACTGTAGTAATAATTTTAATAAGAATATGCTAAAAGTACCAATATAACTATATTATAGTCTTTATACTGTAGGTGTATTGGGATAAAATCAAACAATGAAGTGGCAATTGAATGAAAAATTTATAGTATGTATAGTGGTATATGGAAATAAGACAGGGATCACAGGGACGTTGAGTTTGGCAAATATTTATTCGTGGACATACTGTAAATGCCTTCATAATGGGGTGCGGAGAGAGAGAGAGAAAGAGAGAGAGAGAGAGAGAGAGAGNCCTCTCTCTCTCTCTCCCTCTATGATCAGTGGGTGAGAGGGGGGAGACGAGCAACACACAACGGAGAATCCGGCGTGCGCCTCCGGTAAATGACGCCCTCCATTCATACCTTTACACTTACCATTACGCATACCTTTTGTATTACATATCAGTGTCTGGAAGTACCAGTCTACCATCCTCACCCTCCTATTTTTTATTCCTCTAGTTCATCTTGTTGCCTCATCCTTTTTTCATACCATCGGTCCTGGATCCTTTCATCCCCTCAACCTCGGTTCTGGAGACGCCTGAGTCTGCAGCAGCGCACGATCTGCTTTATTTCCAGCCTTTATCTGAATGACGGGCGGAAGATTTGACTTCGACGACGGTGGTACTTACTGCGGGGGGTGGGAGGATGGAAAAGCCCACGGACACGGTATCTGCACCGGACCTAAGGGCCAGGGAGAGTACGCCGGGTCCTGGTCCCACGGCTTTGAGATAGTAGGGGTCTACACCTGGCCCAGCGGGAATACCTACAAGGGTTACTGGTCCCAGGGGAAGCGTCATGGGCTCGGTGTGGAGAATAAAGGAAAGTGGATCTACCGCGGGGAGTGGAGCCACGGTTTTAAGGGGCGATACGGCATCCGGCAAAGCCACAACACACCTGCTAGATATGATGGTACCTGGAGCAACGGGCTGCAGGATGGATACGGGATCGAAACCTATGGCGATGGTGGTAAGAGATCCCGTCTTGGTATTTGTTTCTAACTTGTGTTTCCCTTTAATGTGTCAGATGATGTTACGTCGTCTCTGTGTGAGGATGAAACTGAGATTGACTGATGGAAACACATCAGTGCACGAATCATCTCATATGACCTGGCTTGAAGCTGAGATTGCGCACTGCGTACAGTGGTCAAGTGGTCAACCACATTAGCTTTCTCCCTAAAACTTATCTAACACTCATTCCCCTGGTCATGTTAACTTATTGAACGCTGTCTAAGCTTTTCCATCTTATTTGGCAACGACTGTGCTCCTCATATGACCGTAGGAGGGGAGTGACTCCTCAGTGGCACTATTTCTAGAAGGAGTTTGGAAATCAGAGCAAATCAGTCTATTTGGAGCCAATTATAGCCTGACTATCACCTACTTACTTTTCACATTTGAACCTTCAACACAAGTACACATCTCTTTGCAAGTCATTGTTAAGTTTTCTGGGACTGCCTTTGAGATGTATAGTAATAGACACTGACAGTTCTCGAAAAATCCTATCAAACTGCATCTAAATAACTTAAGGTAAACATTTTTACACTGCCAAATTATTCGCAGTCAATTAATTAAAAGCTGTCATATAAATTACATGCAGGGCAATTCCTGGTCAGAGCTGAATGTCAAGTTGCAAGGCCTTCTATGTCAGTAATAAGCAGCACAAACAGATTTCCGCTTGTCTGCAGGTCCAATCAGGCAGACACTGGAGAATCATAGACTGTGCTGTATCCATGAGCATCATATATAGCAATGTCCTCTTAAATGGGGCCTTATGGCTCAGTATAAATACTTGACATATGATGGCTGCAGAAGGTTGGACATGGGGAATCAGCTGATCCGAGAGGATCTACACAACATCTGGCTGTCTGATCCTACAACAACCTAATCTGCAGGGTCAGTGAATTGAGCTGCAGCAAAGAGCCCAGCCGCTAATCTCGCTGTTTATCCAAATTCCAGCCCAAGCAAGTATATTATGTTCCCTTTGAACAAATAATTTGGCAATTATTTCAGTAAATGGTGGATTAACAAACCTTTATTATAAGGAGGACCAGCCCAGTTCATTGTACAGTAATATACAGTACATGCTCTCAGCAGCACCAAATGGGATTAATAAAATATTCCTCTCATTATGTGATTCAGAGCAATTCCCTGTTATCAGACACAAACGTTTGGTGGTGAATGTGCCTACCATCATTAGTGGTTGACCGAAAATAGGCTCCTGAATGTTCACATTCATCCCAAGTGATCCTCAGTATTTGTACCTTTATCAAATCTGTATGGCTGAGTTAGTTAAGCTCACAGTCCCTGGTCTGAGGGGAAGGAGAGATAAGATTTCATTAGTTCTCATACGTTGGACCCCCACAGTGGTGCTTTTAGATGTCATAATAAACTGAATTATTCTTCTGGGTGCTGATTTTCCTTTTCTTTATAACCAGATGTGCTTGAAAACACATGCTTTGGTAGTGATAGAAATACTTTGTAATTGGAACTTAATTTGTTTATTAGAATAACTTTATCATGCCATTTTCTTTACCAGTGCTAAAGATTTTCATCAAGTAATAAATGTTTGGGTCTGGTGTCACAGGATATTGTGAAATCATTGACTTCACTCAGGAACAGGATGATCTAGGTGTTATTCTGTGTTATTTGGAAATATTATGTAACACAGCACTGCAACAAAATGCAACACAGTTGGCTACTGAAATGTCCTAAAAGCAGAAGATTGCATGTTTTTATTCAGAAATAGGGTTGTTAAGGATTGTTAGGGTTGTTAAGGATTTTTAGGTCAGCTAAGCAAGGAATTCTTCTCGTCCAGAATGTTTGATCAGCAACTTAGATAAAAACAAAGAATTCTTGTAATAACTAACTTCCTTAAACAAATAAAGTAAATATTACCCCAGTATGACCCAAAACAGGCCAAGCTTTTCAGAAATTCCTATCTTCAAATATTCAGCTATCATGAGTGCTGAGGACACCCCCTTAAGGACTCGATTATATTTAGTGCATGAGAAAGTTAACTTGTATTATTTTTTCTTTCACAGATTTGCAGCAATGCCAGATTGCAGACATTTTGTTGTCTCATGCACAGTTTCAACTCTCCATCTATTTGATTGAATGAAAGACAATCCCTCTCTGACAATCATTACTTAAAACCTTGAAACAATCATTGGATTGAAACCAGTCATGACTGTGCTTTCTTGTACTAGCCACAAAACCAATCGTCTATTGTGCATCTCTTTAAGTTCCAGGAGTGAGGTCTTCCCGGAACTAATGGATAATAGAGAAAATTTCTCTGAAATTGAAGCTTAATTCCTGAGCTCGTAGCATACTGACCATGCAAATGTAATGCCAGAGGTTTTTCTGAACAATTCTGTGTTCAACTGTTGTCCAGTTTAGTTACATCTTCATTCTTTCCATGCAGTGCTACAAACATAGGGCAGCTGTATGAAGGAGGAATACCATTTCATAATTACTGCATCTTGAAACACTGGGAAATTAAGTTTGTTCAAAGTCATGTACAAATGTATCACAAAATCATTTGTGGTCTTGCAAATTAAATACATTGCTTAGTTTGATTTTATCATTACTATGTAGCTGTGTATATGAGTAATTGATCCATGTCTGCCTGTTCCTCAGGTACCTATCAGGGCCAGTGGATGGGTGGAATGCGTCATGGCTACGGCGTGCGTCAAAGCGTTCCTTATGGCATGGCTACCGTTATCCGTTCTCCACTCCGCACCTCTCTGGCCTCACTACGCTCTGAGCAGAGTAATGGCACGGTGCTCCAAGACCTTTCTTCCCCTGCAGATACCCCAACTGGCAGCCGTGGCGGGTTTGTCCTCAACTTCCACTCAGATAGCGAAGTTGTCACAGGCAAGAAGAAGGGCCTGTTCCGCAGGGGCTCCCTCTTCGGTAGCCTCAGGCAGTTGCGCAAGTCTGACTCGCGGACGTCAATCTCCAGCAAGCGCAGCTCAGCCCGGAGCGATGCCACCATGAGCCGCATTAGCTCCAGCGATGCCAACTCTACCATATCCATCGGTGATGGTGAGCTTCCAGATGAGGACCTACCACTGGAGGATCACGTGGATGCCACCACAACTGAGAGCTACATGGGCGAGTGGAAGAATGATAAGCGCAATGGATTTGGTGTTTCAGAGAGATCCAACGGAATGAAGTACGAGGGAGAATGGCTAAACAACAAGCGCCATGGTTACGGGTGCACTGTTTTCCCAGATAGCACCAAAGAAGAAGGGAAGTACAAAAATAACGTGCTGGTGCGTGGAATAAGGAAGCAGTTGATTCCTCTTAAAAACCCCAAAACCAAAGAGAAGGTGGATCGTGCTGTGGAGGGGGCACAGAGGGCTGCAGCCATTGCCAGGAGTAAAGTGGAAATAGCAGCTTCAAGGTAGTGTGTGAGTGTGTGTGTGNTGTGTGTGTGTGTGTGTGTGTGTGTGTGTGTGTGTGTGTGTGTGTGTGTGTGTGTGAGTGAGTGAGTACATGCGGGCATTCCTGCATCTTAACAAGCATAAGGGTGTATACTGTATAAACACAAGCTAGGATTTGAGTTCCACATATAAAGACACAAGAGTTTTCCCCATCTGACCATCATCCTCAGGTCTGTTTGAAGGTGCAGACCTCTTCAGCAACATTCATCCATCATCAGCAGTCAAGATTTCTGTGTAGCCAGTGTGATGATCTCTGGAAAAGGTTCTGTTTCTATTCTTTGCCCATGTCTTTCATTCCCAGGCAGTGGGGTCAGGCATCTTGTGTGAGTGTTTGAGAGAGATTTGTGTGGCGGCTTGTTTATGAGCATGAGCGGTATAGCCATACCTGCAACCATGCCAAGTATGCCTCGTGTGCCCAATAATGATACCTGTTCCCCCTGCCAAGTATTGCTCTGATGTGGCATCTGCTCTTTAACAGGTGATGAGATGTGCCCTTTTCATTTAAAGCCTCCCCCCTGCTGGGACACAGTTCAGTGTATGCAGCATCGTTTTGACATCCTCTGGTTTCATTGCAGTGGGGGATTATTAGACCGAAGACTGAGAGGTTTGTGTACAAGCTGTGAAAAGGTCGCTATGCACTTGGTTTTTAGCTTTTTCTCTCACTGGAAACACACTTAGAACACAAAAGAACATAAGAATGAATGCATGGCTTTACCGTTTATCAGTTTGGTGTGTTATCCAGATCAAATATCAAACATTTGCTAGAGAGAGTTTCAAAAGCTGTACGATTTGTAAGTATTTTGGCTGCAGATCAGAGCATATAAGCAGTAAACTCATCACTTTGGACTCAGGTAGTGTGTAATGACTGTTAGCACTTCATAGAAAATACTCATGCGCACACACACAGACACACACACACACACACACACACACACACACACAGCACTGTACCCAGTCATCTAAGATAGTAATAGCAACCTCCATGAATAGAAGGCCTTATTGTAATATCTAGATGTACTCTTAGGATACGACAATTATTAAAAGTCCTCATTGACCTGTCTGGGTGGAGAGAAAGTGCTTTACTCTGCAGGTTTCAACGGTATAAGATAAATATTACATAAGAAACATTTAAAATGGATAACATCAAAACATGTATAATGTGTGTTCCAGACGGTCTCTCTGTCTATGATTCAATAATGGACAGTGAGATAAGCCTATTAGCGAAGAGGGAAAATTGGATAATGTATGAAAAGAAGCAACAACATGGTAGAAGGAAGCACATGACCTAATGCATGGTGCTAAGGCAGCAACAGTAGAAGCATTCAGGCTGATGCAAAGTGTTTATGACAGCAAACAAGGTCCCGAGTACTGTAGTAACTGATCAAATTACCGCTTGGTACGTGCCTTTCTATCATGTGCCTCTGAAAACCTGAAAACAAGCTCCAACATTCCCCTGACGAAAATCAGGTTTTAGTTTTTTCACTTGGTTAAGACTCTGTGTTTGGAATATGATGGTTGTGTGTGTGTGTGTGTGTGTGTGTGTGTGTGTGTGCAGGTTATGTAATAATCACTAAGCCATGCATAGCAAAAGATGCACTCATATTGATCCAGTTCTAGTCACATGACTCTCTGTATTCGAATGTGGAATCCAATCATTTTACCGAAGATGAGGGGGGAGAGATGGAGAAGAAGAGATAGAGAGGGAAAGACAGTGAGAGAGAGNGGGAGATGGAAGATGCAACGTCTCTGAGGAGCTTGGATGAGCAGAAAAGAAAGGATTGCAACAGAAATCAAGGCAAGAGGGGATATATCCGCCCCTCCCTAACAGAAGAGCTATCCCATCAGCCTCTGGGGTGGAGTTGATGACCTCATGCTAGTGGTCAGCCAATCAATAGAGACCTAATGGAGTGGAGTTCTCTCTGATTCCAGGCTCTGTGTGTATATGTGTGTGTGTGACCCTCATTCACTGTTATTAAGTCACTCTTATCTAAGTAAAATGGACTTCTCCACACAGTAGGCTAAGGTCTGAGTGTGAATGGGTGCACTTGTGTGTATGTGTGTGTGAGCGAGGTCTGCAAACTGAGATAAGTGAGTAATGTTTGCTGATATTTGTGCCATTGAAAAGTTAACCCTTTATGATAGTTCTCCCGTAAGGCCATGTTAGATCTGTAGTTTAGGTACTCTGGTGGTTCAGTATATATATATAGTAATCTTAGAGCCCTTACAATCTCTAAAATAGTATAAAAGGATTTAGTTTGACAAGGATTTTTTCATATTGTTTATTTGTCCTTCATTTACCCAAGTTATATTTATTGAATGCAATGGTTCTTCAGTTCTAAAAATGTTAAAAGTGCCAAAACACACAGTCCATGCATGAATGCCTGTTGCCGTGTTTCCATCTGCTCAGGCTCTGGTAAATGGTTAACCAACACCTAATATGTGGATCATCAGTTATATCATCAGTTTATACAATGCTTTTTTTCATCTTCCTCGCCATTAATGTTTAAACTGCAGCATCACATTGTTGCCACAGTTGTAACGGTTGTGTTTCAGGCCAGTTTCTTTTGTTGGTCTGTCCCTGGGAGCAGATTTCCATGAAATGTGTTGGACAAATTGGATTATTCACATCTGTATTTATTTATTTATTTTTAGATGATTATACTACATGAATGTAAAAAAATTAAAAAAATTTAAAAAACGCACACACACACATCGGCTAACCAAAACACTCCTGTCGTCTACACTTGCAGTCAATGCAGTTTTAATCAAAACGATGTGTTGGTGTAAGGATCTTTTATCTTCTAATTCTGATTGATTTTTTTTTTTTTTTTTTTTTTTTAGAAAATAAGATGACTAAAAGTGTTTGTAAAATTTTCTGAGGGAAACTGTATCCAAGGTAGTCACATGCATTTTTACTGGTGAGTATAAAACAATTTAGTCAAAAAAATGAGATGACTATAAATTTGTTTTTTATAATTTTTAATCACTTTTATAGGAATGTTAATATAAGTTTAAGTTTTAAGATTATTTTCATTGTTGTTACATATGCATTGAAAAAGTTAATCCTTGTGTGCATCCATATTGTGATGCCCGGGGTCCAACAACCTTGTGCTTTGGTCAAACGGCGATGATTGGAGCACTGACATGATATAGACATGATTCCAAATCCTAAAACCATGTTTCTGGAGCCACAAATTTCAGGGTTACAAAAGAATTTTGCCATTTGTGTCTTATTTGACAGAGGTATACTAACCTTAAAATGTACTCAATTTACCTGAAAATTTAGCTTTACAGAAAAATTGGTCGTAGTAGCTTTATAACATGTTGAGATCATTTCCTGAGGGTAATTTCAGAAATAGCTTGTGGGTTCTTAGATTGACACACACACACACACACACACACGCTTTTATATGTGTTCACTTAATCTGAACCCCTGTGTAACGCACAGGAGCACATCACACACATTCAAGCAGTCAGTATCAGAACACATATAGTGTGTGTGTGTGTGTGTGTGTGTGTGTGTGTGTGTGTGGTGTGCTACTCTGGTAGAGTATCATCACTGAGTACTGACTAAATAAGGCAAGGCAACAGTTGGCTTATCAGCACCAGCCAGGAATATATACCCGTCCTACCACTGATATAGAAGCCCACCATCTCACTCACACTATCAGCTCTCTTAAGTAGGTACGCGTGTGTTTGTGCGTGCGTGTGTGTGTGCGTTTCTGTGTGTGTGTGTTTGTGCATGTGCCCACATATATTTGAGAGAAAAGACTGACAGTGAATGGAGATGTGTGTGTGAGAGATGAGATAATAATGCTGTCATGTGGCAAAAGAAGAGAGTGTAGCATGGATGTGTGTGTTCAGGAGTGTGTGTTTATGACCTCAGATGCTCACCATGAGATTGTCTCAACCCTCAATACATCATGTAAGATTTTGTCTTGACTGTCCTTTGACAGCAATGACACTAGTGTGGAAGTGTGTGTGTGTGTGTGTGTGATTGCTGATGCATGTCAGGTTTATAGCTTTAGCAGTGACACATGAACTGTACCGTAACTGTAACTCTGGGATGAATCACGAGTCCATCACATCATATATTTATCCCATCATATCTGCCTCTGTAGCACCACTATCCCTCACTTATATTTATGGCAATGTGATGATGTGAGATAATGCAACATTTATTTGCTGACAGAATCAAGTGCACACACACACACAAACATTAAATAGCCTCTTCCATCCAGCCACGTGTTTTATAATATCCATATCAGTAACATTAATAACTGGACTCATTGCCAACCAGTAGAAATGAAACAACTATAAATAACACAGCTGATGCAATGGTGCATGCATCATAAGCAGTCTAGCAGTTGATACTTAAAAAAAAAAAGACCCACAGTACAATCAAATTACAGCGTGTAATATAATCTTCATCGATGTTGTGACACATTCTCATTGTATAAAGTCATAGTTACCAGCTTCCTTATTGGTGAAAGATGTCAACAGATGAAACCATGGAAGCTATTTAAATAAGTGATATATGAGAGGCTGTTTGATGTCGCGCTGATTCATAATCCAGAAGAGTTTATTGACCTGTAATAGTTTACACCTTTAATATGCATGTTATACAGACAATAAAAAGCGCATTAAGCACAACAGCACATGGAACTTATTAGCAGAGGGAGGCAGATATGTAGGAAATACGCAGGTGAATGCAGATTAATAAAAGCTGGTTCTTCATTGAAGAGCAGCTATATCGGCATGAGATTCAACATTAATAACTTGTTAGACTGCTGCATTTAATAAACATTATAGTGCTATAGTGGTTCTCAAACTGTGGCATACTAGGCTTACTTGAAGTGTCCGCTGGTGGTACACCAGACGACTGGAAATTTCTGCAGAGATTCAGAGCAGTGTAAATCAGTGGAAGTTTTGTTATTGTGGAAAGTTATTCCCAAATAAAACTGCTTTCATTATGAAATAGTTATTTGTTTGTTTGTTTTTTTTGTCTTGATTGTTAACTTTTTTATTGAACAGAGCCCACTCATCCTTTGTATGTGCTTCTGTTCTATGTGGATGTCACTTTTCACTTTGAGTAATGTAAACACGCAAATATGAGTTTTTTTGTTTTTTTGTTGTTTTTTTTTTTTTTTNTTTTTTTTTTTTTTTGTTTAGTTTTTTGTTTTTTTGTTGTTTTTTTTTTTGATTATTTTTCAATTGTTCAGAGATGTTACTGGTTCAAATAGTTTGAGAACCACTCCCATAATACACGAGTAACAGAGAGTGATGGAAAAAAAAATCATTCTAAAAGAGAAAGAGAGGAAAAGTATATTTTTCTCTCCACTTCCTTCCTCCTTGGAGACAAGTGGGGAGGTGTGAGAGGAGAGAAAAGATTGAGCAGACACAGATAGATGGATAGAAGCTGAGATTCACTGGCATGCAGGTACTCTGTAAGAAAATGGTGTAATTATCTTGGTGCCTGGGGTGCCCTCTGGGTAGAAGAATAGCCTGTGGGAAAGGCCTGTGAGTAAATGTGAGTGGACCGCTGAGCTGTGTCACAGCGTCAGTGGAGATAGGATTGTCTTTCACCAACATGCCATTATACCGTGTAGCCGGAGCTGGTAATCTCTCTGAGAATGGCACATATTTCTGCAGCTCCTCAAGAAATACCGGGATGAGTCAGCAAGCCAGGCGGGCAGGCCGGCAGAGGGAGGGAGTCATGTTGAGTCCAAGGCTGTTATAAAGAGTGTAACTAACTGATGTAGTGGTTCACGTCCACTTATTCAAAATTAAACAGCACTCCATGTACAGATGGTTTCACCCCCTCTAATGTATTTCCTCCACAATCTTTCCTTGACTTGGTGATTTTGTTATAAACCTGTTTTTCCTCCTTTATTGAAGAGCTGATGCGTTTTAGATTTACAGAAGAAACACATCCAAGCATATGGTGTTTTGATTCAGTATGCTAAATCTCAAAGGATTTTTCTGTGTATGTGTGTGTGCACGCACGTATGTATGTGCTTGTAAGAATTCCCTTGGAAATATTATGTAAAATTCCCAAATAGCACTGTGAAGTGGTGTATTCTGTAAATTCATCACCTGTTTAACTGACTTTATTTTATATCAGTGGACATATTTGTACAAAATGTTCTGGTCACTTACACTTTTGCTTTTAGTGTATTAATAAGGTGAATCCAAACAGAAGTCATTGATATGTAAAAGATGTAGTGAGAAAGAAAAGTAACGTAATTTGTAAGATTTGGTAGTTAGTTTGAGACAAATATTAATAAGACTTTAACTGTACACTCAGCATTTTCTTTTGTTATTATATACTGTTCTAAGCACTGATTTGCCAAACTTGCAGCTGCCCAACATATGTAAAACATGCTTGACTCTACAGAAGTGCCTTCACTGGCTGTAACAAAACTGTCAAAATAGTGTCCACAGCGTGTAGGCTGAGGCTTTAACAATGTCTATTAATAGATATGGATTGGAGATGCATTCCTAAGTTACAAAGGTGGACAGTGCCTCATATTTTATCACAAATATTTTATTTTATTTTATTTTAATGCTTATTGACCCATAGCCACATGTTTTATTTGATTTTATTTTATTGCATTTGTTTTATTTGTGCTCTTTTTGTATTTTGGTAGCCTGTAGTAAGACTTGGTATCTGCAAAGACATTATAGTAATATACACACAGAATGTTAGCATCCCCAAACAGCAGTATTTTGAGTAATTTAGTGTGTGTTTGTGTGTTATTGAACCTGCTACCACAGCCATGTGTCTGTAACCTCAGTCTACCCTGCTAAATCTGTTGAGCAACTCTGATTGGCTGGCTAGCCTTGTTTCACTCCAGATGTTCATCAACTGGATTATCTTGTTGAGACAGTATTGCGATTCTATGTGGAATCATATCCAGGAAGCATGCAACCACTCTTGTAATCACATTCATAAATAATATACATTGCTGTTCATGTGCTTTTTCATCAGGATTTCAATGAAGCAAACCTATTTAGTAGTAAACATGATTATTTCCAGTACTGAGGATTTAAACTTTACCTTTTCATGGTAGTCTGGTGGATTAGATCACTGCATTAGAATGATGTACAGCACATGAGGAGTTACAGGTTTTAAAATGAATTGATTTTCTATATGGGGATTAGACATAAGTGTGGACATACTTTAAATAAAATACAGATTGTGTAAAGACTGTATCACAATTTTTCATCTGTGAGCAGATGTGACCTAATGTTAATGCTAATGCCTCTTTTGGCTTTGCCCTGAAGAGGAAATTGATGGTTGTGTGACCATCCAGTGTGTATATGTGTGTGTGTAGATGGGGTGAATGGTGTCAGGAGATTGGAGAAGAGAGCACAGGCCATAATTAAAATTATTCCTTAAGCTCGAGTGGTTGCCAGGCAATGTGACCTTTACTGACACAGGTTCCACTTCAGATGTTAAGCCTTGTAGTTTAAATGAGATGCAATGAAAAGGTTGTTTGGGGATTTGTGTACATCTATTTTTCTGTATATTATGTGTGTGTTATCCTGTTTTCATCCATCCTTTCATACTTCCTTTTCAAAGTAATCCACATTTATAGGTCCATGCGCAAACATCTAAATTGTTCTTGATATATGTGTTTCAGTGTGTGTGTGTATATGCGTGTCAGTGTGTGCTCTCAGGAGTGCAACATTACACCCATACAGTAGGCTGTAGTGTGGGTTTGTTCATTTGCAAATTCATTAATACAGGCCACATGCCCAGTTGGACAGCTTGCTCAAGTGTCTCTGGTGGTTGCCATGGTTACACTCTCACCGTCGTCATCATGTCAGCCATTTGTTGATTTTCTTTATAAAGTAGCAGTGAAGAGGCGCTCCTAACATGGTGTTTATTCACCCTTCAGGGCTTGTGAAACATGTCTGTAGGAGATTTATACTTGTTTTATTATTACAGTCAAAACCAGGAAGTCACAGTATTATAGTATGGATACACAGTTCATAGGTCTTGTTCTTTTTAAAGGTCATAGTGGTTTTAGCATTAATTTCCCCTGATCTTGCATGTAGGGTACCAAATTCTTTCATCATATTGTTTGATGTATAGCTCAAAAGCTTTTGCATCTGTCTGTTTGTATGTGGACATGGTGTATGTGAGTGTAATTTTTGCAGAATCGTGTGACAGCTTATGTCATCAATTTGCATTTGTAAAGCCCCGTGTGTGTGTGTGTGTGTGTGTGAGAGAGAGAGAGAGAGAGAGAGAGAGAGAGAGAGAGAGAGNGTGTGTGTGTGTGTGTGTGTGTGAGAGAGAGAGAGAGAGAGAGAGAGAGAGAGAGAGAGAGAGACCATGTTCGTGTGTCAACAGTGGCTTATGATATAACCCTAGGATAAAATGCTTAAATTGTGAGCTCCATGGCTTTGTGGACAATAGCAGCTTGTAGGTGTGAAAGCTCAGTTTTTGTTGCTTCTGGTATCCACACAAAAACACAAATTCAAATTCTGAGTTTCTTAAATTCTTAAATAGGCAAGAATTCGCACAAAAATGCAGTACTTACTAAAATCATTATAAATCATATTATTTATCATCCTAAAATTTGGATCAGACATATGCGTGTAGAGAAGAAAAATCCTGGGATTTTCAACCTAATTGCTTATATTGTGACTGAGTGGCTGTATTGTAAATTAGAAGTGAAAACAAAAACAAGAATTTCTTTTTTCTGTATTTAATCCATCACCAATTTAGCTGTGTAAATGTTAGAAGTAAAAAAAAAAAAAAAAAAAAAAACCATGATGTGAAACTTCAAATGATCTCATGGACATTCATCTCCTATTTATGGTTCTGAAATTATAAACAGTTAAAAATAGGTATGTATAAATAGGCAAGAATTCACAAAATTTCACCAATCCTATAGATGCTAAATAGCCTTTGAGCCTCAATGGCCATTACTATGGAGATGAGTCATTAACATATTAAGGCTTACAAAAGTTTATGTTTTGGCATGTATTTGAGTGATTGACTGGTCTCTCTGCCATGATGCACACACCACAACGATCATACTTGGCCACAATTTTCTTACGCCAGTATTTGACAAAAACCCAAATGTAAAACAAGAAGCCTTTTGGGTGACATCAAACACTACACCTATGTTTCTTCTACAGTCTACAGTTTACCCTTCGCTACCCCTTCACCCCCGCCCCTCGTGTTATTCGCTTGGTCAGCTGTGACCATGTTTCACTAACAGTGTTGACACAAAGAGAACAGAGCTGAGGTCTGAATCCCTGCTATTGCCCTTCACCAAAACCAGAGGGATCATCTCAGCAAGGGATTCTGTGTCACTCTCTCAACATGCCCATAAAGACTCATATCAGCACTCAGGAGACAGTGTATCAAGACTGTCAACATAACAGTCCAGAGCACGTACCACACAAGCACATGCATGTACAGTATACACACAAAATATACAATAAAGGCATGCCTACAAATCTCAAAACAGATGGCACAGAAGTTTGAGAGGCGCACTTATGCACAAACACACTGATATCCTGATGCAGAGACAAACATATACATGTGATCACGTGGCAGTTAACCTGAGTAGAAAACATCATCAAGAGACTAGGTGTATTTGTAATGCAGAGCCAAAACATCTCTTTTGAGTTTTGCGATATTCCACATTAATCAAAGTGATTGTACTCATGAACGCCAGAAATGAACACTGTTAGGAAGTTGGATTTCACTCCATCTCCACTTTCCTTCAGTTCACTCCTTTGTGTCATTAAAAAACAGAATACAGTAGATGTGTCCCGTTGACTCAACGGGACACATCTACACATTTGTAATCGCTTTCTTTAACTTATAATGATGCCAGAGTATGCTAAGTCAAAAATTATATAGTAGTTCATTTTTCACCAATTTCTAATCCACCTATATGCTAACTATGCTATTATTCAGTTTTTCTGATTTTTTTTTTCCTCTACAGCGATTCTGTGCATAGCACGATCAATACATCTCTGTCTCTGTCCTCTCTCCCTTGTATCCTTTTCTTCTCCTATCTAAGAGGCCTACTCAGTGTTAGATCCAGTTATGTTTTCCCCCTTTCCTACTTCAGTCCTTGAGTTAGATTTATTTGTCCTATTGTTGCACCATGTTGCATTTTTTGTTTAGGTTCAGTTATGATTATTGTGTTTTTATGCTGCTGCTCAACTGCTAGGCAAGTCATAAGAAAAGAGAAAAATCAGTTTTGATGTTATATTGTTTCTATTTTATTGAAAAGAAATATTTCAGGTTAACAGAAAGAACAGAGAAGAAACAGAATATGGTGTATTTTAATCATGCCCTCTTATTATCATTATATGCCACCATAACCCTCTCTTCAGGATAAAGTTAGCTTATCTTATAATAACAACCACTGCTGTCTCCCATTTAAAGGCTTGTTTGCTGTAGTCATCATCCCCACCATTGCAATGTGAGCCCAGACTCTAGCCCAGGAATAATTCCTGAATAATTTGGGAGTCAGTTTTAGCTAACCACTAATGGTGTTAGTCATGCTTGAGTAATCCTGAATTAGCACCAGCCAGGAATTCAATAGCAGGCCTGCACGGATATAAGAGATATGTGCAGGGTAAGTGCTAATGTGTGCAGACATTCTGTGACGTTTTATGCTGCCACTTTGGACCTGGGGTCTGTTTGGGTGAGATACAGAATATTAATTTCTGTTATCATCTGTGCATTCAGGGCAGGAGCAGGCATGCCGGGGAAGTGGAGGGTAATTTCGCAGTACAGCAGTAATTTTCTTTCATATAAAACAAAAACTCAAGTACACAAACAGTTGATCTCTTTGAGCACAATGGCTGAGGCTCTTTGGAGGTCACGGGTCATGAAAGAAAATGATCAGTTTAAAGGAAGACTGCTGAGAGCTGATGTTTACCATGGACAAGGTCAAGACTCAGGGCCATCATCTAGCCTATTATATATCGCACCAGTCAGCATTCCAGTTACCATGCTTGGAATGAAGAGGTGTTGGGGTCAACATGAGGAAGAAAAGGAAGATGAGGAAAAGAGAAAGATAGGGGGGGGGACAAGACATGGGGGATACAAACTGTGTCAGCATATGTGAGAGAGAGTCCTCGAATAGGCCATAGCCTGAGGAGCCTGGGGAGTGATGGACTGAATCTTCAGTCGGGGGAATGCACACACACACACAACATGCATTTACAGGCACACTTTTACACCCAATCAGGGACAAATACACACCACACACACGTATGATGACAAACCTTAAAGGAGGATGCACTGTGTCACATGTGAGCAGGGGTCTGAAATTTAACCCTACAGTAAAATTAGAGGCTGAGGTGCATCCCTCAGCAGTTCTAAATACTCAGGAGTCTTTCCAGGGATGCTCGCTCTCTCTCTCTCTCTCTCTCTCTCTCTCTCTCTCTCACTCTTTAATACAGTATCTCCACAAAGAGAGATCCACTGACTGCCAAACTGACTCAACACTTTTCGCACAATTCATTTGTCACTGTAATGAAACAGCACCTTACATCAAAATAGCTTTATCATTTGTCAATACCTTCTTTCATCTTGTGCTTTAGTCTACAATGAATTGCTTTAAAGTACCTTATGTGTGTGTTTTGGTAATATTTGCATTTATGCCAGTTGCTCAGTATGAGTATGTGTGGTGCGTGCTTGTGTGTTGTGCACTGTGGATTCAAATATCTTGATTTGCTTGGGCCTACCATCAGACAGCAGGCCAGAAGTGGCCAAAAACAAGACATGAACAGGTGTTGCTTTATATTCAGAGGCAGATCTTTGCTATTCATCAGGAAACTAGGGAGGTTATAAATTGTCTGAAAACTTAAAAGTTATAGAACTTTTTCAAAGGTCAGTCATACAGTAAGTGCAAACCAGCAGCTGGTCGGGTAGTACTTACTGGCGCCACTTGTGCATAGCATTCCGTGCACTGTAAAAGGTGTTGGTGTTGGTCACTATTTGGATTATAAGTATAGGATGATATTTACTATGTCATGTCACAACTTCATGTCTGACTGGAAGGTCTAAATTTGCTCTTATTGACACTCTTGCACAAACAAGAAAACCAAGCCTCTCTTCTCTCCGCTCTCCACATGCCCATGATTTCTCACCTTCCACTTCACTCTTTCCTCACTCGCCTCTTGTCCACTGCTCTATCACACCTCTCCTCCCATCATTCTCCGCCTGTCACCTCCCACCTCCAGACATCCTGTCTGGAAACAGTCTGCATCACTTCTTCTGCCCGTGACTTTATGCTAACATCTCTAGGATATGTTATGGGCATGCTTTATACGTTCATGACGCATGCCTCCTTTCACTTGGCAGCACATTTCACACATTTCAGAAATAGAAGCATGTATGTCCTTGTGGCAGCATGTGTGTTTCTAAGTCAGTACATGGCATTTGAGTTTGTGTTCATTTGACTGGGTATAGCATACATGAAAGACATTTAGTGTTGTATGTGTGATGGAACCGGAATGCTTTAATTTAATTTCATGCAACAGTGAATGTCTATCATTGTTGTGTCTTTAAGCAATATCATGACCTATACTGTGTATTATAATGCTGTAAAATTCTTAAATCTGAGTTACTTGCAGCTGGTCAGTGGCTACTTTCCAGTGGCTGTGCTATCTGTGAGTGTGTTCTTTGTCTCTGGGTGAACTTATTTCTGGAGAGGAAGAATCTCTCCCCCAGCATATGGCTCCTCATGCATTTTAATGTCTGATTGTCTCAACCCATCAAAAACAGGACAGTCCAGAGTCCAAGGACAGAGAAATAGTCTAAAATAGAGACATCTGCCTGGTGGGGTAGTTCTGCAGAAATAAGAAGGGGGGTGGAGGGTGCAGGGAATGAGGTGATATAGCATCAATACAAGGGTAGAGAGGGATCCATAAAAACTGGAGCACTGATTGAAGGAAAGAAGCGATGATGAAAAAAGGAGGAGAGGAAGACAGATGAGTGAGGTGAAGTAGGGCACCAGGCACAGCTGTCAATACTTACCATGATACTTGGACAGTCCATCTGGATCACTTATGTTCCATATTGCACTGTCATTGTTACACAGTTTCAGTTTAGGATTTTGTGTGGAGGCCCCACCTTCTGTGATCTGCTTCAATAAGAGCTCTGGGTGAGACTAATCCACTGGCTTTGATAGATTTTGAAGGTGAATTTTATGTTATTGTATAACTAGTATTTTAATGGAATGGAAGAAGAGATTCTCCCAGTGCATCCATGTCCTCCTTTACTGGTGGCTTTCAGCCTTTGTGGGTTTGTGTGAGTGAGGCACAATCACGTGTACATGTACACTATTTTTGGTTGGGGTTTTTAAAGGATTTGTTAAGCAGGTCAGCCCCCAGCTTCTGTCTGTCTCACTATGATATGAACCATAATACCTCTCAGTGCTAATGCTAAGCTCACATTGATCCCAAAATATATTACTCCTCAGCCTTTTGTTTTTCAGCATCACATTGGTACAGTAGATTTAATTGTATTTTACCTTTCATGCTCCGATATGAGTGATTTTTCATAGCTGTATACTGTGCTGATGTTCAGTATACACCAAATGAATAACTGATTAATTGAAAGAATACAAATACTGCATCTCTAAATATATGTGCTATAGTTTTACTAAAACATGAATAAAGCTTTATAAGTATGGTGGTTTTGAAAGTACAATTTTATGAATCAAAATTATTAAAGATTCACATTGCATGTCCTGATGGGAACCTGATGGCCATTTTTTTTTTTTTTTTTTTCCAAATGATGATTTCAGCTTGATTTCTTTACATAACATATATATATTTTTTTTTACATAACATCTAATATAATGTCTAATTTTCAGCATTGTATAAATTTTGTCTTTGAATTGGTTGACAAAGAGCATGTGGGAACCCTGATACATGAGCATTTCTTGACCTTGAAGGACTTGACATTCCTAGTAGTACTAATTAAACAGTGGTATAAGTAGTATATTTAGTATATAACTTGAAAGCTGTTTCACATCATATTGTATCGTATCATATTGTATTGCATTGTATCACGTGTGTGTACTCCATACTACGCTTTTTGGCAATATTTTTGTGTGGTTTAGCAGCGCTGCAGACTGGATTAAGGTCTTGCTTGGATGTGGTTGTGTGGGTGGACTCCATTTGTAAAATCAGCATTTGGATTTGAGATAGAAACACAAGGGGTGGGGTGTTATGTTATCTCTCAGAGGAACAGGCCGAGTGATACTGCACAGGAATGAGGAGAGAGGGAGGGATGGAGGGTTCATTTCATTTAGTTATCTAACTCATACCAACAATGTGACTGTGTTCTTACTTGTGAAGCAACTGGCTTCAACCAGCCTTCCTTCAAGTGCACTCCCTGTCTTTTTTAGTTTTTCTTAAACCTGTGACTTACATGCAACTCTAATATTGTTTGTATTTGTGTTTCTCCAGAACAGCCCATGCCAGGACAAAAAGTGAGGTTGCAGACCAGGCTGCTATCTCAGCTGTGCACGACTCTGAAATAGCCAGGGCGGTTGCAAGGGAGCTGTCCCCCAACTTCTACCAACCAGGTAACCAATAAAACAAGCATTTATACACAGTACATGTCTGTATATTGTAAAGCGTGCTCCTGCTGGCAGGGGCACTGGGTGTCCCACAGAATCACTCATGATAATTGCTTATGGCTTTCCCTTCAGCTTTAGTTTCCTTTGGCATGTGAGCTAAAGTACCATCTTTAATAATATTTACTCCTGACATGTCCCTAATTACTAGTCTCCCAGGTTCTTGTATATTGACTGACCTCCACAATAAAACTCCAGAATCATACACCACACAGCCACTTGTACATTGCTGGCCAACAGGTCCACATCCAGATTGTATTTTATAGACTGGAGGGCTAAGAAGGTCAGATGGGTGAATGAAATACAATACTTTGACAATTTCAGTGGCAGGGTTTGCATGAACATTTGCCTAGTAATGAATGCAAGCATGGCTCACTGACTTCCTCAAGATACAGAACTATGTATTCTTTGAAATACTAGATAAATATTGTGATTATCAGACATTTTAGACAAGACATTGTTTATGCAGAGATAAACTGGCAGCTACTAAGATTGTTGTAGGTGACACGTAAGAGATTTAGTTCTAATAGCCACATTTTTTTAGGAGCTGGGTGCTGGTAAGGGGTAGAGTAGTTTCAATGAATAATGCTGTTTTCACAGGGCAGTGTCTGAGTCTCAGTCATGAATTTGTTCTTTGTGAAGGTGAGCACAGGGTTTGTGTTCCAGGAGTGTAACTGAAGACTGGAGGCATTGAGAATGGTTTCTAAGACCACAATGAGGAACTGTTTGTGCTTTGACAAAGCAGAGCCAGCTTGGAGCAGAGTGCTATATTCTCGATAGAAGCCTTGTCTTTGCTTTCAAAGGCCTATTGTAATAGTTCTGCGATAGTTTGCAGCCTTAAAGTCTGCCAAAAATCAGGCAAGTTTGAAAAGTAAAATATTTTCTTTTCTTTTAGTGTTGTTCTTTTATATTTTATCAAATGCTTGCTTTCATGTTGTATAGAAAAGGATACAGATATACAGATAAAAATGGTCAAGGAAACCTATTGAGGACTTGTGTTCATAATACCAAGCTCTTCTCATCTTTCTGTGGCCTGGAGGTTTAACAGGTAGGCTGGCACACTATACAATAGTTCACAGAGAAGGGTGTTGACTCAACTCTGTGTAGTTCATTTACAAGGTAAGCTGAGTTTTACAAGGTAATGCCTGGAATGTAATACTACATAAATAGTGAGGGCTGGAGATCGTTTTGGTTAAAGAGCAAGTGTTGCAGGCCGGGTCAGAGGTGGAACATAAGGGCACAGAGAGAGCAAAAGACTGAGACAGTTAAAATTCATATTTTATGTTTCATCTATTTAAGATTAACTGTTTTCTGAGATGAAAACACACATTTGCTGTAGAACATGTTTCGTCTTTGCTTACTTTTTCAGATTTATTTTGTCAGTTCTGAAGAAATAAGTGACAAAGGCTTGAATGTTCAAAAGTGCTGTTATTTTTATTTATGCTGGTGAGCCTTGCATGTTCCACAGTGTAATATATTTAGACCTATGAGCTAGCTGACCTTGGGCACTTGCCAAGAGACACCACAAAACAGTGGGTGACAAATAGATTGACAATGGGGCCCATTCAAGCTCGTCTCTTTACCAAGCCAAAGAAATGACCAGCTTGGTCCAGGGTCATCCTGCAGCTTGTTTGTGTTGTGGAAAACTGCGGTCATGCTGTCAGGCTGGGTGAACTCCAGATTCACAAGTCTGTGAGGAGAGTGTCCTTGCTTTATAAGTCAGATCATGAATGAGAGAAGGAGGGTCATAATGATATGCAGCACAGAGCGACATCTGAGCCATGCACATTAAACGTTCTGTTATGTAAGCATGTCTGGTAAGCTAAAAAGTAGCCAAACCCTTTTTTTTTTTTTTTTTTTTTTGTAGTTTATGAAAGTATTTGTATTACAAGTTTACCTTGGTAAATTTTAGGCTTGTTTGTGGTTTGTCCTTTGGCAGCTTGTGCTGTGTTTGAGTGTAAACATTGTCCCCTATTTTGCAGCATCCAGACATAATGACTCCCAGTAATGAAAAAAAAAAATGTTCTCTGGAAATTTACTGCACTTACTACTAACTTTTCTTTCTTTTCCTTTTAATTCTAGGACTTTTTCAGAATTTCTTCTTTGTAGAACTTTTCATCTTTATTACTGACATGCTAGGAGGAAGTTTTTCCAATTCAGATACCCACCATCAAAAGGAAGTTATGTAATATGCTGTTGCTCAACATCTCCATCTCCTCCACAGTGGAAATATTCTCACTTATCTGCATCCCTCATCTTCCAATAAGTCTTCCACAGTAACAACCAGGACTCTAAATCCCTTGTTGTTTGTAATTGGGATTTCAGACTCATAGCAGATTATCACCCAGATTGGGAGTATGTACTTCAAAAGGGAAGAGAGGGTCACAGCAAACAGGACCCTGACCTTTATGATTAGTTCACACACAGCACCGTGGAGGGGAGCAGCAATGGTTATAGGCGTGGCTCAGAGCGTGACGTTAACTGGGCTATATTTGGAGCCAATGTGTGCTTGCTGGAGTCTAATGGAGACATAGTTGAAATCCTTGCACACTGAGAAGTGGCATAGCCCCTCTCTTAGCCTCACGCTCGCCCCTCTCGAGGGCTGACGCAGAGCAGCTGTCTCTTCCTTCAGCCGGTCTCTGGGAGGTGGGGGCAGTTGGGCTACCACTCCACCCTGCTTGACCCAGTCAAGGTACACTCTGACCAGGTGGAACCATAAATGCCTGGACCTGTCACTGCTGAAAACCTGACATGAACAGGTGCTACTTTATATCCATAACAGCAGGTGCTGCCTAAGTAGTTGAGTAAGTTTCAAGATAGTAGTTCAACTTGAATTTTAGATTTATGCAGAAATGTCTTACGACTTTCAAGGTTACAGTTTGGAAATTTTGTTAAGATACAGATCAAAGCCTTTTTCAGGAAGCTTAGGAAATATAGTGAAATGTAGTTTCCCAGTTGTGGAAATAGTGTTCATTCTAGAGGTAACACAAGGCAAATGAGACCTACTGTAACTGTGACGTTCACTCATGACAGAAATTCTGCTGACGTCCTCTAGTATATGAAGTCTCCGTCACTCACATGTCAGCGCATGTGAACATGAGCTCTTCCAAGTTCTTCTTGCATGTGCCCACTCAAAAACAACGTTTAGGAAGGCAATAATCAGACCTAACCACTATGGGCACAGACCATCAGCCATTGTTTATTTGCATGTGTGTATAATGTATGATTGCCTATGTATGTATATGTGCGTGTAACCACAGAGGACATAATCTGGCCAAATGAAGACAACTCCCCCTGACCATCTGCCGGTGTGAGCAGGAGGAAGCAAGACAAAAGCTTGAAACTTAGTCATGAATCTTAAATTTAACTAGATGGGAGAGAACAAATGAGATCAAAATCCACAGAATACACTACTGAATATATGTATCTGCATATCAATATCACAACCTATAACACATGTTATTATATTTGACATTAACAAAAATGTTACAATTCTTAAGCCAACAGCTTGCTAAGGAGCTGTATATTTCTGCCTCTTCTGACAACTCAGTGCATCTGACAGTGATGTAAATAAAAAGCAGCAACCAAGACCTGTCATGCTTCTTATTGCAGCCTCGGGTCAGTATTTGATTGTCACTGATTTATGTAAAACAAGACTTGCATGGTGCAGATGTTTTCTACAGGCATACATGCTGTGTGACCTTTCAGCTATGGTGTTTGTAGCTTTAAAAAAAAAAAAAAAAGTTGTGTTACGAATGCACTGCTCAACCCAACCTAATGCAACAGAACACTCTTTTCCTCGTCATCTCACTACACACACACACACACACACACACACACACACACACACACACACATATCCATGCATGCACTCACAACCAGGTCTCACTGAGGCCCCTCTCTGTATATCTCAAATTAAGGTCACTGGGGGTTAGGCTGGGTCTTAAACACCCTATCTGTCATGTTTTATGTGAGTATGATAGCGTGTGTGCACGCATGTGTGTGTGTGTGTGTGTTTTGCTAGGAGTGCACCGGAGCAGAAAACATTCAGTGGATTTACATAAAGAGAGCCGGCAATGGCAGCTTAAACAAAAGCTTGTATTCTAATAACACCGTAGAGACATGGCGACATAACAGAAGAAGACAGCGTTATAATGGATTACACAGGATGTGTTACAGCTGAAATTGTCTTGAAAAATGAAATATAATCTCATCTTGCTAACTGTACTGCACCTTAAAATATGCACAGATAATCATCTAAAGGTTGGATTTCATTGTGCTTATTTAGGTTGAGTTGTTTTCAGCAGCTTTTCTTGGTAATGACTACCGTGGCCTATTTTAATGACCCTCTCTGGAAGGCTGCAGTCTCAGTGCAGTTGATCAATGTTCAGATGAAAGAAACACCACGGCCATTTGGGTAATTGAGTCCTAGAACATATTCCAGCTGACATGGCAGGATTCCTCAGAAGAGTGCATCTAATAAATCTTCAGTCACTTGTCACAACAAGGCCTGCACATACGAGGTTATCTACAAGAAATCAAATAATGTGAGATTAACTTAGAAAATTTTCAGAAAATTTGTATTGTGGATTTCCAGTGTTGAATCACAGCATGCTGAAAATGTCTGGAACCCCTCGGAGGAATCTGTCCCCAAACAGTGAAACTGCTCAGACCTGCCCATTGAAGCTCTAATTCTTATCAAGTTATGGTGTGAAATTAAGCTCACTAAATACTTTAAGCCCTTAGATGTTCAAATCCTCAATCTCTTTTTATTGGGTCTTATTGGTTATGGCAGTTATGAAACAAATTGAGAATGCCACACAGCCAAGAAATAGTTTTCAGCTTATGAATACTGAGCTCCAAAACATTCCTTGATGAAACTGTTGATGCAGATATGGGAGTGGATACACTTGTTCCTTCTGTATCTGATGCTCACATAATTGCTCTTAGAGTAGATAAATGTCCAAATTAAGTCAATATTGACTTATCCTTACTGAACGACAATTTGCATAGACACAGAAATCTGATAACCCCTTATGATTAATCTTTTGAAGCCGACAATTTGCATACATATGAAGATCAGATCATCTTGCACTTTCCAATTAAATATATGGATTCTGTGTCCATCTATGGGTCTGTGTCTATATCTATATCCAAATATCCAAACCTTTTATCTTAAAAATCTTTTATTCTACAGTATATGTGTATATAAAAACCTAATATCTCTATAATTTCCAGATTTCTGTTTTTCTGTTGCAAATTGGTGTTAAGAGGTGCAGAGGATCTATCTTTGTTTGGTCATATAATGTTCTTTGAACAAAGGAGCATGTCCCTGTCTTTGTCACTCTGACAGTCTAATTTAGCTGAAGTGAAAAAAACAGACCAAAAAAAAAAAAAAAAAAAAAAAAAAAAAACAGCACTCAGCCTGCTTGCTCTAATAAATATGTACATATTCAGCACAAAGGGACAAATAAAGTACCACTTTTCCCTCATGTAAAATGAGATTTACAATCAAATTCAGGCAATCTTTATTATCCATACTTGTTTGGATGGCCACAATAAATAAAAAGGATTATTCATTCACACAATATCAGACCTTCAGTGATTTTCTTCACATTTGATATCTAAAGTACATTGCAAAACCAAGTAGGAAGTACTAAAGAGACCCTTGGCTGAAAATTGTGAATTTGCTTGGAACGTCAGTGGACACACACTAAAGATGAGTTTAAAGGGCTGACATGTGAGCAGTTCGGCTTGACTCTGAGATGATGAGGAGAATATTGACTGACTGTTCCTATGTCCATCACCTCCTGGAGAGAAAGTGAGTAACCAGCCTGGCAGCCACATTGGATCAAAGTACAAAATTAAAAAAGAGGTATCACTCCATCTTCAGGTCAAGTCCCTTCAGAAGGACTGTTAAGATGCTGAGAATTAACGAGAAATGACCTTTCTGGGAAAACAACATACTGATAAAGGAGAATGAGTGATAAAGATATATCTGCAAAGGGGCTTTCTTTGTGAAATGGTTTTTGTGATCCTGTGTTAATCAGTGTATTTCTCTCTATTTCCTTCTCTTCCTTAGTCTTCAGTCTTTGTGCAAAATTGTGCATATAATGTTGATTCGTGAATATTTATTTTGAAAGACTATCAGGCTATCTGGTTTAAATTCAGCTCACAATGCTACTAGCAGGCAGCAGCAGTTGATCGCAAATAGAGTGCTGTTCTCCTAATCTGATTCTTGGTTTGGGTTAGCAATCTCCCATGTCATCATTGGACTATATATCCGAGCATCCAATAATGATGTATTTGAATTTTGATGGGCCCATTTGTTGTATTCTCTGTATATGTGTGAGTTATAGCTATTTGTTTTAGCTTATTCATTCATAAAGGCATCAATGTGTATCTGTGTGTTATATTTTATGTTAATGTTTGTCACCGTTCTCACCTTTGCAGGGCCTGACTACATAAAACAACAGTTCAAGGACCCCATGGAGATTAAAGAGGTCCCTGCTGAGAAGAAGGATATTACACCGAAAGATTCTCCCCACTTTTATCGCAAAGGTACCACTCCTCCCCACTCTCCTAAGACCAGTCCAACTGCCACACCTCCCCCTTCACCCCAGTCCAGCAAGAAGAAAGGTCAACTTGCCAACAACACCAGCCACAAAACCAGCAAGGAGGAAAAATCTTCCCGCAAAATAAGTAAAGAAGAGAAGACGAGTCATAAGATCATCAAGGATGAACGGTCTAGTAGAAAACAGATTAAAGACAACAAGGTTGCTCTCCCTGATGGCCCCAGAATGCCACCTGCACAGGAAGATCCGCCACCTAAACCTCCTAAAGTTCAACAGTCTACCACAGCACCTGTTGCACCTCAGCAGGCTCCTGCGATTCCAGTCAATGGTGAACTCCATTCTGAGTACCACAGTTACTATGTCAAGACCCCTACAAGGGTTCGTCCACCCCCAGACCCTGAGGAGGATCCAGATGAAGAACCCAGTGCTTTGGCACTGGCACGTATGCCCCCACAAGCCCTCAAGTCCTTTAGTACCCCTACTCCTAAGCCAGCCTCCATACGGGAGAGCAAAAGCGACCAGAAACTCAGGAAGCAGGAGTCCCTAAAGCCAAAGAGTCTCGCTGACACAAAGAAAGCCAGCATGGAGCTTGCAGATAGCACAGAAGAAACAGTAAGTATCAGTATTAAGATGCATAAAAATTAAATAAATTGAGTTGGTAGTACCACTGTAGGGATTCAAAACTTGCATCATTAAAATTGTTTCTATTTATTAAAAGATGAAAAGATGATTCTCTGTAAGAGCCAGACTGTGCGTACTTTTATTTGCTTTGTGCACAGGGCTGTGTTTATACAAATTACAAATACAAAAATACAGTCTGCTGTAAATATGGCATACATACATAGGCCATAATACAATGTGCTCCACTATGGAACAATCAGTGTTGTACAAATCACATAAAAAGAGAGTATTTTATACAGCCTGAAGACATAGTGAACACATGAATTAAATAATTTCGTACTTAGTTGTTCTACTGCTGCTTTTTGGTGTTGTGACCATATACAGATATCTATACAGATTCTGTAAGCCCCACCCCACCCCCCACCCCATGCATGACACTATTTCCATCATGCATCTGCTAAGCACCTAAAAAGTGGAAGTGAACTTCCTCTTTTTCTTCCCCATGGTTAGTGAACAAGGATATAAGCAATACAGCTAATTTGATGTTATAGAGTTTGATGCTTATCATGTGATATCTGATCATTATCATAATGTTGTTTTTGTTTGTTTGTTTGTTTGTTTTTGTTTGTTTGTTTTTGTTTATTTTTTTTTTTGCAGGGTCCTAACTCAATCCTTGTTGCTATGGTAATGCTGTTAAATATTGGCCTTGCAATTATATTTGTCCATTTTCTGACATGATGATGCTGTTTCTCAGGTAAACTTATTTATTTATTAACAGTTTTACTCTGTTAACTCATTCATCACTGCAGCTTTCTCTATCTTCATCCTTGTGCATCCTTATTATTAACATAAATGAAGGAATGTATAATATGTTTCATATAATGTATTTTATATAATACATTATTTAACCATGTCCTGTGTAATGCCATAATCTGAGTCTGAAATATGACCAAATAAATCCATGCAAACCATTTTTATCTTCCAGCGAAACCATGGCAACTGGTACAGTTGCATCGCCGGCCTTTGGAAAATGAAAATGGTGCCAGTGAGACACGGGGGCAGCCGTAGGTGTTTAGGAATCGGCGTGACACTGATGAGAATCAGGAGAAAGGCATCACTACCACCATCCTGTTGTGGGCCTTGTGCAGGCCAGCCCTATGTTTTAGCACTCCTTCACTTCTGTGAAAGCTGAGGAGAAATGTCATGTCTAATGAGAAAAAAAAAAAAAAAAANTAAAAAAAAAAAAAAAAGCAAAAGATTAAAAATGCAATCAAACCTAAACAGTCAGAAAAATGAAGTAATTGAAACCCACACGCGTGCTGATCCAAGCACTGGTGTCTGTAGCTTATCGCCACTCCCGCTGCCTTGGCAGAGATAGTAGTGGGCTAACGGACTTTGCTGGAAGAGTGTGGAGATGCACTTTTAGATGACGGGAGCAAACAGCTGCCTTTCTATTTTGCCAACTGACGTTTTGATGGGGAGATGTGAGCCCAGCGGCCAGAGGACAGTCTCAGCGGGAGCATGCTTGGATGTTCTGAGCCTTTTCTAGGGTTCACACCACTCTTGCTACAGGAAACTGGGCATGATTGTTGCCAGCAGTCAGTGCTAGCACAATCACTTGCCAGTCTTATTCTGTTAACCCAAACATCACAGCAGCTTTCTCTAGCTCTCTCCATTGTAACCCAGGATACACTGCTTTGTGCATGGTACCTTTAAACCTTGTCTCTTTTTGTGTTTGTTTTATTGCAGGTTTCTGTGTTTATTGTTCTCTGAATGTTGGTTACATGCATTCATACTTTTGTGGTTGAAAAGGAAAATTCTTTTCTTTGTCTGAATGAATAGATTTATTTTCCCTTTTATTTTAAAATCAGTCTAATTCATTTATTTAAAAAATTAAAAAAAAGAAAAGAAAAAAGAAAACAAATCAGGGGTTGTAATTTGTGAATTACACCCATTTTATTGAAAGTGCAATATAGTGTTTTCTTCCAAAAGGAAAGTATATTTTGTGGTAGTATATTTTAACAAAAAATATAAAAATCCTATGTTCCATTTATTTCTCAGACTGGCAGAATTTAGATAAACTGAAGTAAAGGATGTTAACTGACAGTGGGCACTGTGATTAGGAAGGAATTTCACACTTTTAAAACCAGCTAGTTCTGTGAGAGTGAAGTTACAAATGTCTTATGTTATTTATTAAATCAAAAAGAGTATACACACACACACACACACACACACACATATACATATAGATATATATATATGTATGTATGTATTGCAACACCTGCCTACATCGTGTTGCTTGAATTCTTTCATTCTTTTCTCTGCTTCCAGCGTTTCAGTGTAAAACTCAGCTGTGAACGGTGATGGCGCTGTTTGAACAGCCGCATCTGTAGGCCCAACAGAGCTTGCATGCTTGTGAGACTGGAGCAGGACAGTTTTGGACGGAGGACCTCGGGTTTGGATTTATTCAGGTTGAGGCCATGGGGAATGTGGCTCACGGGGTTGGAGAGATGCCTTTAAAAGTCTTTAACAGTACTACTGTTTACCTCAGAAAAAGATGAGGAAGAGGGAAGGGAAAGACACCCTGAAAGAGATGCCATCCTTGTCTTAATTTTGTTGTATGGGGGACACTCTGACTGTTGTCATCATTTGAATCATGCTTTTAACTTGTCTCATTCTAGCTGTTTATAGTCTTTGTTGCAGGTACAGCATGAGTTTCTTTTATTTTAAAAGTGGTTATTTATATGATCGACATTTACTGTCATCATTACAAAGATTATTTATTCATTGTAAAACAGATAGTATATGTGTTTGTGAGCATTGGTCATCACGAAAAAGGGCTTTAATATGGCTAGATTTTCTTTGCTGCAGTTCAGTTTTAAAGGTTATCTTGACTAATAAGTCGACAGTATAACATGAGCAGCACATGATATCTGGACACTGCTTCTGTCAGGTAGATGTTTGCAGACCGTCCACATGATTACTGGATAATTCACTTCTGTGACCATGAAGAAAATATATTTTAAAGATGTTATATTACAAATGTGATCAGATCAGATTAAACAACATCAAATCTGGTTCTTCACCCTTTTATTGCCACACCCTCTTTTTCATTTATCTGTCTTTTACATGATCATGGAGAAGACATATTTTTTTTCGAGGGTTGAATAACAGCCTGTTTATGGGGCTTTTTGAAATGCAAAATTGCATGTTAGAAATTTATAAATACACGATTATTATTATTATTATTATTATTATTATTATTATTATTATTATTATTATTATATACTATTTGTAAGGATTTTTACAGAGCACAATCCAGAATCTGGTATGAGTTGGTATTTTTCTAACAATTTGCACACCTGTATTTTGACAATGATTATAACTTGTTTGTAATTGGTAACGTAATGCACATATGATAATGTTTGACAGTGGAAAAAAATATTCTATTTCTAATTGGTTGTAATGTATGTACCATTCGGGGATGTGAAAGGCAGATGTACTTGTTTGCGTATTTTAGAAAATAATGAGGAACTGAAGAAGACTTTTGATATCTCAAGGTTCATGCTATCTCACTGATTTGTGCAAGGTCTTTGGAGATGAAGTTATGTGTATAACAATAAAGATGTTATGCCTTGATAAACTAGATTTTGTTTACCTGTGATATTTTGATACCTCTACACTAGTTGTTCTCAAACTGTGGTACTTGTACCACCAGTGGTACTTGAAGCACCTCCTGGTGGTACTCTAAATAATTTTTGATAATGTCTTGCAGCTTTTGTAGTTTCAATATTAATTAAAAATCTGATTTGCAGATGCTGTGAACTTTTACAATGTGCAATACAACTTAATACAAATTTTTTAAAAATTATATTACAAATTGCCACAATATATTCTGTACAGTAAACATCATGATACCAGACAATGACTCAGTGGAATATAAGGAAACATACACAATTTAATACGCATAACATAGATTTGAACTGATGGATGCAAGGATTTGTATTGTTTTTACAATAAGGTTTAAAAAAAACAAAAAAAATAAACCCTACCGGTGATTTTACATGTTTAAGCTCAATAAATACTGTCCACATACATGTTACATTACTGCCAACCATTTTCCAAAACATAAAACTGTATTTTAGTTTTTCCAGATCTCCTAATCTTTCAAAATTGAATGTTCAGGTGATACACCCACCTAAAAATTTTATGTTTTGCTTGCTGACACTTACGCATGATTGTCAAAGATATGGCCTTTTTAATTTCTCGGAAAAAGTAGTTTTCCCCTTTGACTATATTTCCTGGCATTTTCTTCTGTGTAGCACAGAATTGGTTAAAGTACATAACTTTGACAAAAAATTTAATAGTCATCATATTCCCTGTGATGGATATACTGTATCTCAAGCATGTTTGTTTCCAAGTCACTATAAATTTATTTTATAGCATACGGGAATGACCAAAAACCAATGACAGTCTCAAAAGTAGAGAAAAAAATTCAAATATTTTCCACTTCAGTAATATATTTTGGAATGATTGGCAGTAATGTAACGTGAATACAGGTTGTATTTATTGAGCTCAAACATGCAAAATCACTGGTATGCTCCTTTAAATTCCTATTAATATTCCTTCATGCTCAGCTCCATGTATTTCTGTGGTCCATCATCTTCCATCGTCTGTTCTGTGGCCTCGCGGTGACCTTTTCATAATGAGATCCAGGGGGAAAAGGCTAGGCATGAAATCAAAGGATCTTAGTCAGGGTCTTACATTAGCGGTGTGAGCACAGGCAGGTGCCCCAGCTTGTCTCGGGTCAGTTCGTACTTTTCCACTGCTGATCAGTCTTGGATTAGTGTCCTGTTACACCAGGAGCAGCACCTGCGTGGAATCAGCAATGCCATGTCATACACTTGATGTGCCCTCTGCCCTGACACAATTGATTCATTTTAAAACTTTTCACAGTGTTGATTGTGGTTGTCTTAACTATAATTCTCTCATATTTGTATTTGTTTACTATGTGTATATTACAAATGCGTATGGTGTTTGTTTGTTTCTTTCTCTTAGAAGCTTAAAAAATACTGGCACTGCCAGTGATGGCAACATAGACTTTCTAAATGACCGATCAGAATGTTTGCCTTTGAAAAGAATATTCTAGGGAGTGTATAATCCAGCCACTTAAAGCCCATCTGTGAAGCTGAACTTGTCACTAATAGTATAGAATATCTCTGTTACTATTCTGATATGGCACAGCATGCTGAACAAGCTTCAGCTGCACATGCAGACCAGGACAAATATAAACTAAAACCTTATAAGTGTGTCCTACCTTCATAGATGCCATTTAACATTTTCCAGCAGATACAATGACAGCTATGATCCTGAGGGGGAGTCCTGGGTGGAGAATCTACTATCAGCTTGTTTATATTCAGCAGAGGTGAATGTAAAGTCAACTGCACAAGCAACACACTCCATACAGTTTCCACAGGGACATGGCAGACCATGTCCACAAACCTCTCTTTCACACACACACACTCGCTCTCACACACACACACACACACACACACACATTCATGGAGACATATTAATCCATGCAGTGTGACTGTGATCTACAACAGAATAGCAAACACAGACAACCTCCGCCTGGCTTGTCGTATCATTTCATCATATTTAACATTTGGTCACACCGAAAGCACCCGCTCACCATCTGATGAACTTATCAATTCCTTCTTGCAACACCAGCCACTTCATATTGGTTCTACAGATTTTGGAAATAGCCAAAATTAGCTTTCAGGGCTATACTAATATATATGTATATACTGTATATAAAACTTCCAAAAATTTTGGAATCTGGGAAAGCTTTTAAGGGCGCTTTTGATTAAAGGGATTTGATTCACATAAGCATTGATGATCAGGTTCATCCAATCTTATCAGTAGATCAAAAGGGAAAATAATTGCATCTTAATGATTCTGATGAATATGAACATGAGGACTGCCATCTGAAATCTGGAGTATATCCAATTAGATGAAAGCAAGAGTTTCTACTGTATATTTATCTTCCCGCTCTGAGGCCAAGCCTCCTCCTACTGACTAAAATGCAGCTTGGTTGTGCTTCTAAAATTGGATTAGGGGATATCAGTGCCCAGCGTTTTTCAAAACTGTTGCTAAGACATCAGTATTAAGGAGATCCACTTTCCATTCTTGGCATAGCTATCTTAGCTTAGCATCACTTCATCTCCTATATAGTATTTACACAAACAAATCTCAGTTATTAAATCATCTACCTATCACTCTCCAATCTAAAGTAAACTATTAACTCTGTGTTAGTGTTTTAACACCTATCTCATCATATTTCTGAAGTCATTTGCTAAAGATCTCACATCTGTCATTTTGTGAGGGTTATTTAATTATTTACTTTAATTAAAAGAAAGAAACATAATCCACTTGTATGACATTTGAGTATGTGACTTCATGTCTCATTTATGTAATGCTGTGTGAGTTGTAGTGAAGCTTTTACCATTGGGGTCTGAGTCATTATTGTCAAAGCAAGCAGCACCTCAAACACAGTGCATTAGCCTCAAGTTATTGAAAATAAAAGGCTGTCACATCAGTTTATCTGTCTGTTATGTCATTTGAATTTAATGTTAAAACATCAGTTTGTGTAAACATGCAAAGGAAGAAGAAATTATAATTTATGATTTGGGAAAATGTTTGGCCAATTATTTACTCACCACTTCATTCTGTGCTCATGATTATTTTGTGAGTAAACCACTTTGTTTTAATAGATGCAAATCATTGTATTGTAGGGGTACTGCAGTACAATTTTTGACTATGAGTGGATGGTAATAATGTTGCTTGAGTGGCTTGGAGTCTAAAACTCATCTATATATTTATCAAGGCACATGAATATGAGATTAAAACTCTGCGCTCACAAGAAAATAAATTACATTACTGCACTACAGTTAGAGTAAGCTTGTTTATTTTATGAGTCATGAGTTGTTGGCACTTATGTGACACATTCCTTACCTTTTAACTATTACCATTTTTAACAGTTATTTTAATTTAGCATAACCTGAGCAGGCTTTAGTAAGACTCCAAGCTATTTGAATGATTTGCCAAATGTTACATCCAGCACAGAATCACATATGTAAGTCACCAAATAATATGGACTGGTGTATTATGTGGTGGCATGTTGTATTGTTTTGGAGACATTCCTTCACATTTTGACACATTATAACAACCAGTGATTTCCATGGTTAGTGGACATAAACTAAACAATATGAAAAAATATAAGAAATTATCCTCTTAAAAATGTCTCTCTCTCTCCCTTAAAAATATAATATAAACGAATAAATTATTATTTAATCTCTCATTAGATATTATTTAATCTCTCAGACTATACTGAAATGTCAGGGGTTACTGATATTCTTCTTCTGGTCAAAGGATTTGGACCAAGACAATTACTGCAGGGTATGTGTGTCTCCCTGCAGGCAAAAGGGACATTATCTTTGAATTCCTTGTGACAGGCCTTTCCCTCTTTTCAGACAAATGCCCAGAGACATTCCTCCCCCATCTTGCCTGTCAAGACTACAATTTTGACCTGGTTTCATTAAGCCACTGCACTGTTGATTATCCTGTTTTGACATTTGACCAGTTCGATGGTGTCTGTAACACTTTGCAGAGATAAAAAACATATAAACATATAAATAATAATCATTTTTGTCTGATGTATTCTGAGTACAATGTTTGTGAAAAGTATGGAAATATGCCATTTAACAACAATGCCACTGAAATAAGGGGGAAGGAGTGTATTGGATTATTATTGGTAATGATATAGACCTGCACAAAAACTGCAGATTTGATTATGGAATTATAGTTTGCACAAAACATATTGTGCTCTCTTTGACTTCAGCATTAATTTTCTGTTTCCATATTATAAATAATTAGATCCAAGATATATACACTGAGTGACTGAGGCACATAGTGCATTCAGACTACGTCTTTCTACCATTGATATATTATTGTGCTGATGTAAGCCATGTTGATGGTGACACATCTGACTCTCTGAGCTGTTAGACAATCAATTAATCACTCTAACAAGCACAAAGACAAACAAGCGGCACCCCAACTTTTCCAGGATGGCCTGTGTGTGTAACAAAAGGTGATCTGAGAGAGTATAATTTGATGTGCTTGAGGGATGGATGATATCACTTGGCATGATGTGTGTTTGTGTGTGTGTGTGTGTTTGTTAAGGAAGCCCTGTTATATTGGCCCACAGCAGCCTCCCCAAAATAGAGCTGAGAGCAGCTGCAGTGGGGTGGGTCATATCAGAGAGACATCAAAGCGGCCGCTCCCACCCGAGCTCTCTGATCATAAGCACTAATGGTGTAATGGGGGAGTGGAAGGTCAGTGATTGTTTTTGGTTGTTTGTGTGTGTGTGAGTGAGTGATAGAGACTGGTCACAGGCAACATACAGGAGGGCACTAGAACTTTCCGTAACACACAGTGACAGCATAGCTAAACCTGGTATTACTGTAAGACAAATACCAGATCGGGCGTCACTTCCACTGAAGTCCATCGACATCTCTAGCTGTGACCTGAAAAGAGAACGACCAGTTAGACAACGATAGGCTGTTAGTTCAGCCTGAAAAACTTCCTCTGAGTCAGCTGTGGGCCCCTGATGATTCTGTGTAAATGATCTAGGAATAAATGTGAAAATTCCTTGCTGTCTTCCATGAGAAGTATTATGCACATCCAGGTCAGCACAGCACAACTTACAGGCATGCTCAGTACTCTTACTGTCACAGCTCAGGTAACTCAGTGTCCATTTGGAGCCTCAGATTTCAGCAGTCATCATTTTTCCTATATAAAAGAACTCTGGCCTTGATCAGGGCAAAGTAACATTTCAAACATGATCGTGTCTATCTAACCCATTTCTCAGCTGTCTCTGACAAGAACCTCTTATCCTGCGTCAGAAGAGACTTTTATGACCTTTAATTATTTGTTGTTGCTGCAAACACAGAGGTTGACTCAAAAGTGGAAGGCAGTCTGCTTCTTTCATACTGAGGTTTTCGTCCTATCATATTTTTTTTTTTTTTTTTTNTTTTTTTTTTTTTTTTTATCAATCTGAGTAAAGCAGAAATTATCACATTTCTACTAACATTTGATAAATTGTGCTTGTAAAATGTATGCTGTGGACAACATGTCTTCTCTCTCCTACTCTCTTAAGTCCAGATTTATGAGCCTACAGAATGTCTACATCTTATTAAATCAGCACCTGCTCCTCTTCATCACAGTTTGATGGGACAGCCAGGAAGGCTAACTTGAAACACAATCGCCCCCTGTAGGCTGAGGGCAATAATTTCATCTTTTCAAAGATGACCTGTGAATTTGACAAGTCAGCTGTTCATTAAAAAAAAAAAAAAAAAAANAAAAAAAAAAAAAAAAAATGGTATACAAATATACCGTTCATTTACTATTAAAAATATTATCTTGTGATTAAGCAATGGATGATTCAATGTTTATAATTAATTATCTTTGTTCACTGCACGTTAGTTTTGTTATACTGTACCTATTTGCGTAATATCTAGCTATAAGCACAGATAAAATTTAATGACGATTTGCCTTCTTTTTGGGAATTTCCAGAGGAAACACAGTAAATTCATAGCTAATTTTTTATTCTAAAAAACAGAACGCCTGATATAAAACGGACCGCTTCTCCCTGCCACTGAAACACTACGGAAGAAATTTGACGTGGACAGCTGTTTACAGAAAACTGGTTCCGGGTGTCAATAACCTGGAGGCTAAAGCTAGCTGAAGCGAAATCTCCACTCCACATTCTGCTGCAGAGTGGTAAGAAATAGTTACGTGTTATGTTTAGATTACAGCCTGTTTTGATATGACTCGACTGTTTGGGACCTCTAAGATTGTTTATTCCGTCTTAAACAATGAACAACCGATAATATTAATACCAATTAAAACCGATAATACTTGTCTATCTAGGCGCTGGCTAATGCTATCTTGTTATCTCGCTAGCTAGCTAACGTTAGCAGTGCGAAGTCACTGAAACAATTTGTGAATAAGTAAGTTCTGAGATACTTGTTTTAAGTATCTCAGCCGTGATTTATTTAAAATTGGATTAACCCAAATGAGTGATCGTTTCAAACATACTGGTTTCACGTAACGCCACCTTATTTTACGTCCTTTAAATATTCCTGTATACTTGACAATGTAGCTAACGTTAACGTACATTTAAAAAGATTTTAGGCCTGACTAACGACAGCCTAGATTGATTGTTTAGCAAATCAGCACCGACGCAAATGCCAAGCCTAAGAGGTTATATAAGTACGAGTGTCTTTACGGCCATACAAAGGTATATTTAATCCTGACATTTGGTTTCTCTGTCGTTTTTCAGGACTAACAGAAATTCGGAACAGGATGGGTGAGTGATTGACTGACCTACGTTGTTGTATAGGTTATCTTTTCAGAAATGTATGAGGTAACGTCAGACAAATGGCTCTGTATTCATCATGGGTGGATGTCTGCCTGTCTGTCTTTCTCCAAGTTACGACTATTATTATAACGTCTAGTACTTAAGCGATTGAGATAATCAGTTTGTTTCCTCAGATGGTGAAGAGAAAACCTATGGTGGCTGTGAGGGGCCAGATGCCATGTATGTGAAGCTGATCTCTTCAGATGGCCATGAGTTTATTGTGAAAAGAGAACATGCCTTGACATCTGGGACTATCAAAGCCATGTTAAGTGGGCCAGGTGAGGCTTAAGTCAAATAACTGAAAGTACATTACTTTCACATTTTCTTCATAATGTCAGTATGCACAAAATCAACTCTTTGTGGATTTTTCAGTATTCCTATTTTACGATATAGACAACTCATTGGTGATGCTCAATTAGTAATGACCCTACTGTAAACTATAGGCATGACACTCAAAGTTGTGATAACAACTTCAGAGGGTGTTTTGGCTCTGAAACATCTTCTGGTGGTACTGGCTGACAGCAGACAATGGTCCACTACTAATGGTGTTGTCAAAATAATGTCAAATACAGTATATACAGTTACAGACAAATATCCAATTAAGCCCGATTTGTATACGGTACATTTTCAGAAGTGTGTAAAGTAACTTCTGTCATATACTGTTTGTAACATTAATAATCTGTTTGCATGGGATAAAAGAGTTATGTTATTGGTCTCTAAAATGAAAATAATGGAAATGTTGGTTCCATGTCTCCTTTTTAATCACACCAGAAAGACTTAAGATGAGTAATATAATAAAATGGCTATAAATTTCTTGTATATACGGCTATACCCTACTGGAGACATGTTAAAAACCTATACAAGAACTTTTGAACTGGACTTAAAAGTAAAAAGTCTTCCAGATGCTTTTGTACTTATGAAAAGCCTGTATAAAACTACCCAGAGGGCCCCTTTCCCACAGCAAATGACCTAATATTTGCATATGAATTCATACAGGACTGTAGTAGTAACCTGCGTTTATGTTTTACTAGTTGTTAAACATTAGGTCATACTGACGTGACCAGTTTGTACCACATTAAAATCAGATATGTCCAGCTGATGATGAAATACAGTATGATATAAGATGCTGAGACCACTACCTCTCTACAGTATAGACCTTGTTAACTGTTACTATGCTACTGGCCATCCCCTTTCAGAATGCGTATTTGTGTCAAAAAATGTTCAGTATATTGGTGACGTTTTTTTTTTTTTTTTTTTTTTTTTTTTGTTGTTGTTTTAAGTTAGGTAGTAGATTAGTTGAAGGTTTGTAAGATATTGGGTTCTCTTGTAGTTCAGATAATTTTGTCCAGTTGGTGGCACTGTGCACCTTCTTTATGACAATTTAGTTACCATTTACACGTTTTAGCACAAGAGTAATTACTCTTGTGCCAAAATGCTTTACAGCTCTCTGATGTTACTGCCTTTTTTCTGCATAGCATCTTTGCAGAATTATCCTGTGTAATACCTTAATTGCAGATAGGATATCCATACATTCAATTTTCAGAGCATGAATCAAAAATGTTACATCCTGCTGAAAATTCTGAAAAATGTCAATTTCTGCTCATTGCACCTACTGTAACCTTCTATCTGCAGGTCAGTTTGCTGAGAATGAAACCAATGAAGTGAACTTCAGGGAGATTCCTTCTCATGTTCTATCCAAGGTCTGCATGTACTTCACCTACAAGGTCCGTTACACCAACAGCTCCACAGAAATACCTGAATTCCCCATTGCTCCGGAGATCGCACTGGAATTGCTCATGGCTGCAAATTTTTTGGATTGCTAAAATGATAGAAATAATGTAGTGGGTTAAAACATTTTTAATTTTTTTTTTGACTATTTAACTTGTTTTGCCATGTATATCATATAAATACATGAGTGAGTATGTCATTATCAGTGTGTTATTTTTTTTCTTTTTGCACCAGGCTTTCTTTCATAATTTTATTGTTAGTAAAGGATTTCATTTTAATATAATACATGGGTATGGCAGACTGCACCAGTTGCCCCAGAATGTGACAAATGTGGCTACTGCCACCACCTAACCCCCAAGAAATCTTTCCTCACCTCTTCATCTTAATAAAGACCTGTTTGATGAGCACTTTAGTGCCAGTTGTTACCTTGTTCCACATGCTGAGTCATTGCACTTTCAGTAACATTTTTCACAAAAAAAAACAACAAACAAACAAGAACAAGTGTGGTGTTTGGTGGTGGTGGGGGTGAGGGTCAGAATCAGCATGTTTTTGGGGTAAGTAATGTATTCTGTAATGCCTTGCATCCCTTTCTTTTGAAAAATCACCATGGATACCTTGCTTCATGTGGTAAATGGTGTGCAGTTTTTCCATTTAATGGACTTTTTTTTCCTTGAGAGATAAAATAACACTATTTGAAGTGTATTATGAGAATATCTTTTATCTCAAATGTTTCATCTGTAACACGAGATGTACAGCAAGGTCTAATTTCTAAGTATTTTAATGCAGGTACACCTGAACAGAATGCTGACTGAGGAATGAAAAGGATTAGGAAACTGATAATAATCTGACTCAACTCCAAATGACTTTTTTAAGGTCATGCACAGTAAATCTGCCAGGAAGAACAGGCTCTGTGCCAGTGAAATACTGATGCATCATTGAGCAGCTCATTTTTGATTTTCCACTATGGCAGTGTCAGTTCATGATATAGGTACACTGTGAACCCTTCAACAGCGAAATATGATAAATGACGAGTATTTGATACATGTTCTAAAATAAGGTTGTGGCTGGAAACTATGATATTTAGGTTTTGTTTTCTAATTGACACAAGTGTCATCAAAGCTGGCAGAATGTCAAGTGTGAACTGATGTGTCGCAGTTCAAAATAAAAGCAGTTGCCTGTAACCTGTAAGGCCCCATTATTAGCACATTAGCAATATGTTTACATATTGCAGCAATAATATAATTGTGAAGCTTATGGTAAATGTTGCGAGTCTAGAGCTACAATTAGTGTTTAACATTTCAACACTAAAAGTCCCCATGTTATTTCAAATAGCAACTGCAGTATAGTTGCTTATATTTTCTGAGAAACTTTAAGAGGTTTAAAATTTAATTGTAATTAAAAACAAGTATTCTAAACTGATAAAAGCATACTCCATAATATTTGATTAATTTCAAACGACATAATTTGCTTATTCAGAATGTGTAATAGTAATTACACCTTAAAGTTTTGCTCATGTAATAAGTTCTTTTTTTAATAACTGGAGGATGATAAACTGATGAAAAATACTAAGTATAATCCGAGATGGCAGAGATCGTTAACCCTGCCTGTGCTCCCATGTTGAGTTTTAATATTTTATTGAATTCAGCCTTAAAGATACTACATAAAGAGTTAAAATGAATGGGGGTGTGACACGTCACTGGTTTGGTTTGTTTTTGCCTGTCAAAACAAACACGTGACTCGCTGACGTACAGTTCTCCGCTCGCGCTGATGCAGGGGGGTTTCCATCATGGCGTCGATGCAGGTAAGAACACAACTGACAACGGTCGCATATTTATTAATTTACCCGACTTTCACTCTTCACGTTCTTGCCATTTTAATAAACACATCTTTTAACTTTATGTCTATGTTTCAAGTAGTGATGACATTCAAATTTTAGCGGTGGAATATATCCTAAACGGTTAAGGTTAAGTGCCTCGGCTCTGCTAGCCATACCAGTAGCCTAACATCATCAACAGCACTAAGTCAAGACTACCTTGCTTTACCAGGAACTAGCTTCCTATATCTAAATATTGTTGACTGGTGATGTAAATGATTTTTGCGATAAATATAGAATATGATGTTCTGAGCTGACGGCTGTTTTGTAAGTAACCGCCGCCTGTTTGTTGGCTGACGTAAACGTTAGCTTGCTAGCAAGCCAGTGCGCAGATTGACCGATTCGAATTTCCTCTGGAGCTGAACAGGTGCATAGCTTCAATCAGCTTGCTATGTATCGAAACGATTTACGTTTTCCTTGTGTTAAAACTCATAAATCCAACTTCATACGCTAGTTTGCTGTGAATCTGGGTTTGTTGTCTTAAGTTAACACATCTCTCATAAACAAACAGACTGTTTGTTTCATACTTTATGGATATTTTTGGCGAGTGCTAATGAGTCATTGCTCAAGGTGGAGTTTGGCTTTCGGGGATGTATCTTTTTTTTAATGAATTTCCTTGATATTTTTAAGTTGGCGTGTTTACGATCGTAAACGACATACAAATTATAGAACCAATGGACATTATTTTCTTCAGGGTTTTTTTTTTTTTATATATATTTGCCTTCATTATTTCTTCATTACTGCTATAGTATTTGCCAGAAACCCAAACATGTTCTTTCCAACAGAAAAGGCTACAAAAGGAATTATTAGCCCTGCAAAATGATCCACCCCCAGGAATGACCCTCAACGAAAAAAGTGTACAGAACACCATAACGCAGTAAGTATTTTTTTTTGTTTGTTTTTTAATACCATGTACAAGATAGCAGGAGAAGGTGCATTTTTTTCACACAGCCAGAATGACATAAAATGAATTGGCAGTAATTTCAATTACCAAAAATTATATGTTGTTGTGTATTATTTAAAAATGTGAAAACATTTTACTGGTGCTGTCTTCTTTAAAGTGAGAATTTGCTGCTTTTCTCTGTGTCATATAACTAACTTAAATTCCATGGCTTTATAGCTATTGATAAGACACAATAAGAAATTTGAAGACATTACTTTGGACTTTGAGAACTTGTGATTTAATTTTTTTTTTTATTTATTTGACATTTGATAAACTAAAACATAAATAAAAAAATGATACTGTAAATAACCAAAGATATACATACACAGACTCACAGTAAACATCAATACACTATCCATCCAGTACTCACTGAAGATGGTATACATATTACATACACACACACACATATCCATGTGCCTATGAAATGCTCTACATAGTTATGATGAAGGAGCATGATAGCAGGAATGTCTGGCCGTACACATGTAGCGAAGTAATAGTAGCACTAGCTGTCGTAGTAGGTATTTAGACACAAACAAAAGCTCTTGTAGCCCCAGAAGTGACTGATGAGGAATTGGGGTCACTCTAGAGACTGGCAGCTGTGGGTCCTAATGCAGTGTCACTGTTCATCTTTATAAAACATTTAACAGTTGGCATGCAAGCATTAGGCTAGTGTAGCAAAGAACAGGCTGCTTAGCTGACCCTTCTGTCTGGGTATCTTGGTGTCCTGTAAACCTCCATGGTTATTGTTGCTGTGTGAGTCAAATTGTGTCTGATAAGCAGTAACGATGAATTGAGTTGTGGTCTTGTAAATGATACTCGACAAGTTCTGGGCTGTCATTCAGATGTTTTTCAGCTGCAGGCTCTCGGCATTGTTTGTGGCTGTCACTACACTGTCATGCAGTTCAGAGCGTCTTCTACATCCCCTGCTACATTGTTGTGCTCTATTAAAGATGAAATATGTTGGAAGTGCTTATGAAGCAGATCTTTCAGCCATGTAAGATCCATCCCATTAGATAACATTCACCTGTTACCTTGAATGAATGTGCTCTGTTTGGCATGATTGACAAGTCTCCCAACCAGTTCAGCTGGTCTTCCTTGTCAGTGTGCCTTATAGATCTGAGATTATATATATATGGGTGTGCTTCTTTATGTTGAATTCTAGTAGTGTTTGGGTTGTCTTTTTATTAGTAGTGATCACTGATTTAGTAGTTAAGACTTTTTGTCTTCCCTTTTTTTATTGAACATACAGTATGCTGGAGTAAGCTCCATATAATGTAGTTCTATTTGGCAATGAAGCTAATCTTATCATTTTAATACAGACAGGGAACAAAGCTCAGTTCAGACAATGTGCATGTGATAAATCGACCACATGTTTTCATTTTTATAGCTTTTGTTTATATAGTCTACTCTGTCTCTTGGTGCTGCTCATTAGATTACAGTGTCTTTCAGCTGACTGTGACAGTACAGGATGGCTTAGTTTGATGGTGGAATGAGAGTGAGCCTTACAAACAAGGAAACTGACATATTATATGTCAGCACTGCTATCTGTACTTAGATTGTCCTGACTCCCTCCCCATTGGCTCAGTGTTATTTCTGTTGAATGGATCATTGAATCACCAGCATATGGGGAATTTGAGTAAGTTGAGCGTAAGGTCCTGGGAGCCCTCGCCTGTCATCAGAGTGGGTTGCATCATGTGTAGCTCAGCTGTCATTCAGCATGAGACTGTATTCCTCTAGGCTTTTTCCAAACAAAATGACTGCTTCTTTCTGATGTGCTGATCATTAGCCTTTCTAAGAAGGGATTTTAAAACAGGACTGACTTCTTATGGAGGCCTAAATGATAATGTGCCCAAGGCTATTTGAAAGAAACATGAGGTTACAAACCTGAACAACAGCCACAAGTCTCTTGATGTCCTGTCTGTACTGCTGGCCTGGAAGAAATTAGGTCAGAGATAGTGGTGCTGCCATCAGTGTTTCTTTTTGTTCTTTGAGGTTTCTGCTGTTGCAGGCAATCCCTGGATATGTTATGCATTGGACTTGATAATTTATCTTTTTTTTTTTTTTTTTNTTTTTTTTTTTTTTTTTTTGTACCAGGGACGCTACATTTATCCTCTGATTATGTGGATTAGGAAAATATAGATACATTGAAAAGAGAGACTGTCCTTCAGCCCAAAGACACAGGATCAAGCTCCTGTGTTTCCAATCATCTGCCATGCTGAGCAAGACATTGAATCCCTGTCAGTTCCAAGGACGCAGTGCTTTAGTCAGGATACTGAAGCAAAAATAGGTTTTGTCTACTGGATCAATAAAGTATCACATTATTACAAAACCACTGTCATATCCTAGCAGAATATTGAATATCATCAAATTGAGTCAGGCTAAAAGTTTTTGATTACAGACTTATTTCAGCATTGGTAGCTAATGTTTTGTGTACTTTTTTTTTTTTTTTTTTNTTTTTTTTTTTTTTTTTTAATGAGAGTGAGACATGTTCCATGCAAGTCATCATGCGCACAGTCCTAAGTAATTCACTGATGACAAATATTAGTGATAGTAGTAAAAATGCAATAGTATTATAACCTGTCTAATTAACATTGTTCCTTTCATTTAAGGTGGATTGTAGACATGGAGGGAGCACCTGGCACACTGTACGAAGGAGAGAAATTTCAGCTGCTTTTCAAATTTAGTAGTCGATATCCTTTTGATTCACCTCAGGTAATCAACAGATATGTATTTGTTGTAACTTTTTGTTGAATTCCTCATTGAGTCAATCAAAAGCCACAATTTAGATGGCAGGACACTCCAAATGAAATCAAACTTGGTGGGTTTATGCAGGTTAAATGATGAATATGCTGCCACATTGGCTTTGATCACCACAGTGTGCATGAATGCTGGCTCGCTGAACTTGCCAAACTTTTACCACATATACCACATGTAGTGCCGTATTTGACAGCAGCAGCATGAAAGTATGACAAATTCAATTTAAGATGAAGTACACTGCTGGACTTTCTCACTAAATATGCAACATCCATCCAGAAATTCCTAATTATGAAAAGCAAAGTCAAACCAGAGGCACTGTATATACAGGAGGTTGGGAAGTACAACACAGGAAGTGCCTTTTCCAAACAAAAGGCAAGCAAGGCAAGGTAAATGTATTTGTACAGCACATTTCACACACAAGTATAATTCAGATACATAGACATGAAAGCAGACATAAAATTTCAACACAAAGTAACTAATAGAATAAAATCATTTTAAAAAAATGTGGTTTACAAAATGAAGTAAAATACAATAATTAAAACTAGGTAAAAGTAAAGTTTTTTGTTTTTAGGCTCAGTTATAAGATCATGTAAACGGAAAAGTTTTCAGCTTAGATTTGAAAGTGGCTGAAGTGGAGGCACATCTAATCTCCTCAGGGAGTTTGTTCCAGCTGTGGGGGGGCATACCAGCTAAATGCAGCTTCACCATGTTTAGCATATAGTCTTGGTACAACTAGCTGTCCTGTCTGTCCCTGAGGATCTAAGAAGCTGGTAGCTGGTTTGTATTCAGTAAGTATTGTGGTCCTAAGCCATTTAGCCATTTAGTGTATAGACTAGTAACAGTACTTAAAGTCGACTCTGAACCTGATTGGGAGCCAGTGCAAGGATCTGATCACTGGGATGATGTGTTCAGTTCTCTGTTTTTCTGGTGAGAATTCTTGCAGCAGCATTTTGAACGAGCTGCAGCTGTCTGTCTGTCTCTTACGAAGCAAAATGAAAAACTTAAGACCAGCATGAACAGTCTGCTACATCAATTGCCAGGATGCCTATGATAATCACAGAGAACACATTAGCCATACGTTTATAATGAAATTGATTTTAAAGCATTGAAGCTAGAAATTCACTTAGGCAGGGAGCAGAGTTCCTGCTGAAGGCATGTTTAAGGGGAGTAGCTTAACTCAGCAATCTTATTTCACATATAAAGAGCCTGCACCTAAAAATAGAGAAGGAGTCAGTGTAGAGAAAATGAGATAACTTAGTAAGCTACTGTCTACCTACTTCTGAAAAAGGAATGACAGGTTGTCATCATTGTCCTCTTTGCACACCTCCTGGGGCTCTGGTGGTGGTGCACTGATAACTGGTACATTGCATCTGTAAGTGTGAGGATGTGTGCAGCATTTTAGAAGACCACCATTTTGAATGTAATTATCAGAAAAAACAGTAGCATACTCAAACCCAATCCACCTAATTTTACAGAGAGCATACTGGTAGTTGGTCATTGTGCCATTTTCTACAATGGTTTTCCAGCCATTGAGAGCATGCTGCGTTTGATTTAATTTGGAGCATATTGTTGGGCAATGGGTTGGTTGCACAGTGAATAAGGCAGCAAAGATTTAGCAATTTGATAGCAAGGCTGCCATTGTCTATGCAACCATGTCAAATTGCTTTGAGAGCATACATGTCAAATGTAGTGGTGAAAATATTGAAAATTCTGATGTGCATAAATCAACAAAAAGAGCAAAATACAAAGATAATGCCAGTAATTTAACATGCGGATAGGGAGGCAACATGCTGCACATTGCATCTACCTGCTCTGCCAGTTCAAGTGATCATCTTTTGCTCCATACTCACATAAATCAGAGACTTCAGATCACTTTGCTGAATGATATAGAGCCTGCTCTCTCCTGTGAGGCCCAGTCTCCTGCCGGACTGGCTCAACCCACTGTTACCCTTAATTACGCTCTTAACCAACTGACTGGCTTCCTGTGCTTTACCACTTCAGTACCACAATCTTAATCCCCATCTCTGACAGTTTAGTCCCAACTCTCTCTTCCTTTTCATTGCTACTATCCTGTTACTTGTTTTTTTTTATTTTATTTTTTTTATAGAAGTCTCTTACAATTCCCTCTTGGTTTCCCATTCCATTTCCCATTCTATTCTCTCTTCCGTTTCTCACCCCTGGCCTCTCTGTCCTAATCCCAGAGCCTCATATTGCTGGAGGGCTCAGCCTGAGCTCATATAGCAAGTCTCATTATTTTCTGTTATTCATGCAAAGATCCTTACTCTCCCAGTTTGGCTCTCTGACTGCCTCAGTTGAAAATAAAGTGAGAAAAAGGTTATTGTTAGGGTGACATTCAGTGAATTGTCTTCACACCCATGAATTTTTTTTTTTTTTTTTTTTTGTCTCACTGTTGCAGGTAATGTTCACGGGAGAGAATATACCTGTCCATCCTCATGTGTATAGCAACGGTCACATCTGTCTGTCTATTCTAACAGAAGATTGGTCACCAGCCCTCTCAGTGCAATCAGTTTGTCTTAGCATTATCAGCATGTTGTCCAGCTGCAAAGAAAAGGTAAGGGATCTAGAATGATGCTTGGGGAAAATAATAGCATTTTGTATAGACTTTGCTTTTTACATGTAAATCTAGATATGTATGGAGTCTTCATTCATGTTCTTCTGCAGAGACGACCGCCTGATAACTCCTTTTACGTAAGAACGTGTAACAAAAATCCAAAGAAGACAAAATGGTGGTATCATGGTAAGTAATTTTAGTTACTGATTTACTTACTGATTTTTATTAATTTTTTTAACATTGAGCAACAGAAAATTAATCAACATTGAAGTAAATTATTTTTCTCTTATTCTTCGCAGATGACACATGCTAATGTACAAACTTTGTAATACTCTTAGAAGAAATAAATCCTACTGACCTACATAAAAGCACTTTTTAATCATTCAATCTTTGAACTCTGACCTTTGACTGGAAAAATGGACACCATGCGCTGGAAGCTCTTGCCTGCAGTTGGATGCATGTTTTAGATTGTTGTAATATAGAAAAAGAATATAAAGGAACATCCAGATGCACCCAAGATGGACTGTTTTTGGCAAAAAGAATAGTAATGCAGCAAGCAAGCAAGGTGGATTTGTAGTGAGATGATTATAATTCCTGTTTTAAAATTATTCTTGTTACTTTATTTGTACGTGGGTGCATTTTAAGGTCCTTGTGTTGTGCAATAACAACTGATGAATGCATGCTTGGGCCTACAAAGAGAAATCCAAATACGATTGTTTTCTGGAAGGGATATGATCATCATAACCCCAAGAAAATGCTTCATCTGTTTATTTTTTATATGCACTGTGAAAGTATGTAGTTAACAAAGGCACTATTAGTACATTATTCCTGATTTACAGTTTTACTGTAAGCAGTCCTCCACTTGTTTATCAGGTTGAAGTCTCATAGTTTGTATTCATTAGGATTAAACACCATTTTTGGCTTCATCTTCCAACTTGAGACCTAGTTGCAGTTCTTCCTGCTGTTTGACAGAATGTTGCTTCGGATAGAAATAAAACTGATATGATAGATCACTTTATCAGCTGATGACCAGTGTACATCTCTTTTTCCTGATGGGCTGATGTAATGTCCACTGTTTCAGCCTAGAAGATGTGCAGCAGTCTCTCTTCCATTTAAAGAATGTCTGTCAGAGCACATTGTCGCATGATCCGTTTTTATTTGTATGATACTTTTTTTTATTATGCTTTAATCTTCTGAAATGTCTCAGATTTTAAATGTCACCTTGAGGTTTTTTTTTTTTTTTTTTTTTTTNACTTTGAAGGGAGGGAGGGAGGGGGAGGGGGTGATGGGTCAGTATGTTTTGGTTTGATTTTGTTATTTAATTAAGGTCTTTGTTTGATTTCCAGAATGGTAATGAAAAGTAAAAAGAGAAGTCTTGAAAGAAGTCGTAAAGGTGAGGGTTTGACCTCTCTGGTCAGAGTTTTGGCTCAGGTACTTTTTCAATAAAGAGATCACCTCTAAAACGATACCCATCAGATATTTTGAATTTAACTATATTTTCACCAAAAGAGACTGTTATGTTGTAAAATTATAACATGTCTAAAACTATTGTATATAAGTCTTTAAACTGATAGATGATTTGAAAGAAATCAGCAATGGATGCTTTATAGCAGAATGATAATAGGAGTGCTTTATTTATTTGGAAGTTAGTCTGCATCTTTTGCTAAGTAGGATGTGTACGACAATAGTACTGTTGGAAAAAAAAAAAAAAAAAAGGTTAATAGTTTTACAGTAGGGGTGCATGCAGTTTCAAACCCTGCTTTTTCTTATTGGCATCAGACATTATGGTCTTTCCATCACTTAGGTAATGGCTTATGGGATGGATGTTGCAAACCTCACTTGCAGAGGCTGTGTTTTTTGTTTTTTTTTCTTTGTCATTTCAGACTTTAATCACTCATTCCTAAAGAAATCTTTATGGCCATCCAGTCAGATATACTTGAATTTTCCATCTTGGGTAGTTTATATTGTGTTTGCTTTTATTTTTCAGGATCTAGCTGAGTTTCTTGAATGGACTTGAGTGAATGTTAAGATACTCTACTGTAGAGCAGCATACCGCTATCTCAAAACTTAGTTGATAATATGAAGACATTTATTTAACCAATGATTTTCATTATTATTATTTTTTTTTTTTTATGTTTTTTTTGCTAGCTTCATTGTAATGGTCTGTTGGGTGTCATGCTGTCAGAAAAGGAACACAGAACTGAAATGATTGTTTAAATGCAGTCGCAGCAACATTTGTACTGGGACAAAACCTTCATTAGTGGACAGCGGATTAGTTGACATTTTAAAAAATGAGTGAATATGTTACAAGGGTTTGGATGTGTCATTTTCTCCCCTTTTTTTCAATGTGGTTTGAACTCTTAATTTGCAGGTTGTTGTGAGTGATAAACACCAATGAAGGTGTGTTATTTATATTTGAAAATTTGTTCTGGGATGTGCAAGCTCCATGTAATAGGTGCCTGTCCATTTTCATAATCAATAATAAAAGCAAAGATTCACTTTTAATTCAACTTTGTTTTGCACTGTGATTGTATGCGTAATGCTTCAACCGGGGGGGGGGGNGGGGGGGGGGGTACTCACAAAATTTAGCTTAGCTTCACTTAAGTCAGTTACGTCTGATCTTATATGGTGCTCAATATGTACTTAGTGAGGAACATTAAGATTTCATCTGAGAAAAGAAATGTTTTATTTGAGCTGCACTAAAAACTTGGTATGCCCTTATGCTTGCTCACAGAACTTTATAAATTTACATAAATTAAAATGCAATTCCATATCATCAAGGAACTCTAACATTAACTAAAGCTATCAAGCTGTCTATATACTGCAGAACAGGCTATTTTATGCAAAATATTTAAATACAGGAAAAACAGGAATATTAAATCTCATTTGAGAACTGATAAATGAAGCCCATTGATGGATTCTTTCTGTTTCTCTTTGGCCTTTAAATTTTATTCATTGCAGGGCCCAGGATTCATGGTTTTTACGTTTTTGTTTTGTTTTTTTACAATTTTTTATAAATTTTTTAACCAGTGGGATCTCTTCTTGTGCTTGTGTGTGAGAGTAAGTTCAGGATGATGCCATAAAACCAAATGAAATTGGTTTAATGGCACCATCTACTGGTCATATCAGTAACCTGACGATCTATCACTGGAGATCCACAATGCCTTTTGATTTGAGGTTGTACATATCACACTTCTTTTCATATTTCTCTCCCCTCCACATGGAGGTCAGGGTACGGGGTCAATAGATCAGTGCTGCTGAGTGCAGGGGTGTACCAAAGAATTCTGGACCCCCCACTGTCCCTTATAATAAAATGTTCTCACTGGAATTTTCAAGCTGTGGGGAACAAAAACAGCCACCATACATTTTACCTCTGTAAGAAAGGCACTACCTGGATGTGCAGGACTCTGATTCAAGCATTTATTTTGGCCAACATCTGTCCGCAGATGTAATAAGCTTTATAATTAACTTCATTATAAGCCAACTTTATAAGATGCTCTTAGGCCGATTTCTAAGTATAAATGTAAAGCTTCGTGTCAAGTAACAATTACACGCGTGACTAAAATGTGTATCGATAAATATACTAATATTTAGACATTGATCAACTTAAATTCGATGTGCAGAAAATAAGTTTATTAAGATTCATTGTTGGCTCTAATCAGAGGTAGCACTATGGAAGCCTCAGGAAGCAAAGCAAGACTGAACCATTCGTTTCATCGCGGGGGTGGCAAGATTCTTTCAAGATTCTCCGCAAACTCATAACAACGGTTAATTGGTGATGTACATTGACTTCACATTTACCACTTTATACTTACCATAAAAACAAAACTCACTCCTTGCGAGGTTTTAAAATCATATATGATTTCTATGTAATTGTACGTATTTTCATTTTTTTCACCCTGACATAACGTGGTCTCTTCCTATTTCCATCCAGTTCTCTTTAGTGTTTGCCAATGTTGGAGGTGTAACTGGGGTCTGGCCCTGGACAAAGGTAAAAATATACCTTTAAATACTAGTTATGTTGTTGTCAGGTAGTGTCTGGGTTATTCGATCCACTGCTGTCTGTCCGTACATAATACTGGGTGGTCTGAAATCCCCCAGACTTTCTTGGAGGATGGGGCGGAATGGAGATGCTAGCAAGAGGGGTGCTCGGCCGATCAGCCATGATGAGCTTTAACCGGCTAAACTAGCATAGCTGGATGTGGCTAGCTGGTGTTTATTCGTCAGTAGAAGAAAAGAAAATCTCATAATCATGGCAGCATGCATGCTCAACCATTTTGTCGATGTGTTTTTAGGGGTTGACATTTGCAGGAAACACCGTTCGCTTGTTGGTAACGTTAGCTTCCTGCAAAACTGAACACCTCGAAGCTGAAATGTAGGTTCAGGGGTTGGAGAGCTCTCTGCAGCCCTGACAATAAATCCTAAACTAACACCACCTCCATACCCAAATTACCGTCTAAGCCACCAGTGCATCTAGGTTGCTGTTTAATAATATTACTGTGAGAACATCAAGTGCACGCAAGAAATCAAAAGAAAAATCATGAAACTTTAAAGTACAAGGTAGAGATTGCATGCATGACATTAAGCTGCACACATGAATACAATTTGTCATGCTGTAGTAGTAACGCCCAACTCTAAGCAACTGACACATGGATATCACGTGCAGTCGTAAATAACTATGAAAACACCTATGATCTGAAAACCTGAATTAATGTTTCCTTTTACCTGCTACAGGTATTAGGCTTAGTAGCTCAAAGCTGTGTCAGTGTGATCTCTATTCTTTTTTGTATTCACAATTACATGATCTCAGAAGTTATTGTGCAAGGAGAGATTGCCCTTCAGCTGGAGGCATTGGTTTTACTGGTTTTCAGTGATACCTGCTAGTTTGCAGCAGGCATCCCTCCTGGTTAAGGTGTCTATTTGCAAGGTGATTTTTCTGTCACCTTATTATAAAAAAAACTGCCAACTAGTGAAATAAAAGCCATTAGTGGAGCTCCTTTGGTAAAATTATGTTGCTTTCTTCAGTTTATACTTTTAAATTGATATTTTCTCAGTGATAAAATGGTAATATTGTTTGCTTGTGTAAATACCTGGGTGTTACAGACTTCGGATATCATATCAAAAGCAAATTGTCAGTAATGTCTGAGTTATGACTGTGTTTTTTTGTTGTCCTACAGCGTTGTAGAGGAAAATTACCTCTTGTGTGTAGCACCACTCTGTTTCTATTACTGGGACTGTGTGACATTGATATGTAAACACCACTCTCTGTTTTTGCTGAGAATATGTACAGCCTAAAAAACAACGTGGCCTAACAAGCAATATGACCCCGAGCTGACACCTGGTTTGTGAAGAAGAGCAAAGAACAAAGATCAGAGGGTCGTGGGAATGACTGTTATTGACAGAAGATGTGACTGGACAATATCTGCTTATTATGTGATATTATAACCAATGAAATGTGAGAATGCTTTGGAAACTGTTTTTGCACAATACCCAATACAGTGAAATGTCTTTTCTGAGTTCAGGGTCTCACCTCAGAAAAATTTAGAGTGTGCTGCTTGCTCAAGCAATAAAGATTCTGCTTCAAACTCCAAAAAGGTGTTGGTAATCAATTTGCCGCCAGCGTGCACACAGCTACACATCATTCATTTCCTTGAGCCTGTATACAAAACTCATGTCATGTATGCACAGGCCATCAGCTATGTGTATGTACCAAAGTAATTTAACTAATCAAAATATCACATGTATGTCTAAAAGATGCATAAAAAAGTTAATGTGGGTTTGGTTAAGCCTTGCTGCACTGATGCATTGGGCTTTCTCTGCTGTTCATGTCGGCCTCTGTACCTCTTTAGTCTCTTCATCAAATGTCTCACTCAGGCTAATAACACAGAATTCCCTCCATTTTCCAGGGAGCTTAGCAGTAATAGTAGCAAAACTCCTTCAAATAAAGGCTCACTGTCCGGGTGTATTCAGTACCGGTGGATCAGAATGTCAGATTGGCCTCAGGCTCAGTTTTAAATTTGTTGTCCTCTTTTTACCCATAGAAATCATCAAATGAAACTTAGCAGCTTAGTGTGTAAAATTAGTTTGGATTTATGCGCACTTGTACTAACACATGCATGATTAATGGCTAATGATGCAGCTCTTTGCTTCATTAGCTACAGTTTTAAAAATTATTTTGACATTTAGAAATTGAACAACTCAGATTTTGTCCTCAGCGTGTTCCTTACAAGCTTTAAAGTTGTTCATGTCTGTTTCCAGGAATAGAGCATGGCTCAAGTGAAAGTACAGACCTCAGCACCCCTGGCTGGTCCTGGCCTCTCTCCTGGAGTTTCCCCCACGGCCATNAAGTACAGACCTCAGCACCCCTGGCTGGTCCTGGCCTCTCTCCTGGAGTTTCCCCCACGGCCATGGCCAGCCCAGGATCCCTGGGTCTGCAGCCCTCCGTCAATGGCACAGGCCCAGCCCCCACACCTGTCTGTCCTGCTCCTTCAGTCGGATATGGGGACGCCCCTGTGTCTGCCACATCGCCAGGTAGAACTCCTACAGAATTCTGCTGAATAGAGTAGCTTTCGTTGGGGAATCAATAGGTATAGTTATAACTATATGGCTAAAATTATATTCCTTTATCACTTTGAAGAAAGTCATTGTTCATAATTTGTATTCATAATTATTTGCTAAATTACTAAGTTCAGTCAGCATTCACTAATAAATTGCCACAGATGTTGTTAAAGAAATTAATATTTGTCAATATTACAGAGCCAGCATTATACAGTTAGTGTGTAGAAATTTGATTTTGATCCAAACTGTTAGGAAAGGTGCTTTAGACAGAATAATCCTCCTTTTCCACTTATTTGACCTGACAGAAGTGATGAAAATCACATGAGAGTCAGCATTCTTTTAAAACATTTGAATATTTTTTAGTGAAAATATGTAAACTAAAATTTTTGAGCCTTAATTTCAGGCTACAGCTTCAAGGGATGGGATAGACTGAAATGAAAAATATTACTTGGAAAATTATTAGCAGGTACAATCTTGACCTCATCAGACCATTTATGTGATGTGCTGGCTAACTCATGTCTCATTTTCATAACACGGTCTGAAAAAGGTCAGCTTCATGTTGGGAAATGTTCAGTGTCAATGACTGACTGACAGTCTTTCACTTTTCACTATGTGAATATTATGATGTTAATCTCTGCATATGGTTCTCTTTTGTCTTTTACCATAGCTGTGCAGTTGAGTATATCAGGTTTCTTTGTTCTGTTTTCAGGCCCGCCCCAGGAGAACATGGCAAACCCTAAAGAGAAAACTCCCATGTGTTTGGTGAATGAGTTAGCCCGTTTTAATAGGATCCAACCTCAGTACAAGCTGCTCAATGAGAGAGGCCCTGCACATGCCAAGGTGTGGAGTTGGGTTCATAACCCTGAAGTCAGAATTTACATAGAAATGTACAATGTCATTGCTAATGTTGTCAACGTATAGGATTATAGCAAAGATTGTTGTGTAATATTTAGTATTTCTGAAGTCATATATATTTTCAGAGCTTGACATAAGGAATCGGTTAGGCTTTGTCTAATTTATCCATCAAGCAGAGACCCAGACCCAGCATTTGGATTATCAATGGGTTACTTGACAAATGTGTTGTAAATTCACATCAAAGCAAACGCAATTGTTGGAACAAAAAATACATTTTCACTTTCATAGTCTATTCTAAGACAGAACCATTGACTGAAACAGATTCATTCCAGAATGACATTTTGAAATGTGAAAAAAGGCCACTTCTACTGTTATTTAACAGCGTAGTTAGTTTTTGAGTATGTGTTTTGTTTTTTAGTAGTTTTCATAGTCATGCAGAATTTAGCCAGCTCTCGCCATATGGGATGTACGGGTATGTTCTTCAAAATGTAGTTGCTGCCAGGTAATGTCTTTCCCTCTGGGTGTTGCTGTTTTAGATCTTCACAGTGCAGCTGACTCTTGGGGAGCAGGTTTGGGAGGCGGAGGGCACCAGCATTAAAAAGGCCCAGCACTCCACAGCTGCCAAAGCACTGGCTGAGAGCGTCCTTCCCAGGCCAGCACCCCGCTCCCCTAAAGTGGACATCAACAGTAACCCAGGTACTGCAGCCACAACAACCCCTCATGGTATCTTCACAAGGCAAATGTTTTTGAAGGCTCACCTCTAAATCTCACGTGCTACTAAAGGCTAAAGGTCAAAAATACTATTGGACCAGAAGCAGTTAGAAGTGGAAAACACATTTGCCATCAGCATCGTTCCAAAAGCAGGAGGTGTTTTCCCTCAAGTGAAGCTTACAGAAATAATTTAAAGTAAATGGAGACATCCTGAGCTTAATCTCCAATACTTTATTTACAGCTGTTGAAAATAAACAACAAAGTAAAACATTTTAATTTGCGTTAATGAGGTGCTTTAGCTGCAGCAGCACACAACAGATGCTGTTTTTGATGTAGGAGCCAGACGCAGATAATGATCTGTCAGAATAAAAAAAAAAAAAAAAAAAAAAAAAAAAAAGCACAAGCCTGATTGGCTTCCTTGCGATCTTGTCAACTGTGAGTTAAGAGCTGCAATCAGTAACATTTTATTGGCTGTTTGCACAAAATTGAGCACAATATATCAGCAGGGGCTCGCGAGTGTTACGATCAATACCATTCACTGCTGTTCCTCAGTTACTGCAGAGATTTCAAGCTTTCTAAACATGCACAGCCAGCCCAGTTGTTTTTGATAAGGATACTCCAAACTCCTCACTGTCGTATTACTGCCCTCTGCTGTTCATCTTGTTTTTCTTGTGGCAGTGAAGGAAATCCACTGCAGCACCACCATGTTTCATGCGCACACAAAATCAGAAGGCAGAACACATTCAGGATGAGATCATGATGGTCCCAACAATGCCATTTTCTCTCCATGCCAAACGGAAAGTTTCAGCATTTACTTGGACCTCCTGCTGCAGGATTTTGACTTCCAGGCATAGCTTTCGAGCCACTCAATAAATTTGAATAATCCAAGTTCAGAACAAGCCAGCAGAGGCCTTTACAATAAATACAAAGTGCAGGCTTGTGTTTTATCTGTGGCCAAGTTCATGCCCCTAACCTAGCCTCACGTTTCTGCCCTTTATGGCATTGCTATAGTTAAAGGCCTCAGAGCAGCTTTTAATGAGATTAAGAGTTCCCGGTGATAGATTATGTAACATCAGTGGGGAGCTGTGGGATTAGCAGCGCATACCATTACACACAGTCAGACAGCAAGGAATCTTGCACCATTTTCACACAGAAAAATAACATCCTCATATTTTTACATTACAAGCTGTACTCAGTGTACAATCCAGTTTGACAAGTTAACACAAGATGGACTTGTGTTGGTTGGTGTACAGCTTTATTTCCTGACATCAGATATATGTAATTTTCCATCCCATTTATAGATATTGTTGTCTGACCTGAAACTCCTTTTTGGTCATGCCTAGCAAATGATGTACTCCGTTTCCACATATTTCTGATGTAGCTGTGTTGTATTTATTTCCATGACCGTAATACTTACTCTTTATTGCAAGATTTCAGTTCTTTGGGTTTTAATATTCCAAATTTTGTCTTTCTGTGGCCTTCCACACATACAGGCAGTATAACACCCACGGTGGAGTTGAATGGTCTGGCCATGAAGAGAGGAGAGCCAGCTATCTACAGACCCTTGGACCCTAAGCCCATGCCCAACTATAGAGCTAACTACAACTTCAGAGGGATGTTCAACCAAAGGTGAGCTCTGAAAACTGGCTTAATCAGCTGCTAAACTATAAACCATTTCAGTCCTGAAGGTGTGTGTGTTTTTGTGTGTGTCTTCAAAGTCTTCAGAGTACCTTCAGCATGAAATGTAAATTAAAATGACACCATTCATTTGTAGAACCTCAACAAAACTTTCAAGAAAAAAACTTCAACAAGAAATTCTTCAGTGATTTAGTTGTTGGTTCTCAGCAGAATATCTCTGTCCAAAATGATCATCCTTGCTATTTCATATTGGCAACAAAATGGAGGCAAATGTACCTGATGTATTTGAAGCAGCGTATTTTAATGTATCTCTTTAATCTACAGAAGATTACTCTAAACAGAGTTGGTTTAAGTAACTGTACATCCATTATACTCTCAGCAGGGATCAAAGCGTTCCATCACCAGGATGGATTTCTGTCAAACTGAAATAATGGTTTGGGGTGAACTTATCCAAAAGTAAGTTATTGCTCATTCAAGTGCATTCATTAAAAGTCTAGAACAGTGAGGTAAAAAATGATCAGGTCAGCAAGGATACCCGTGACTTGACAGTCTAATGTCATATTAAACCTTTAACCTTCTGCTCTGTCACATTTACACTGGGCTGGTACAGTTTGGTTAAAAAAAAATCATAGTGCAATTTCTGTCACACATATTTGTGATTGTGATTTAAGCTATGATCATGATAAACATCCAAGCAGGAGTAGCAAAATTGAGAAAGATACAAGAACAGCTAGAGTGGTCAAACAAACTTTAATTACATCAAGCTGTTTACTATGTACCTGTCAACTGGCAGCAGGCCTGAAGCTACACAGCTACAATCTAAAAGCTTTATACAGTGGAAAACAGTGTCATGTTTCAGCTGTAAAAAGAAAAAAATACTTCACTGGACAGCATGCCTATTAAATGACAACCTCTAGATACTCTGATACCTTGCTACAGCAAGAAATGATCTGTCTTTACACTTTGTCCAGCATTGTATTTTCTCACTATATGCCAGTGGGAAAGGTGTGTCAACATGACAAGAATCTTTATTCACAGAGATCAGTGCGTATGATTTACACTAGCCTGCTATTTTTTTTTTTTTTTTNTTTTTTTTTTTTTTTTTGGCTAAACAATTATTGTAACCTAATTTAATCACAACACACAACAGTCTGCTGCATGTTCTCCCATTGTTTGTGTGCATATACATGAAGCAGCACGGCCAATCGTGTCTCCCTGAGTGACAGCTGAGTCTCAGAGATGCAGCAAGATGAAAGAAATAGCAGCAGATGACGAAGCTATGGCTTGTTTAAAATAAGAAAAGTGGATTTGTTTTAAGTGGAAAGCTGAGTCCATTTATTCAAGTTGAAAATGCTGTCAGAGCACAAAGCTCTTCAGTGAATAGAAGGAAGGGGGAAATGCCAAAGGGAGCTGTAATAAAGCACCAATACAGAATCTGAATTCTACAGAAAAATATCCTAATAAATCCAAACATCACACCCAACATTCACAATACTTTTATAATACATACCATTATAACATAATGGTATGTATTATAAAATTTATAATATAGCTATAAATAATAAGCTATAATATTTTTTAATACAGCATAAAGACTCCCCCTTTCTGGATCCACTTGATGTTTCAGTAGTCATACACTAACCACAGTGGAGTGTTGGCACATAGTTTACTTCATTTACTTCATTGCCCCTTATAAAAAAAAACAAAAACAAACTCAATGCTTCTCTGTGTTGTTGTAGGGCTACTCTTTATATTTGACCTGAAAACAGGCATGCAATTAAGAAGATGAATCATATTTTCAACTGTTCTGCTTTCATGACCACATAACAGTCAAACACATGGGCATGGCAAAGTCATGATGACATTTCTTTCACTTTAATTGCTGCTTCAGGCTGCTGCTGCTTGTGATTTATGTCATATTTTTTTATGGAGCTGTCTCATCTGTGAAAGCCATCCCTGTTCCACATTTAGGTTTATCTTTGGAGTCTTGATGTGTTTTTGATGGCCTCAGACAGCATTGTGTCTTTGATCCCACTGACCCAGATGTGTGTCAGACGTGCCCCTCCACCCCATGTGTTTTCTGAACAGATGAACGTGGTGCCCTCATGGGGTCCCGTTGCTCTCAGTCTCTGTCAGCTTTCTTTTTTTCTGCTTTACTGGAGCCATCCAAACATTTCCAAAACTCCATAAAAATGCCACAGAGGTACGATTAATGATCCCCTCTCCCCAGTGAAGGAATGTTATTTTAGCCTGGTGATGTGTTGGCTTACCGCCACAAAATCCAGGTACGCTGTGGTCAGTAAGACAGGCCAGAATTTTGAGGGATAAGAAGACAACATACAGAGATTAGTTAACCAAGGAGGGTAGAGAAAATGTATCAAAAGTGCATTTCAAAGGAGCAAATGATATCTCTTCTCTGTGAATGTTCTCTGTTTTGTATATAAAATAGACTCTTCCTGTTAACTTGCAGTATGAGCATTTTGCATAAATGTCAGCATCATGTAAATATTTTCCAATATTTTTATTTTATTTTATTGCGGTTCTAAATATTATGTTTTCAAGTCAGGAGGCAAGGTGAAACAGATTGTGCTTACAGCTTAAAAGAAGCTGAGTTATGTGGCTCCAGTGCGTGCACCTTTCCTTGAAGTATGACATAAATGATACAACCAGTATTCAGCCAGATTGATTAGTGTCTGCAATTTTAAAGTATCTCATTTTAAGGAGACATTGTAGTTCCTCTAGGTGGCAGTGTTTCCCCATTTAAAAAAATGTACAGCAGTGCTTTTTATAAGATGATTGAGCACCCATTTTGTAACAACCAAGTTAAGAATATGGTGATGTTATATATGGGCACATGTGCCTACTACGGATCTTTGTAGATAAACCTTTTTAATTATTAGAACACCAAATACAGACAAACAGAAGACAACATGTATTTCTTTGTTTCTTTGTTCCTGAAGGTGGCTCAACTGCTAACAACGTATTCTGGTGTCAAATATAGGGTACTTATGATTTAAAAAATATCTTTACATTGCCAGAAAGTTGCAATGCAATGGCACTGTTGGGTAACTGAGTCTAGTCTGCAGACAGTGTAGCATCTGGCTTACATCTACTACTATTTGATCTGTGCAGGAAGAAACAGGGGTGAAAGACAAATGTCTTCAGGGTTGAGGAGAAAATCTGTTTTCCAGCATCTGTCTGTCAATTTCATATGTCAAAGTGATTAGTGTCTGAGACAAAGGCACAATCATTCATGATCTGTTTGTTGTTGTTTGATACAGAGACCAGAAATCAGTGTGTGTGTGTGTGTGTGTGTGTGTGTCCGTGCATCCGAAATGCAAAACATACATAGAAGTATATATATATTATACCAAGGTCACTGGTGTTCCATGAGGTCTCTGTCCTTCACTGTTGATGAGCCCTGGATAAATGAACATGAGACCCTCTGAATATGTATTCTCTTCCTCTGGTGACGGACTATGCGGCAGAGTGACAGGCCATATCCAGTATCACTCACCTTAATGATGTTGCAGGGAAGCGAAGGTTTCCATATGCCCATGTCCTTAACTATTATGATGAATAAGAGTGATCCGGAGTCATGTTGATGGAAGATCTTACCATTAAAAGGGCAGCCTGGCTCTGATTCATCAGAGCTCTAATCACCACCAAGACCAGTATTGATTCATTCAGAAAGTGCCCTGATGAGAAAATATGGCGATAATATGACATGTGCATTTATCAGCGTCTTAATGAATCTTATTTATGGCGAAGGGCCTGTGCGTAATTTCTTACTTTCCAAGTCCATGTTTAAATCAGCGATTCATCTCTGTTAACACGCAGTCATAACCACCCCATTGTCCATTCTCAAATACTGAATCAATGAAGGTTTTCAAAATTATGCAAGTGTTTTTAAACTGACTCACTCATTAGTCCTTTGATGCTGAGAAATCACAGAGGTGCTATGAAAAATAATATGGAATTTTAGCCCAAATGTTCACAGAATGATCACTGAGTGAGGATAACATTCGTGTTATAAAGACATCTGATTACATCAACCTTCAGTGTGTGGTCAGTGTGTTATCATTGGAACACCTGATTCTGATGATTCATTCTGGGTTCCTCCAATCTATCCATGATGCTCCCAGCTTTTCCCTGCTGCTCTGATCCCAAGGGGGCGGGGACGCCTTCATCTTGCATACTGTCAGAGTTGGACTTTCCCTGTTAGAGCAAAGCTGAGCAGTGTGTACCCACCCACATTCTCCCAGTCCTCCTTTGGTTATGACAGTACCATTATGTCAACTGGAAGAACAAAGGCCTGAATGACTGGGGGTGCTTTGGTATGTGACATTTTCTCCTGTGATGATCTTCAGATTCTGAGCTGGCCATTTGTTGCCCTGCTTTCTCTGAAAGGAAACAGAGGAATATTGATTTGCTTGTGCTCAATGGGATCCGGTACCTGAAGTGTGTGGTATTGGCCAGTCTGTAAAGTTGGACCGCCGGTACCATAAAGTTCACATTAGAGATCTTCTTGGTTCTATTCAGACCTAAGAACTGAGACCCAGCCCAAGACTGAAGTCGGGCCAAGTCCAAATTATATTTAGTCCATTAGGGTCCTGATAGGGTCCCGTGAATCTCATCTGTGTATCAGTTTGTCTTATACCCAAGTGGATTTTGCTGACATGAAGTGTTTCTCACTATGTGAGTCTGTTCAGGTCAACTATATTTTAGATCTTGTCGATTTCTGACTGATTTCTGACTGTCTATCCCTTTTGGATTGAGACTTTTTGTTTATGAAAATTGATTTATGACCATTGGCATAAATTTAAGATTTCCATGGAGATGTGAAAACTTCTATTACAGATATTCATATAACCAGTAACTCTTTGCTTTTGGAGAGCTCTTGACTCTTGATTTAGACATATTAAGGATTCACCTCATTAGGGCTGCTAAACCTGCCTGATACCCATGTGACAGTGTCCTTGTGGAATCAGTGAAAACCCTTACATGTGCCATAGTGAAGGTGTGTGTTTTCGTGCATGTAAGACATATAGAGACGGTTGAGATGAAAAGATGGTTATCCTTGAAAAATGAATGCCCTCCTCATTCCTTAAGGACATCAGAATCACATCAGACAGCAAAACTGCAGGAGACAAAGAACACGCACACTCAGACACACATACAGATGTACTTTGTCATCCACATTTTTAATTGGGCCAACCTGTCTCAGTGAAAAGGCAAATTTGCCCATGAGCGCTTTTCTATATTCAACATTTCCTCTCATCTATTCCCATATAGATGTATCAGATATCCTCTAAAGTCCTCTTTACACACAGTCTCCTTCTTTCTCGCTCTCTTTCCTCCACTCAAGTTTATTTTTTTAATAGCATACTGGCCTGTAGGGCTTTAGAATCTCATATAGACTAAACGGGATGCTGTGTGCTCCTTTTTCAACCTAAGCATTCCACAGATATGGTATTGCTCTTATCCATCCCATTAGCACTGCCCTAAAACAAAAGGGAACAGTCAAAGCCCACAATTTATAGACACCAGTGGAAAAACATTATATTGCATTAGTTTTTAAAAACCCCATCATAAAATGAATTATCATTCTGCAAATAGCAGTGAAGCGAATGTATTTGGTCGGATAGTACATAAATTGCCATGGGCGACATACCAGAACATAGGATGATCTGTCCAAATTGTACAAATGGGTGTAAACTCATAAAGCAATGTTTTATTGAGGAGTTTGGGGGTGGAGGAGTGGAGCACAGGTCCAACATAAACAAATGTTTGGAATGGAGAGCTAGAAGTCCTCAACGACACTGCAGTCTGGTCTTTCCTTTCATCTTCTCTCTTCTTCATTGAGTTGTGTATTTGTGTGTCCTTGTGGGTTCTTTCTATTTTTGCCTTGATGTAAAGAATAGAATAATGGACCTGTGATCACTAGCGACAAACCAGCATAGTTTGAGAAAAGCCTTCATTATTCTGTCTGACAGAATGAATCGTATGGCTGTATGGAGATCTTCTTCTCTCTGAGGGTGAAATCACATTTATACTTGGTGTCTTTGATTTGAATCACATCAGAAGAAGATGCATTGCTGGACAAAGTATCTGTCATGGACTACTGCCTGCGAAAGTCAAAACAGAGTTTGTTCCATTGAGTGATGCTTCACTTAACTGTGTTCAAAGATGTCATCTTCTTTGGTGGGTTTACCATTTGAGAGCTCACAAGAAATCATTTTATGGACTGAGATGGTGACCGTATTTCACATTCTGTAGTTGGATCCGTCTCATCACAAGCAAATCACATCTGACTTAAAGGGCAAACCAGCAATATTGCATGTTTGAGCCCAATATATACAACCCACATACATGTTACGTAACTGATAACCTTTTCCCAAAATACATTACTGGATTGGTAAAGTTTAGATTATTTTCTTTTCCTTTTATTACCTTCCAGACTGTCATTGGTTTCAGTTAATTCCAGTATGCTATAAAAATCAGCTTGTAGAGATTTGAAAACTCAGAACCAAGTCAGAACAATTTAGACCTAAAAAATTATTGTTTCTTTTCAGCAAATGACACAGAAGTGGTTGGAGTTTTTTTTTTTTTTTAAACAAAGTAGTTAGTTTCTCCCTTTTATTGACAATTAACATTTGCCAGTCACAATCTAATATTTTAAATGACAAAAACAGGGTCTCATTTTAGATCCATCAGTCATTCCCCTTAGCCAGCCAAGTTAAAATGGATTTTTACACCATGAGTGGCACATCTGTGTACACATAGTGTAATTGGTTTGCAAAGTTGGGCAGGTCTTGTCTTACCTACTGATATTTTTCTTATCTGAAGGAGTTGGTCTTTTTTCTTCATTCAAATGGACATTTTTAGTCAGTTGATTAAAGAGTTTGCTGTTTTATTATTATTATTATTATTACTGTTACAGTTAAATCAGCTTTTAGTTCTTTAATAAACATCTTCTTTTTTTTCCTTTTATTTATTTATTTATTTTTTTGGCCTAATGTGTTTTCCTGTGACTGACAGTCCTGGAAATTCATTTACTGTACTTTATGTGCCATTTTGGCTCAACAACGGAGCGCGACAGGCAAGACGGGGAAGGTTACACATGGTTATGATTTCTCATGAGCCAGGCATGGAAGGACGTTATTGAGACAGCACACTGATTACAGTGCTTGCAAAAGCAGACCCTTAATCTCCTGTTTAAAATTGAAACCATAACAAGCAGTGAAAAACAATGAACACTCAGTTTAGATAATTTAATTTAAAAAGTTATGAAGCTTCTGCTTTTTTACTGTCCATTAGCTATTCTTTATATAAATCACTGTTGTCAGTAAAGTCCAGATGAGGCACCTGCTGCTACCACGAGAGAGATATGAGGTAGTAAGTTGGTGGCCCCCATAAAAAGATTTTAATTAAAACTTTAAAATTTTAGTTTTTGGTGAGTTTAAACTGTGACTAATGCATCATGATTGGTTGAAGGCTTAGCATTGGTTTGGTGCCAACATGCACTTGAGTCGTGATGTGTATAGCTAAGGATACCCATTGAGATACTGAAGCATTTATTTGCTGTCCTTCATGAGCATTATGTTAATGGAGAACATGGGCTGTTTTCTCACACCAGTATACATTTTCTGCATTAACAATTGCATGAGGCAGAAGAGAAGGAAAACAACGACGGAGGCAGGGAATGAAGTATGGCCGGAGGGAGGGAGAGAAAAACATGTAAATGTCTGGCAGGAGATTGGAAGAAAGTGCAGCTGATGGAAGAGTGAGCCTGTCCAAATTTCTCTTTTTTTTTCTTCCCCCATAGCTCTGTCACCCTTCGCCCCCAGAGTAGTCCCATCCCCTTTACAAGGCTCTGAGCCAATCACGTGTTTGTGTATGATAATGTATGTGGGTAATTGTAGTTTAATATATAAATGTGTGTGTTCGTACTGTCTTTGTGTGCATGTGTCCACTGGACGTCTGTGTGGTCAGATGTAGGAAGATAGCGAGGCAGACTCCCTCCATCATGTCATATTATTTGTCTCGGTTTGGCTGGCCCACTTTTCCCGGCTGCTGGCCTCTGCTGTACTAGAATACAAATGTTTACCAAGATTAACTCAAAAGCATGTTCTGATTACTTTAAAGATCCTACCAGTAGCTTGAGGGAAAAAAGAGGTTTTCATATTTTTGCCCTTTAATACCATTTTGTGTCTTCCATGCTATGGAATGCAATACCACAGTCCACTTATTAACCTCAACCAAATTAAATACTTCTTGACTTTCCCACTGAATAAGAATGTATTTGTGGTGGTAACCCTGAGGGTGAGGGTGGGGATTGAAGTGCCATTGAGCATGGGGATTCAGCTGCATGGTATGTATTGATTAAGGCAGACAGTGTTTGTTAAACAAAATTTAATTTGGTGTGTTCTGCCATTCTCACAGGCGAAATGGCACAGCTACAACCAAGAGGAAGTGCTGCATTTGGCTTTGATTGTCAAAGGTTTTTGGGAAGCCTTGTTCCAATACACCATCGTGTGCAATCGGTCTTCATGTCATGTAACTGGTTGCAGACTGCATATTTTTGGTTCATTTTAATAGAGCCATACATTTTTTTTTAATGTTTACTTGCTTTTTCCTTTCTAGGTTGTGAGATGTGTGTACTCCCAGTGTGACTTCCAAGCTTCTCTATCTGTCATGGCCGCATTATATGACTCGACATTGAATTGCAGGGCTTCTTATTGGCCTTTCCTCATGCTGCCATATTCAAACACAGTTTTGCAGTAATTTGAGTTCGTTTGAATTGTTGCAGTGACACTGTAGCATCTAACCAAGCAAAAAGCTGAGCAGCTATGACCTATAATGCTATGACGCTATAGGGTATGTTTTTCTAATAAAATATAATAAGATACATTTTATTGGCTGTATCTGGTTCAGCTAATATAAAGCACCACAAAATATTTAAAATGTCAACGAGTGGGTAGACTGTTGAATAAATGTACCCTATCCATATCCAGTAGGAGAGGAGCCACGCTGTTACACAGGCACTTAGACGGGAAATTATTTTCTTTGCCACAGGAGAAAATTGTTGCTAGTTGAAATGTCAGCAAGTTTTTGTCATAGTAATAACTGCAATGCTTTATCTCCCATTTCCCAGTATGACTGTGGGTGGGCTCAAAAACTTCAGAATCTCTGGATGTGCTCAGCTGTCTTCTGTCTCCGTGTGTGTTCGCTCATGTGTGAATGATTAAGATGAAATGTAGTCTTAACTAATGTGGCCCACATTAAAGAGAGCCGCATGGAAGCCGCTGCCTTCAAAGTCAAATTCATTACTCACTGCTAAATGCTGATGAGTTATCATTTGATTGAGTTGCAACATCAGTTGGTTTTCCTCTCTCAATCAGTCTCTCATCCCTTAGTCACACCAGATACACAGGACACACACACATGCACACACATCCAGACATCGTGATGTTTTTAATCTTACTCTTCTGCCAGTCTCCACACTCTCCCACCAGGTGTCCTGGTCTAAATCCCTGTCTGTAATAATAATAATAATTGATAACAGAGCAGGCAGATCCAGCCAGCATGTGTTGATTTTGTATTGGCCACAGTACACCGATGTTCTTTTCCTGCCTTCATTGCCTGTGTGATGTTGATGTGAATGTGTGTATGCTTTTTTGTGTTTTTGGCTGACTTGCTTGTGTGTAAGCCACTACTTTCCCACGTTGCAGTGTAGGCTCTCCCACAGGCCTCCCTCCATGTCCCTGTCTCTCCCTCCCTTCTCTCTCTCTCTCTCTGTCTCCCCTTCTCTTGCACTCTCTTGCTCTCTCTCTCCCTACTCACTCTCCTCTTCTCTTTTTTCTTATCCCCCTCTCTCTCTTCCTCTGTGCACCTGTACTTAGTGCTTCAGCCCCAGCTGCTCCCATCCGGGCTCAGCCCTGTTGGCTGAAGCCCATGTTGCACTTGGCATGTCCTCTGAGACCCTGGGGCCACACTTGACGTGCGAAGGCCAGTCAGGCCCCACCCTGGGAAGGTTTCCATGGCCAGGAGGAGCTGAGAGCAGATGGATGAGAAGAGGCCTGTGGGCCAGCACAAGACCTGTTGGAGATCTGGGAGTGAAATGCTGACTCATTTTTAGGCCAGCCAGGCATGAGAGAAGACCTGTAGAGAAAGTGAACTGGCTGTTTTGCAGATGTGTTAGAAAGAATTATCTTGGAAGAGTTATCTTGTTGAGTTCAGCTTGAGCCAGACTATTTTGGAGAAAAATAAGAGGCAGTACTCATTGAGTAGCATCGTATATCCACAGTAGCCAGCAGACTGTTTTCAAAGGAAAAAAGTTCCACCAATAGTTGCATCCTTGCGGGAAACATGAAAGATTTCTTAAACAAAATAAGTGGAATAAAACACACTTTCACTTTTATTAATTTATCTGGATCCGGAGAGGGTTGTGTGTGGTCAACGCTTAACTACAACTGTGGTCAAGTTTGTTTTTACTTAGACACTTGTCAGACATCCCCTACTCAGGACCATTAAATGCATCGAATGTAAAACAAACTTTACCACAGTTGACCTACACCTATGATTAGACATAACAATTGAACTGGGTGCCATGAAATGGTTGTAACATATCAAACTTACCTAACATTTTTATATAAACATGTTGAAGGTTAGAATGTGGTTGTATGTGCTCAGTCTGTTGCTCCATTCTCCTATTCAGCATCTGAAGGCCAGCATGTATTTTTCACATAACGTGAAGCAACATGTGATTTTCCACATGCTTTGTTGGAGTTAAATTCAGCTTCTGCTGCTATAGCTTTCAGGGTACATGGACCAAATGATGATTATAACTAGGAAAGTATCCCAATTCTGTCTATGTTCCAGTTATTTAAGAAACTTTTTCCTGTTATGGTTTTCTTTCTCCCTCCGCAGACATTTCTTACTAATGAGCAGAGTGACTTTTCTCATGTCTTTTGTAGCTATAGTTTGGCTGGATTGGATTTTTTTTTCCTGTATGTAGCCGAACCAAACCAAGCAGTAAATGCAGTATTGTATCAATTTAATCTCTGATTTGAACCAGAGCAAAGGGACTACAGGTCTGACAACACCTTTGAGGTACAGTTACTTTGAAGGCCACTAGATGCTCTCTCAATAAAATTCAGACTGCACTGAACTATTTCAGTTAAAAAGTTGGGAGTTTGATCAAAGTCATTAAGCTTTCTACCAAATGTCATTTCTAAAGGGCATCTTTTCCATCAGTCAAAATAAGTTCTTATTGCAAGATAACAATAAGAAGTAAAACTATGTTATTCAAGCCAATGCCACTATATTCATGGTTGCACAAGTTCTGTTCATTTAATAAAGGCGTGATTGATTGAGAAAGAGGCTGGGCACAAATTTGTACAAGCGAGGCTGGCCTTTCATACAGTTTTTTTTCTCTTACAATTTCGAGCTTCTCAGGTTTCCCAAATCTTTGCACACACTCAATCTGTTATTACATACGAGAGCTCACAGCTGCTGTAATGCCAAATAGGATTTTCTGGAATGTCAGAAAATTAATAGATGAGTTGTACACGGAGAGAAGAGATAACTTTGGCTTTGTGAAGCTTGTTTCAGTTTTCCTCAGCATATAGTTGCATAAACCCCACCACATGTACTGACTATTGATTTTCACTCTCTTATGAAAAACAAATGCCTTGAAAACATTACATGTCTCAGAATATATTCAGGCACCACTTTTTGGTCACATCACCATTTTGTGTATCCGAGCTGCCACTTTGCTGTTCCGTCTGCTACAAGTGGTTGCTGTGCTTGTGAATTTGAGATTATACTTGCAGAAAGGAAAGAGGAAAGTGAGACGGATATTAAAAACTTTGGATTCTTTTCTCCCCAGCTTTCCCACTATTTCTCTTTCCTTGTCCTAGATTGTTCAGACATTCTCAGCCATTTGCTCCCTAGCCCAGGAGGGGGGTATCACACACGCGGACTTGCAGACCTTTATATCTTCTCAGTGACAGCTCAGTCTCACTCTGTCAGGACCCAGAGAAAGAGAGGAAAATTATGTTCAGGGCCAGAAGAAAGAAGAGAGGATATATATTCCCCCATGCTTTGTTTGGCATCCCTAAGCTGAGATTCAATAGCAAGACATTAGTCATGTGGCTGGCCAAGAGGCTATTGTGTAGTAATTGACCCTGATGAAGTGGTGGGCCTTTAATTTGGGATCGGTGTGAACATTAATAACTTGGCTCATAATGTTTAAGCCTTTTACTTCTCTCGCTTGTCTGTTTAAGTCAGATTAAATGTGTTTTGTGAGCATAAACAACAATGTAATCTACCAAAAGGTTTTATTTTGTTTTTTAGGAACATACATCAGTTTTGTTAGCATTTTCATGTATTTCTTTCGAGGAGTACTGATCTAAAACATTACTTTTGAAAGTCAAGAACAATAATCAAACTTAACACCTTAATTTTTCTTTCATTCTCTCCACCTTTCCTTACCTCCCTCCCCTTCTCTCCTCTGTTTTGGGGCTTTTGTTCAACCCAGGTACCATTACCCTGTTCCTAAGATTTTCTATGTGCAGCTGTCTGTGGGGAGTCATGAGTTTATTGGTGAGGGACGCACCCGCCAAGCCGCCAGACATAACGCTGCCATGAAGGCTCTGCAGGCCCTCCGCAATGAACCCATCCCTGAACGGCCACCACAGGTAAGCACAACTCACCATTAATTGAGCTTTCACATTCTTTTAACATATTGTTTTTATTTTGTTTTTGAGTCCCACCAATTCTTACTAATCCAAAAAGGCATACAAAGGTTCAAGCAAAGAAGCTCCAATGAAGATTATGTAGACTAGTGTAGCCAAGCCACACTTGTCCAGTATAAAATGGCAGAGGGGACAAAGCTAACAAATGCCTGGGGAAAATGTTAAAGCTAAATACGCAGATATTTTTATTCTTAGGAGTTGGTGGAGATCAAAATAAAGCCAAAAGGAGAGTGAATATAGGACTTTAGTTTCTCGGGTGGCCAGAAACGTGACTCCAATTGGATACTGATATTGCTTTCTGACAGCAGGATGTGAAAGCAGGCAATTGCTTGCCATATGCCACATGATCCATAACAACTTGCTAAGCCAACTGCATGTTAGGACTTTGTGTCTGTCAGGTGGATTTCATCTTTTGAGGAACAAAAATGATTGCGTCTTAAGATCTTCATGCTTTACAGCTGGAGTGATTAAAAAAGGAAATCTTCCAGTGTGTTTTTTTTAAAGATATATATATATATATATGTATATTTATTAATGTGGAGGCTGAAATGGTGACATAAGACTGTTTGTGACTATGTGCTTATTTGTATTTCATCCTTTTAAAAAAACTGAGTTGTTCTGTTTCAGCCTGTCTGTCAGTTCACTTCAGTGCTTGTGTAAGGTCACTCTGCTCTCCACTCAAATCGTCCTCCAGTCAAGGTCACTTCATTCATCCAGAGCTCTTTCCACCTGAAATGACTCTGACTCCACTTACATCAAAACTCTTTGCCACTCAATGGAAAGTCAGGGGATTTGCACTGCAATCTGTTGTGCTCTTCCTGGAAAGGCTCTCGTAAGAGTATTATACTGTTTTGTGTGGTCGCAAGCCAGCTTGCATCAGATTGAATCCAGATCTACCTCAGACTCAATTGCTCTAATGTATAATCAATCCACTGTCACTCTCCCGTAATCTCTGTAGGTGTAGGCTGCACCTGGCATGGGTAAATCTTATTGTCCATGTTTTTTCTGTGTTCTCCCAATGTCACCATACCCGTCCAGAGTTTCCCTTCAGGCCTAGCTGTTAACTGTTGTTATCATCTCCCACCGGAAATCAAATTACCCCATATCCTCAGAGCCTGGCATCACTGATGGTTATTCAAAACGCTTTGGCTCCTCTCACTTGCCTCACTTGCTGTCTTGTGGCGTCGGCCTCCATAAATGAGCTCTTTGTTTGCTGATCCTTCTGAGTGTTGCTTTACAAATTGAGGCACATTGTGTCTACAGTATATGTCTGTCTATTATTTTGTCTGTGTGCGAGTCTGTGTGTGTGGACGTGTATAGTGGAAGCCCTTAGGCTAAAAGTGTTCCTTTCAGTATGGCCTGTCACACCTTTTGTTTTGAGGAAGGCTACAAGTAAATATCAGCGATTCTCCAGTGAGAATGTTTACACACAGGTAGAGCAACAATATGTAACACCAGGAGTAGACAAGAACCATCTCCAACTTCACAGAACTTTAGGCAGTAAATATTAAATGATAAAACTGCTGACTTAACCATAAACCCCTGCCAACAGGTTTAGATGCTATAGTGATACTCCTAACAATTTGACAATTTCATGTACAGCAAATAAACTTCTTGTTGTGCTGGGGTCTGGTTATTTACCTCATCTCCAATGGATTGTCTTTACATTAGTAAGAAGATAACACATGTATTTACACTAAAGGATACTGGGAATTTTATATTTTAAGTGTCATGTACCTCTCCATCTCAACCATTGACCTAGAAGACATTTCCCCCTTTATTAAGTCAATTGTCATGAGCATAGATTTGAATATGATGCCTTACGTTCACCTAAATTGACTATTCAGTTATACATTTAATATAGAGCATGGAGCTAATGTCTTGGAGCACTGTATGGGTTCTTTGTTTAGTTAGTGTTTTCCCATTATTCTCTGTCCAATGAATCAGAATCATATGCAGCATTGAAACCAAATTTAGCCCTCAGTTCATCATTGTCATAGGAAGGTTGCAAGTTTGTCATTCCTGTTTCCTTGTGCACACGTGTGCTTACACACACATACATCATGTAGCTTGTGAATGTAGTCCTTGGAGGAAGTCACACTATTAATCAAACAAGAAAATATACAGTAAGCATGAAAACAGTCCATACATGCAGTTTCAAATATGCAGTCATAAATGGTAAAACCATTCTTCAGCAAAACCATTCTTTACATGGTAAAGAATGGTTTTGCTCTCATGTTTCTCATGGCCTCACATCCAACATGACAATCCCATCATGTATGTTGCACTACAGACACACTTAATCACAATGTGCTGATACACAGCCAATGTCAGGTCCTTCTGCTGGTGCGGTAGGTGCATTCAACCACGTGACTGTCTCGCATGAAATACAAAAGATCTATCTCACAGCATGAATCATGTGTCGTATCGGATCACACAATGAGGCATTAGAAGGGAAGGAGCCCAAAGGGAAAGACCACAGCCATTCAGACTTAATCAGACAAAGAGCTGGACATGAGAAGATAAAGATCCAGACAGCAGTCTTCATTCCTATAGAGTAATGGCACCAAAAATCCCTACATTGTATGGCTGATGATATGATCTCTATGGTGTAAACTAGAAACTTGTTTATTTCTTGGTACAGGGGACCAATAGAAGGACTTGAACTCAGAGGGCACTCGGTGTAAGAATTCCTGAAACTTATTCTTATTGGTTTAGACAGCACCTTCCATACTTTAATACCCACATGTGCAATTCAGAAACCACTGAACAGTCTAAAGACTCAAACCAAAGTTGCAGCATAGACATTAATATATTGTGGATCAAAAATGTCTACATAGCAATACTGTCAGTTCTATCTACATCAGAAAATGTGTTATTATTCCAAAAACTGCTGGTGAGCTTCCACTGACATTAACCATCCCATTCAACCATACTGAGTATATATAACCACGTGGTAAACTTCAACATGTTCATCTGAATGTTGTTTGTAAGTTTGATATGCAACAGCAACTGTTCCACAGCATCTTGCTATGTCCAGTCAAAGGTGTAGTTTGACAGAGACACCCCCCACCCCCCACGTGGTCTTGGTTCTATTGATTTGGTGCAGACTTGAGTTTGATTGCTGTAAACCTGAAAATGATCCAAGCTTTGATTAAAAAAAATTGCTCAAAGTAAACTAAGAGTGAAAATGCCCTTAATAAAAAGTAATTTTGAGGTGTAGATGTAAGTGGGTGAGTGGATTTGTATCTGTATACAGTCATGTTCTACACACACAAGTTCTCAATTCCATCAGAATATATCCTAGAATACTAAATTCTCAATTCCATATTATATAAGCCCCAAAGCCAGAAAACAGACACGCTCCTCATTTCTGTAGATTAGCCAACATCCACCCTCTGTGTGTGTGTGTGTGTGTGTGTGTGTGTGTGTGTTCCTGTCCTATTCATATACTGTACATGTAGTTCAGATGGAAATAAATTGTAATGCAAAAGAGATCATGAGTGGAAACAATAACAGTGTCTTCTTGTGTCATTGTGTCTTCTGCGGCGCAACATTCTGATGTCTTCCCATTCTTGTTTTCCAGAGCCCAGAGGAGAAAGCAGAGAATGAGGAAGGCACTGATGCCAGCAAGTCAGAGATTAGCCTGGTCTATGAAATTGCCCTCAAGAGGAATTTATCTGTCAACTTTGAGGTGAGGAAGACACAAGACACATGAAAATGGGCTACGGTGATGCCATTGTTACTTTTGTTAACTGTTCCTGACGCCTCTTCTTTACAGAAATAATAAGTGTTATGGTGATTCTTCGCTTTCCTTGTCACTTGAATGAAGGTAAAGCTATGCAGTCGGGAAATTTATGAGTTATGAGTTGTCATGAGTTATCTCACGGCGTGAAATATCATGTTAGTATAAACTGAACACTTCAGCTTTGTGAAAAGATAATGAGGAAACTGCGAACTGTAGTCACACTGATAACACTCCGTCTCTACAGCATTATTTAGTTTTGCTTAATTTTTCCCATCAGTGAGGTCACTTCCCTCACAGAGGTGAAAAATATGTGGATGGGAATGGATGGATCACAACCTGTAAGGCATGTGGAAATTCTTAGTGCGTTGGACATTTTTGAATGTTTCTGGACTGATGTGGAAGACCCAAGTATGTTTTTGGTTCATGGTTTCATCGTCTGTACAAGTGACTCAGCTGATAGCGTTTGGCTCATACAACACAGAATGATTAGTGATGGACTAAAAAAGCATCAGTTACAGAAACCTTCACAGTCAATCAGTTGAATTATGATTTCCAAGTAGCCTTGTGATTTTCTAATCCATTATGTAGCAGTTTCTCCCCTGAGTACCTTCAAGGGTAGATAAAACATTTATTTCCACACTTTCCTGACAACACCATACAGTTATTCTATATCTGCTGGTTACTGATTCATTGAAGGTATGTCACAATTGTATTGAGTTAAATCATTATTTCCAAGCTACATTTTATTATGTAGGATCTTGACTAGAATTTGAAAATAAAGCTCTGTGGTTTGAATAGGCCTTGTGCCACAGCGTACCTTGTGCTCGATAAGAACGTTGTTATTCACAGCTGCCTCAAGGACGCATTTTTTTTCCACCAGTGTCTTAGCGACATTCACAACTCTGCTGGGAGCTGCCCAGTACTGCCACAATCTCTCCATGCGGAGGGGCTGGCACAATCAACCGAATAAGTCAAGGGTTAACTGCCTTGGTCAAGGTTTTAATTTTCTCCAGACATTCCAACAATCGCACCACTGCTTTTCTAACCGTTAGGCTGCCTTTGCGCCCAGCTTCTCTAAATGGATGAAGAAGTACAATGTATCCTTACATAACCTTTTGGGTCGGTTCTCCTTGGCTTTCACCATATCTCAGCTGACTCATCCAGTATTCTCTCCCTGATCACCCACTCCACTTCTTCTTCACTCTGCAAAGTGCCAAAAACAAGGGAGGCTCAGTTTACTCTGTGTGCTCCCTCCCTTTCTCCATACAATCCTTCCCTTCCACCTCTCCTACCATCATTCCCAAAAATCACAGAAAGGGTTGTTACGTTTTGAGTCTAGGGGGATAGAGGAATGGGGGTGAGAAGAAATTGAGAAGGGAGGGGATGAAGGGAGGGAGACTGCTCACTCTGTTGACTTTGCTTGCTAATAAGAGTTTACACAACATTGGGAAAATTAACTGGAAATTCTCCTTACCTCCTCACCCCCCACCCCCTTGTTCAATACACATTTGCTCATCAGAGCATGACATGGCTATCCTTCCTGGAACCACTATTCATAATTGCAGCCAACCAAATGTGGATTGATGTAATTCATTATCTGTCATGTCTTTCTCACTGTCAGCAGCTTAGCAGCTTTCATTTTCACCCCATCCAAGCTGAGAATGGTGGTTATAAAAGCAGACCACAGCCACATTCCTCCAGCAGTCTCCCTTCTGCACCGCTGTCAATCTGGAGACGGGCTGCTCATTACTGCTGCCTGATGAGCAGTAAATCAACAAGTTCTCTCCATGTGCTTTCTCTTTCTCACCTTGTCTCTCTCTCTTTCCATTTGTCTTTGTATATCTCTCTCAACAGCTAATACCCTGTGTTGTAGTTCACAAGTAATGAATTGCATGCCTCCATTGGCAGCAGTGTTTAACTTGGTTTGTTTAGCTCTTTCCTGCATCGTAAATATGTTTTGTGATTTATAGGAGAGAGAATGTGGAAACGGGTTGTACTGAAGCTACAGTTTTGCTTCCCTGACAGCTCTCTTTTCATTCTTTCCACTCAGAAGATGTGTACGATGATGGCGATGATGTCCTCCAACTCAAGTCAGTCACACCACATTTATTCTCTCATGCCATGTCAAACTAAACTGTCTGAAAGCCAAGCTGGACTGAGGCAATCATCACGTCATTTCATCTCCCTCTCCTGGCATAGCACACTTCTCTCCCCCTCATACCACTGATGGCTCTCTTGCAGAATCACTTGGATCCATAATAAATGTCTTGCATGCAGTATGATCTCAGTTACACTAAGATGTTACTTGTTATACATTTCTCTGTGGGTCTCTCCTTTATGATTTTGTCCATTACGTTATGACTTATCAGCCAGAAATTGCCCTCATCCCCAACCCTGTCATGTCACATCCCCTCTACCTTGTCCTCTCACATGAAGTCACACTATCCACCCCCAGTAACACTGAAATTCAAACCATATTCTTAAAATTACACATTTACACATAATCACACACTCGTACACGGATGCATCCCACGCAATAACGGTCATCTCTCATGTGACCGTCTTTCACAGCAGGCATTTCTTAACATCATCTCATCCCTGTCCTCACTGGGGCATGAAATTACCCATGAGTCACTGTTAGCAAGTGTCCGCTTTCCCCTTCCCTCTGCAACGATGAGGGTCGCTGCCACCCTGAGAGCCAGTTGGCTCATTTAATCCCCCCATCAGGCAATATCAAACAGATGTCAGCATCAAAGAGGAACCAATCTATAAATCACAGCTTGTGTGTTGGATGAGAGGCTCCCTTTCCAAGGAGGACACAAGAGAAGAGGTTGTGGGCCAAGAACCACCCATCTTTTACAAGACACAGCTTCCCTTAGGGCTTGTCCATCCACCATTCATCACAAAAGAGCCTTTCTTCCCTCTACCAGTCCCCACCATTGTCCTACCCTGCTCTCACAGCCTCCTCTTCTAGAGTACCTGAGGTCTCGCATGCACACGGATCCTCAGACTGTTCAAGGTATTAATGTCTCCATGAGAAGCTGAAGAGAAGGCCTCAGCTGAGGAAGGGGGTTAGAAAAAAAAGAGATGAAGAGACAAGATGAGAAGTGGATTAGAAAAAAAAAATCAACATTAAATTACCAAGTGTTTCCTGTGTATAATCTGATCCTCTTCAGACAGGAGACAGGCATGTTTGTGTGTTTGTTTGCATGTTGTGTGTGCATGTGTGGGTGGGGGATGCGTGTAAATGAAAAGAGGTGCTGAAATCCCATCGGTGTGGCGCAGATCCCGTGTCGTCTGCCAGGAGGCTGACTACAACTTGTCTGCCGCCATCCTCTGCCAAGAGTGTGTGACGTACAGAAATGCACAACTTATCACACACACTCTGTTGTCTATACCTGTACAGGCCACGCTTGATTTCTTGTATCTTGTTGTTATCTGCGTGTTTTCACTTTAGACTATAAAACTTCGTTCTGCTAGGGCTTTAGAAGTTTCCTGTTTGTCACCTTAAAAGTGCCAAAGATGGTTTTTGATGTGTACCTGGTAACCTCAGGATACATCAAAACAAATGAAAAAAAGTCTGTAGAAATAATAGAATAATTGTATTACTGCAGTAAAGAAAAGGTGTTTGGTAATGGGAGAGTAAATAACCTTCAGCAGCATTCAAAATAGGTATATTATTTACAGACCCAATCTAATCGTTCTCGGGGCCGAGAATACTTGCATACAGTATTTTAATTTATCGCTGTTGGCAGTATTTAGCCCTGATCAAATTCCTATGTTTATTTTATAAACTGTGCCAGCTGTCCTATAGGTGTTGTAAATGCCCCACTGTGCTCTGTTAAAACACTAGAATGAATATAGCAAGTTCACATAGGTCACATAGGCAACAAACACTACAGAATAGTCCAGGATAATACTGGATATAAGACATATAAGCAAAGCAAGTAATAATAGAGTAACCAAATATATATACTATTTGGGGAGAGGGATGTTCAATATTTTTGTCATTGTTTTTTTTTTTTTTTTTTTTTTTTTTCTCTGTTGTTGTTGTTATAGCTTTTTCTTGGAAGCTTATGTAAGTTCAGTGGTAAGAATAAGCCAAGGCTGCATGTATTCAGCACAAAATGGTAGAAAAACAACAAATTAACTAATTAGCAAGCCAAAGTGCCCAACATATTTTTCTTGTGGGACTTCTCCATATGGATGCCATGCCATACTCAATTATTAATAGGAATCCGTTGCTATAACTTTGTTTTCACTGGTCTATCATAAGGGACAGTCATTCATAAAGTAGCCCTTGTCGTCATGATACTTATTTAGTAGGACTCTGTGCACTTAGTGTGATTCTTTTTTTTTTTTCTTTTCNTTTTTTTTTTTTTTTTTTTTTTTTTTTTTTTTAAGCTTACAGTGTAGCTGGAGAGTCCCACATGTTAAAGCATTTGTGATGGGCAAAGAGAGGGAGTAAGCATGAATTAGTTAGCAATTATCTGAGTAGAGAGAGGAGCAGCTGCAGAATTGAGGACAGCTGTAGCGCTGAAGAAGCCTCACCCCATCCTGCACACTATTATTCCCATCAACACCATCAGATACTAGCAACGTATACATACAACCTAATATTCTGTTAACAGCTCAGATTTACATTTCTCTCCAAGTGACATAATCCAATCTGACCAGTGGCCAACGATGTGCAGTATCATCCACATCCACAGAGTGGAGAAAGTTCACAAAGGAGATGTCTCCAGTCCAATTCAGTGCTGTAATGTACAAGGATCTGCCATGTTGCATTTCCTCCTGCTCGTGATGAGCAAGCCCAGAGCAGTTCCCCGGGGAGAGAGAGAGTACGTTTGGCTGTTAGCTTTGACAGCTCGAGCTCGGAGGCTCCTCTGCAAGACAAATCCTTACATCAACTTAAATGCATCGTGCAGAAAAACTGGACAAACTTAGGGGTACGCTGACAGCAAACTCTGTGCCAGCGTCAGCCCTGTAAACAACAGTGCAATGTTCCATGTATCTCAACATTTAAGCTGAGTCAATCTAATTACAATCCTAACAGAATAGAGCTGAAATGCCATTTTGCAATTAATATTTTATCTTCTTAAACTCAGCTGTGTATCACCAGAGAATGTGTTGTTTCTTTTACTTGTTTCATGTGTTTTATGTATTTATGGGTATTTAAAGGGACTTAATCTTTCTTTGCTTAGTTCCTTTGCACCAGGCTAAATATTACATTGTCATTTACATTGCGGTTATTTAGATATGTATGTTTGAAGGGGGGTGATACACATTCTCCTTTGTTCTCCTCGGGACTCAGGCTGTGTTGTTGTGTAAGAATTTGAGGAATGCATACAGTTCTGCTTATCAGCTGTATCTGTTTGATCGGTCACTGGGTTCAAATTAACTGTTTCTTGATTGCATCTTATTACCACAATTTGTTCTGTCTGCACCACAGATTGAGTTGAAATGAAGTAGAAATTCTGAGAAAGTCTAAATACTTACAGCTGCCACAGCTAGAGGGAGAAAGTCAGTGAGCTATAACCTGAACCGACCAACAGATCAGGTGAACATGTAATGTGGGAAACCTAATTCTTCTTCAAATGTGTTTTCATAAATAAGCGTAAGGAGAACTCCACCTGCTACACACACACGCACACACACAGTTCTTGGACTTCACAGGAAGTAGATGTGATTGCAGAAGCATGACCTAATGCCAGCCAGTGTTTGTTTTAGGTCTCCCAGGTGACCAAAGGCAAGAGAAAGGAAACTGAGCTTTCATCACTAGAGACTGTCATCTAGAAACATTTCTTCTCGTGTGTTTCTACATCCGTGTGTGTGCATGTGTGTGTTTTGTATTTGAATAACACACATATGGGTGGGTAGCACTGTGACCATCAAGAGCAGATGTGGACCACCTGGTGCTGCTGCTTGGAGAGTGCGCCGCACACACTCCCTCACGCACACAATGTTGAAACTGAAACACACACATACACAAGCTCTGGTTGTGTTTCTTAAAGATTCTTGTGTTTTTGTGTCTATAAAACATTTTACGCTACACTTGCCACTTTTTTTCATTTCTCATTTCCAACTTTTGTCCTCCCAACCCCTGCCCTATTCCCTCCAGGTATTGAAGGAGAGCGGCCCACCACACATGAAAAGCTTCCTGACCCGTGTCACCGTGGGGGAGTTCTCTGCTGAGGGTGAGGGCAACAGCAAGAAGCTGTCCAAGAAACGTGCCGCTCTCTCCATCCTGCAGGACCTAAAGAAGCTTCCTTTCATCCCCGTTGTGGAGAAACCCAAGACGCACTACAAGAAACGTACCAAGACCATCCTCAAGGTACTAAAGCTATTCATGCCCGGGACAGAATGACTTCTGTCTATGAAATCCTTACATAATACAGAACATTTTTCATGAACGAAAGCCATCTGGGTTTTTGAAAAGGGGGAAAAGTTGCATTAAAATGGGGGGGNGGGGGGGGGGGACACGACTACAAAATATTAGAAACATCTTTACCTTAGATTCTCACAACGTCCAATTTAATAAAATTTGTTTACTGTTATGACAGTGTAAACAAAATCTGAATGTTATAAGCTTGACAAAGATTGGTTTTAGCACAGAGCGGTTGTTTTGGATTGCACTGGATTTTACAGTTCTACCAATGACCCCCGAGTTATTTTTTTTTAATTCGTGTCACTGATCAGAAATGAGATATTCTGAGATTATCTGCCATTAATTTCCTGTGTTCCTCAGCTTGAGTTTGCATCTGTTGCAGATAAAATTGATCTCAGTTACATCCACCCAGACACCAGATGATTGTGATATACACATAAATGAATTTGATCACTGGAATTGATCGTATCTCTCCTCCTTTCCTCCCAGACGGGACCAGACTATGGTCAGGGCATGAACCCTATCAGCCGTCTGGCCCAGATCCAGCAGGCCAAGAAGGAGAAGGAGCCTGAGTACCTGCTGCTTTCTGAGCGGGGCATGCCCCGACGCCGGGAGTTCATCATGCAGGTACACAGTGGTTTGGTTTTATATTCTCATGTAGTTTTTGTTTTGTTATCAAATTCACTCATTTCATTTATTTAAAGACATAATTTAGGCCTGTGGGAACTTATGGTGGGCATTTAAATGATCACAAAATGAATATTTGAAAAAACATGTATATATGTTTTAAATAGATTGATAATGAAAATAGGTAACTAATTGCAGCCCTATTTAAACTACTGTATTTTTACATATGTTGGGGAGATTCATAAAACACAGCACCAGACATGAAGTATTTCCCTTCTCCTGTGAACATGATCTGATTTAATTCTGTTGTGTCCCTTATGTTTCATTGCATTCATCCCATTTATGCATATAACTGCAGGGAATTCCTAGCTGTAGATCAGGGGTGAACAGACTGTACAGATGTCCTGAAGCTGAATTATCCTCTTTCTCAACTGCTAAAAGGAATTTGTTCTTTTAAAATCTCCCCCAAAAAAAGACTCTAAAGTTACTTCATCAAGGTGCTATACCTGAGTTATACCAGACAAGACTAACAGGTCAGCCTTTCACTTATACCCTGCATTCAGCTCTCTTTTTGTAGACATTATTTTGTCATTTCTGCTCTATAATCAGTTGAACTGCTCAGTAGACAATAGCAGTATTTAAGGCAAAGAACAAAATGTGACAAAGCTTGTGAGCAGCAAATAGTTCTCCTGCATAACAAGACACTGCAGTGTTAATCATTAACTCCACCATAGTAATCGTGAACCATTTTTTTAAACCACATTTTGCTGTTTTCAATCTGGTATAAAATTATTTGTATTTTATATGAAAATTGACAAAACACTTTTACGCTGTTAATGTACTCCCTCTCACTTCCTCTGTCTTCCTGATTCTTCTCTCACCATCTTTTCCACTCATCCTGCCCATGCTCTCATTTCACTTCATTTTGGTTAACTTGATTTAACAATACTTGATAAATATAGTATATTTAATATTCAGTGTTTTATAGCATTCTGTTAAATCTCAGAAAAAAATTATATATCTTTATAGCCATCATGTTTTTCTCAGTGGAGCAGCCAGTTTTTTGCCTTTGTGTGTGTGTGTGTGTGGGGGGGGGGGGNGGGGGGTATTAATAGATTTCAGTTTTATGGTATTGCCATAGCAATGACCTTTTCCCTTAACCAGTTTATGGGTGATTTCATCTCATCACCATTACAGTAAATGAAGCAGAGACTCTGAGAAGGAACCTTATCATAAAATGCTGTTATGTTATGTGATGTTATTTATTTGAAATGTGCTTTAGTCATATATAAGAGCAAACTGAAAAAAATAAGCCACATTATTGCTGTAGCTGTGGCCACTGTAGCTGTTGTTAATTCATTAGGATCCAGAATTTACAGTGTTTAATTGCTATATAAAACATTAGTCAACCTTAAAGTGCTCTACTGGTATTACTTAGCCTCAAGATGATCTGTATTACTTTTACACGCTTACAAGCTACAGCTACTAAATTGTTCTGCTTTTCTGGAAGTGTATGGCTCTTTGAGATTACAAGGTTAAAATTTACAATGTGTTAATTTTTCTCAGTTTAAAAAGGTGTAGACTCTGCAACTTTGATTATTGCTTTGTAAAAATATTTTGTCCCTTTTAATTTTCCTCTTCATTTACACAGATGTAACATGTTCTGTGATGGGAATTATACCAAATATCATGAAGATATGATTTTATCATGAGTTAGTCTATGTTTCTCAGCTGCAGAAATATCATTAAGTATACATTATTAAAACATTCCTTAATAACTAATCAGACTTAATTTAACTTTGTTTTCCGTATCTTTTAAATAAATAATCAGCATGCCATTTTGTCCAAATGACACATTTGTGGCGCAAGAGGGGCTCCCCCTTGTGTTTGTTGTTAGTGAATGTGACAGTGATATTAATTATAAAACAAAAACTCCACTGTAAATGCATCACTGAGAAAACAAGTTGATTCCATCAAAGTCACTCCATTGTTCATTTTTCTTTTGTTCTAATTTTGTGGTGTTGATGTTTGCTCTAAGATACCACACACATCCTCTCTGACATTGACCTGATAATCAGGGTATGTGGCAATTGGAAGATTTTGAATTGAATGGAGATCACTGAGACAAATGTCTGTCCTGCTAGTGTGTTTTGTGTTGCATTTCATCATCATCGTCATGTTCATCAGTGTTTACAAGAGTATTGACATTCAGTAGTCTGTTTCAGCTTTGCCTATATGAGAAAACCACTGGCAATTATCTATTTTTATTTATGCACATTTTTCACTTCAGTTTTTCCTGTTTGTCTCTCTCTCTCTCTCTCTCTCTCTCTCTCTTGCTCTCTCTCTCTTGCTTTCTCAGTCAAGCTCTTGCTTTGTCTCTCTTTCCATAATCCCTCTCTTTCACGGGAAGAACAGACCTTCTCTTAGCATCAGGCAGTAATTCAGCCTCAAACCTATTCTCCATGCCTCTTTGATACACACATTAGCCCGTGTGTGTGTGTGTTTCTTTTATGCAGTCCACTCACTTCTAAAATTTCCACATTGTTTCCCTTGATAAGCAACAGAGCTGAGCCTCTGTTTTCATATCTTTTGTTAGGTACCACCATCACTACCAAAAGAAAACTCCCAAATGCGTCAAAGGCCTTTGAGGGGCTGATTATTATTTTTTTTTTATCATGTTTATTTTAGCAATTTAGTAATTTATTGAAGTTTTTCTTCTAAAAAAGGCCTATTAGATGCTTTTAGTCAAGCACTTAGTGAGCATGTCAGACCACTTTGAGTAAGTGCACTAAAGCATGGCTTTTCATAGGCTTTGGCTCCCAGATTGTTATTTGTACAGTGTAATTGTCTGTTTGTATAACATAATGACGTCTGATATTCTCTCGCAAATATCTGCTTACATTCTGTGCAGACAGATTTAACGTTTTGGGATCAGTGAAAAGCAAACACTTCAGTTTGATCCTGTTTGTGTGATGTAAATTGCACAGCTCAGTTAGACCAAAAGGGAAGCAAAGCATTCTCAACTGAATATGTCGAGCAAATTCATGAGAAAAGTTAATTTTCCCTGTTTTCAGTAAGTCATCAAGTAATTGTTTATTCCCTGAATAGATCCATTTAGGCCAAAAAAGCATAGGCAAAACTGATTTTGTTCTAATTCTGTCCTAAAAAGAAGGTATGACTATACAGTTGTAATTAGTTGCTGCATATGTAATATTTTTTAGAAGGTTTTCTGGACCATATTGCTGCTGTTGCTAGTCTATCATGGTATAGAATTGCCTGAGTTTTCTTTTCTTTTTTTTCATTGAGATTGGTGCATTACTTTTGCAGAAGTTGCCAAAAATATCAAAAAACATCCTCTCAATGTTAAAAACAAAAAAAAAAAAATCACATTAAAAAAATTCCTCTACTCATCCCTGGATCCAGATCATCACNACAAAAAAAAAAAAATCACATTAAAAAAATTCCTCTACTCATCCCTGGATCCAGATCATCACCAAAATTGAATGGGGTTTTCCCTGAGTCATGCTCCACTGTTCCATTGTGTTTCGTCAAAATCACTAACGTTTTCAGTAGGCCTGCTAACAATTAAACTAATCTTAAATTATTATTTTGTATTTTGTGAATGTACATTTGTGTGTGTTTTTGTGTGTATGTGCACACATACAGGTGAAGGTGAATAACGAGGTTGCCACAGGAACAGGGCCCAACAAGAAGGTGGCCAAGCGGACCGCGGCTGAAGCAATGCTGCTGCAGCTGGGATATAAGGCCTCCACCGTCCCTCAGAATCCCCCTGAGGTATAAAACCTAGACCAATTTATTTTTCCACTTCAGTTAACACCATCTTGTGTATTTTACAGCTACTTTATATGTACGTTTCGCATTATGTTAGGAAGATTCTTTCATTTTGTATGTGTTTGTCGTTTCACTCCACTTTTAAACAATTTGTATATTCCAAATGGAATTTCTGCTTATTTATGTCAGTAATTGCAGTGGAGCTTTCTGACAGCACGTGAATCTGCATGAATTGCTGAATTTGTATTTATACTGAAATAGTAATGCTGGAGGGCATTCCAGTAACCATAACTATAGAAATTAATTCAGTCCAAAACTTTTACTGTGAGGTCAATTTATAATATGGTTGATCCTGAATGAATAAAATCAGGCAGTAATAGGTACTAATTCCATCTAAAGCTTCATCCATCATGTTCGTACGACAGTAATACCCTGTAATTATATCTGTACAGCCGCTACCTTTAAAGAGTTGATAATTAAAGGTGCACATGTAACTCAGCTCTGTGAGCCTTTTTGGCTCTGTGTCTATACAGCCGTGTACAGACTTCAAAAATAGCATTCCTCAGTTTTCAGATTGACCATGAGCTCCAGTGCTGCTGACATGGTTGGCCTGTTATGTAACCTGTTCAGCTCATCTGAACTGAACATGTTTTGCAAGCAGCCATTGATCACCATCATCCTTATTCACCTCACTGGATGCTATGCTCAAGGGAGCAGATTGAGATAGAGATGCTGTTACATAACCAGGCTGTCTGTAGAATATTCATAGTTCCCCAGACAGCTCATTAGTTTGATATCTGCTGCTGCTTATATCTTATTCATGAAGCCATACCATAAAGCTAAAGGATGACACGTTGCTCTAATCAGAATGACTGTAGAGATGGACCTTGATAGGGCTGTTCTCCAAAGAAAAAACCCTTTGCTAGTCAGTATTTCCTTTACTAGAGTCACTCGTACTAAACAGCCACATTAGACTGTGGATTCAAGTTACCTCGGTCATGTGCTTCAGTGCAAGTTTTTGAAAGAAACTGTTTCATGAGGAATCTTTCATTGACTGTAAATTGCAGCTAAAAATTGTTAGACTCATCATAAAAAGTGCTACATGATGATGCCAGAGGATGGAGCTAAATGGAAGTGAGCAGCACTGTTTAGTATCACTCAGTATGTTTACATGCATATTAAAACTTCAGTTTTATTCAGATTAAAACAATAGATAACATGTAAACTATCCATTTCCTTGTAATCAATATAAGTAATCTCTGCATTTCATCACCTGTCATACTTTCCCTTGTAAACCGATTAAGCAATGAGTAATATATGTTCGCCAAATGACAAAATCCTATTTCCTAATTCCACCCATTACACGTCTTACTCTGCATTTTTATCTTAAATCGCAGTACAGACAAGCATTGGAGTGCAGTGTGCATTAAACGTCCTGCCTGTCACTGCAAATATGTACCTAACACATTCTTGACAGTAGCTAATGCCTTTTTGGGTTCACAGTAGCTCAAGGCAGCTCAACTTGACAGAATTGAGTCATTGGCTTTTATGTGCTTGTGCATTGACTTGACAGCTATGAAGATGTCTCTATAAGAGTTAGTTGGATGGCCCACTTTTCTCTAGGTCCTTAGACAACCCCATGCTCTGTGGGATAATCAAACAGCGTTTGCCAAGCTCCTGTTTCTTTGGATAGGTGGTTTCTCTTTAGATCTCTCTCTCTCTCTCTCTCTCTCTCTCTCTCTCTCTCTCTCTCTCTNCTATCTATCTATCTCTACCTCCCTGCCTCCCTTTCTGTCTGTTCTTTGGGAGCTCTGTTGCACTGCATTCCCACCGTGGGATTTTAGGCAAACTAAGCAAAAGTTGTGGAGAGATTTGGTGGGGGTTGATATTTATTTACCACCATGTCATCTCCTCAGCTGTCACACACATCAGAAATGATTTGTTTTGTATTTGACACATGGTCACGTGTGTGAGTGTGTGTGTGTGTTTGTGTAGGCAACCACGCATACTAAAGCAAAGTAACAGAGTGAATAGAGGCCTTCTTAAGGACTAAACACTGACAACCCCCTTAATTAAGCCGCTGGCCTAGACAAACATTCGGCTCCTTAAGCATCCCCTCCTGTGAGCGCTCGTCTCTTTGTGGACCAAACAGTAGGAAGGAACTTGTCTGACATGCATGAAGAAGCTGTCTGTTTTTTTCTCTACGTTTCTCTTACCTCCCCCCTCTTTCTTTCTCTCCGCATCACTACAGATGGACAACAAAGGCTGGAATGGACAAAAGGCACCTTTTACTGAAGCAACAAGTAACAGTGAGTATCTGCACATCGTGTGTCTTTTCCCCTTATCTTTCTCTTCCCTCTCTACCTCTCCCTCCATCCCATAGCTGGTTTTAGCGGTGGAGATGGCCCGGCGTTTAATCTCTGTGACTGGTCAATGGGCTTCTGACTGTCAGCTTAATCGGCCGCGCATCCTCGTGGAGAGCCTGTGAATTCATGGCCATTCACACAGGCTTATAGGACCAGCAAACTGAGGCCCGCCAGGGAGTCCCCCCACTGCCTTTCTGGACAAAGATGAACCCTTTCACTCAGGATTAACACACACACACACACACACACACACACACACACACACACACACACACACACGATATCATAGATCAATTACATTCACACATAAGGGCCGAAATATATAAAAAATTATATTGTGACTGCAGTTTCATCACTTCATTTCAAAGGAGAGCGCAAATTCCTGTAGATCACATATATTCCTCATTTATCATTGAATAGTTTGTTATCGGCTTTGTAAGACCATCAACCCAACACAGCTTGCACGGCGTGTAGGTTCTACTCAACATTTGGTCCATAAAGTATTCTTGATGTCAGCAATAGTGCAGCTTTGTCCTTTATATTAAGATTAGATAAACTAGTTTAACAGCTACAAACAACCTTTAATAACAACATTAAATATGAGTCTTTCCTCACTCTCACACCCCTCTTATAGCTGACAAATGCTACTAGTTGTCTTTCATCTTAATATGACGCCATATTCCATGAGGTGTTCGTTATTTTTTCTAACCCTTATGCACATATACAATAAAATAATAGAAAACCTACAGGAGATTTTTCAAGACATATTTATTACTGGATGTGTTACATAGAGTATGTATGCCTGGCTTGCATTCTTCCTCTGCATACACTACAAGCCCAGAAGTTTGAGGCCACCCCCAGATTTAAAAAAAAAAAATCAATACACAGTTTGTGTTACAAGTTATTGATTAATATAATATTGATTAAAGTCACATTCAGTTCAAGCAAAAATAATGAAATCCCATTGATCCAACTTTTCTGCAGCCCTATTCTAAGAACTCATAGTGTCAGGGCATAGGTGAGCCTTCATTATATCTGGTGCTGCCTCAAACAATAAAGATTCAGTGACAGAAAAGATCTATCTCTAACCAGCTTAGTCAGCTAAGACTATCTGTCTCTGCCTCTGTCTTAACTGGAGCCAGATATGAAGGAGATAACGAGATACGGAAAGGAAAAACAAACCCTTCATCACTTAATTTGGAAAAATTGAGCATTTTCAACTTTAAGCAGAGACAAAATTGTTTTATGACAGAGTTTATTAGGGACATTTCTTTTCATCGAAGGGTTTGGGTGGGAAGTGTGATTTTGTATTAAACAGCTGCTCCCTATCAGCTGCAACAGTTGTTAAGTTAGCCGCCATGTTCACAACCAAAATAAAAACAACGAAAAACTCGTCCTCCCGCTGAAGTCAAAATGCTATTTCAGGACTTTGCACTCCTTTTTGAGGTTGTTCTCTCTGTCTTGGAAATCTGGCAGAACTTTTTTTCCCCTCATTTGTTCCACATGTTCTGGAAGTTAACGTTTATTATAGGTGTAATATGTTATGCACAAATCCATAATGAGGGTGTTGCTTAAGTAGATTTACGTTCATTCCAATATCTGAGATTAATTTGTGGTAATTTCCCAGACAAAATGCAAGTAATTTCTTTCTGTCTTTTACTCTGTCTCTCTCTCTCTCTCTCTGTGTCACTTTCTCTGTCACTATTCATCTCTCTCTCTCTCTCTCTCTCTCGCTCTCTCTCTCTCTTTCTAGTTACTAGCAAAGTAAATGCCAGCAGCTTGAGACAACACAGATTAGGGGACAAATGAATAGTCTGTGAGCGGTGAAGCAGCAGAGTGGAAAACAAACAGCCTTATTAGATTTGAATGTGCTGTCGTCACTCTGGCCTAATGGAGGCTTCTGGCAGTGCTGCGTATCTCAACACAGGGTATCCAACTACAGTCTGGAAAGGATAATGAATGTGATTTCAGCTTTCTTATGTTGAAAATACAAAGTAGATTAGTGGGATTAATCACTGGGCTTTGGGTTCTCTTACTGCTGATCCTGATTCTGATATACAGTATCCAGAAGAGAGAACTGACAGAACTGAGCCCTGGCTTAGCTTCACAACTTATATGGCAGTCTAATTTTTAGAATCACATATCATCTAAATTAAGTTTATTGATAAATTGTTTGTTCATTTGTATAAACAATTTCAGCAGTTTGGGTTTCTAAGGTAACCCAGGCTCCAGGAATTGCCCAACACATTCAGAGCAGGGAAATGAAGTGACTTCATTTCCCATTTCCCATGGGAAATGAAGTCTTCCTTATTTGGTGATTATTCCAATTGTTGGCTTGGACCAGGGCCATTCCTTGTTAAAGTTTATCTTACACTCAGCATGGGGCTTAACTATCTGCTAATTAGTTTTGTAAAGTTCTCCAAACCTCACAACACTCACACATTGCTAATGTCTAAATAATGTTTATTGCATAAACACTATTTACAACTCGTTCAAACAGATGCAGCTGGTCTCAGTTCTGTGTGTGCGTGCACTTGCATGTTTGCGTGTTTGCGTGTGTGGTAGTGTATTTGTATTTTGCTGTGGTATTGCTAAAGAAAATATGTTTTCGATCGAGGCTTAGCTTAAGTGTTCTCAAAGTAGTCACTGGATAGCTGTGCTACATGCCAAGCTACCCACCCCAGCTTGTAAAATGACAAAATTCTAATTGTTAGTGACAGAGAGAAGGGCCGTAGAGTAATGTGAATGTTGAATTTAGAAAAAAATAAAACAAACAAAACAAAACAAAACTGGTCTGGCCCCTGATGGGCCTCCCAAGGAGGTGAGGCCTACCTTCATGGCCTTCTCTGGATCTCTGGAATCTCCAGTCTTGTCTGCACTCAAGTGTGGATANTTCAGTTTTACTTTTTTGGCTTTGTCATAAAAACTGCATGCATAACACCTGTGTATAGTCCTTTTGCTTCCTGTGGTGTGATGGCGTCCTTCCTCCCGGTGGGATCATAGATAAAAGCCATCCTTCTTGAATTTCCTTACAAGTCCCACAAACCACAATGACTGACCTAAAACTTCTGATCCATTCCAAGGACCCCTCCTGCTGGAAATCCTAGGTGTAACACTGGCCGACTTGAATTTCTGTACAAGTCCTGCAAACTATAATGTCAGATTTAACACTAATCAGACCTAGGATATCCCTTTTTGCAGAAGAAAACCAAAGACGAGTATTCGTCCAAATTTAGAAATGTAGGCTGCAGCACTTTAAATCAGCAGCTAGCTAGCTCACGCTTTACCTATCATCACTTGTGTTTTTCCCCCTCTTTCAGCTTCCCGCCTGCAGACTTAAAACCATAGTCCCACCCCTAGCCTGTATCTGTGTACCCTGAACATGAAATGTACTCCACATAAAGAGCATTGCTGCCTGTTGTAAGGCAAAGCGAGAAAAAGCGGGTAAATGTGTCGCAGGCCAATAATTCATTACTTGCTCTTTCTCTTGTTCCTCTTCCACATAATACACACAGAACTCTGCAGCGCTGTATTGTGTGCATCTAGCTCTGTGTATGCAATTCTGTCCCCCTTTTTCTTTTTTTTTTTTTTTTTTTTTTTTTTTAATAATCATTGTATGTGTGTTTTTAAATGTATGGTTATGTCCCTTACGGGTTGCGCTCTGGGAGAGATGTGGTGCCACAATAAACAGCGTGGCTAAGAGACAGGAAAGGAGTGTAAAAAGAAAGAAGAAGAAAAGAAGTAAGAAGAGAGTGATTTTTCTTCCTTCTATTCCCATGGGTATTGCAGCAGGGCTTTTCACTGGAGTTGCCACATTTCATTTCCTGCTGTGCATGTGTGTGTGCTTGAGTGTGTGTGCATATGTGTATGTGCGTTGTGTGCATGTGTGAATTATGTGAAGGTCTTGCTCCACCGCTGTGATTTATAGCACTGGGCTCTGGCCCTATCTGTTTTCGATCAGTCTCATGCTTGGCTCTGGCTTCCCTCCAGTGCTCCCCTGGCCCACCGGACGCTGAGTCTGGGTGGGACTCCTCCAAAACTGCCTGGAACCAACACTATGAACACACTCTCCTTCATGCTCACTCCTTCATTTACTCTCTCCCCCAAATTTTCACTCTCACCCTGTCCTCTGCTTTCTCCACGCTTTCTCTCTCTTTCTAATTCACTCCCATTTCATGCACACTAATGCTTCACGAGCATTTTAAAGCATTTTTATTCACACAAATGCACACAGACACACCGTTATTAATTCACTCTCACTCCTGTTTCACTCTTTCTTTCTCTTGTGCTCTTGCTTGTCATCTGAGGTGAAATCACAAACTTCCTCACACACACAGGCAGAAAAGGGTTGTATGGATCACAGTCACTGCCCCCTTTTACCTCCANCCCCCCCCACCGTGCATCGCGTCCACAGCTGATGTCATGTTGGCTAACACCTTTCATTTTTTATGATGCTACACTCACAGTGAACAGGCCTGCAAGCTTTACTTGTGTAAGTTCAAATTAAAGTTGTCATCGTGATTGGGAGAGTGAAAAAAAAAAAATCAAGGTCTTGTGTCATCGCTGGCATTGGGTCGTTGGTTGTAGTATGAGTAATAGGTGCTGGAGTCCATTGCTGTTTCCTTCAGCTTTTCTTCTCTTGTGGAAGTACAAACGTCATTGTTCATAATGGGAAATACTCTTTGTCGGTTCCCAGAAAACTTGCACGAGGCAGGGTAATGCAACATCCACCCACTTCAGTTTACTACGAGCTTGTATGTAAAGTTGTGTTTGTCCTTTCTTCTTGTATGTGTGTGTGCGTGCATATGTGTGGATGTGTGGTGGTAATGTTAATTCAAACAGGAAGTGACCTGTCAGTCATGCACTCACTGCAGTGCTTTCTCCCAGCTGTTGGTCCATACACACACACACATGCAACAAGCTCAAAGACATACACACAGACACACAGACAGCTGGTCTTCCTGTCTCTGGTGACCTTGGCTGGGCTTCGGAGGCTCTTTATGGTTTTCACATCCACTCATCCCCAACTCCTCCTCCTCCATCTAAGCTGATTTCCCGATCCATCCTTCTCCTCCACTCTGTTTCCTCCCCATTTCTCTTATCCTCTACTGACTTCTTTATCTCTGCTCACCGTTCTCCTTCTTTCTTCTCTCATTTTCTTTCTTCTGCCACATAGTGACGAAAGAATAGAACAGATTTGGCGCTTCCTCCTTCCACCTGTCATGACCATTTTGGGACAGTGATCCCAAAGTGCAAGAAGCCAACACAAATGGATGAGATTTATCCATATGGTCTGGATCAGAACTCAGTCTTGGAGCGCTGTTGTGCTCAGTTGGCTAGAACCTCAGCCTGTCTGGATCGAGCTGTGTGCTGTTAAAGAAAAGTTGGTCACATGACAAAGGTGCCTCAGCTTCTCACATCCAAATCCCGCTGGAGATTAAGCCACCAAAATATTCTGATGAAAACATTAATCTGAGGTCACTCTTGTCTCTTAGTGCTGACTGGCTGCATTTAAAGAGACATTATAGGTGTAGCAGGATGCCAGTTAGCTGACATTGCTGTTTCCCATTATCCAAAAATGATGAAGTCATAACTATTCTGTTGATATTGCTGGATGCTCCGTTTCTGGATGTGTGTGCTGTGTGTGTGCATGTGTGCATTTGTGCTTGTGTGCGTTTCAAAGTGTGAAAGAAAGAGACTGTGTGTTTCCCAGAAGACACTTTGATAGTGCTCGGAACTGCCAAGCCACATGAAACTGTCATCTACATTCAGTGATGGAATGCCAGTTTGGGAGCCAACACACACACGTGCACACAAAGATGCGCACACACACAAATACACATGCATGCAAATGCACAAACACACCTTGGAGTTGTTTGGAAGTGACTGACAGTGGAATGTGTGTGTCTAAGTCACGATGATGATTATGTGAGTTGTAATGTCCCGCTTTCTCTCTTTTCTTTCCCCATCTTCTCCCTCCTCCATCCATCCATCTATTTATCTGTCCANCACCCCCCTTCTCTCTCTCTCTCTTTGGCCAATCCAGCCCAGAAAGGTCTGCTCCACCTCAGCCCAGATGTCTACCAGGAGATGGAAGCCAGCAGGAAACAGGGGGGCAGTGCCCCAGGACCTGGTGGTAGCAACTCTGTTAGCTACCTGCCATCCAAAGACATGGGGCCCTGCTCTGCCCCAATCCCCCCAGGACACACTCCTTATTACGGGGGCTCAGCTCCATCACCCAATCCAACAGCCACCATGGCCAGGGAGCTGCTGCTGAATGGCCAGTCACCCACAGCTGAAGCCTCCATGGCCATAAAGGGAAAGAGTCCATCCCTGGCCTGTGGTGTCTCCGTGCAGCCTGCACAGCAGCTGGACTACCTGGCTCGTATCCAAGGCTTTCAGGTAAGGCACAAGGAAGTGAACATCCTACCACTAGGTTATTTGCAGATCTTCAAAAGATCTAAAAATTTATACTTAAACTTATTTCTGTTTTGGAGGCATTAAAGGACCATACCAGTGATCATGCATGTTTGAGCCTAATATATTCAATTTTCATACACGTAACATTACTGACAGTCATTTCCCAAAGCATACTGCTGGAACAGTTAATTAAAAATGTTTTTCCTACTTTCCAGACCATCACTGGTTTCAGTTCATTCTGGTACGCTATTAAAATCAACTTGTTGAAACTTGAAATGTTCTTGGAATAGGTAATCCATTATCGCGAACAAGATGTGTATTCAGGTTTTGTTTTGAAGTTATTTAATTTTAGCTTTTAAGCACAATAAAAAGCGCGGAGTGAATGTATGTCTCCACTGGGGAGTATAATCCCAAAAGAAGACCTGTTTTTATTGAAAAATTTTAACGACCGTGACTTCATAAGGCTGCGCAACATCGATTTTTAAGGTGGGCGTATCGCTTGAATATTTGATTTTGAAAGATTAAAAGAGATTTTGCAAAATATCAGGAAAGCCGAAATACAGTTTTATCCTTTGAAATGGTTGTCAGTCATGTAACATATGAAAATTGAATATATTAGGCCCAAACATGCACGATCGCTGGTATGGTCCTTTAAAATGTACTTTCTTGGTGCTCAGAAATCAATCCCATCATCTTGCTTTTGTGCTGGAAACTTACAATTAATTTTACATATCTTTTATCAAGATCATCTTGCTGTGGTGTAGTCATACAATATGCACATGCTAAAGTGACAGAACAGATGCATGAAAATGTGATGATGCATAAATACAATCCCCACTCCACTTTGTCATCGCCCAAAATGTGGTCTTGGTCAGACTTTGTGGTTTTATAAAATGGGAAAGTCACTCACACACACATATATAGCCCTTACAAGTGATTTCAGTTTTAGGCTGTGCACAATAACACACAATCCCTCCTCTTAGAAAACCTGGACAGAATGAAGAGAGTGAAGGGCCATAAATAATGAGATGTGTACCCCTACAGGACAAGTAGACTTATGGGAAGTCTATAGAACTGCTTGCTAACACACTATCCGTTTTCTGTTTCTCACTGTGGACATATTTGGCAAGTAGTAAAATGTAGATCTGGAACTAAATCTCACAGGTGCTTCTGTCATTACTGGACGGGACACACATGCAACAGACAGTCGCATGCACACGCCCTGCACTTAATACCGCATCTGTGTGTAAGAGACAAACAATCCGGTGTCTGTTTTAATCCATTGGCCAATCAGCGGTGCATGCCATGGCACTAATACCAGTGCCTGCTTATTTAAGCTGCAGATGCTTTTTATCAGTTTGAGCGAAAACATTTTATCTTAACCTGCTGAGGGTTCCTTTGAAAGGCCTTTGTTATTGCTCTGAGCCTTCCTGTGTGTGTGTAACTTGAGAGAGCTCTGCTGCCTGGCCAAGCCCAAACACACTTGTACACACGCGCACACACACACACACACACACACACACACACACACACACACACAGCAGGTTCTGTTTAGCACAAATATCAGACTTTGGTTTAGTTTTGTGGATGTGGATTCTCATGATTTACACAACGTAACCCCCTATGACTTGTACTTTAAGTATATTTGTTGTCTATCCATCCTTACATGCACTGATGTAAGTAAATAGACGCACAAGCATCAATGCATTCACATATTTGCTTCCAAGTGCGTGTGTTAAGTGGGGAATTCAGGCTGTAATTGAGACACGGAGACAATATGTGTTCCATTGAGGGGATGGTTCATATCATGTGGGTTTGTAATTAGAACCTCAGTTTGCCTACACGTCCATGTTAGGCAGACTTTCAGGGCTTATGTATTCTTATGTGTTTTTGTGGGCTAACACACCACAGATTTCATATGTTTTTGCCAAAATGTGCACTTGTCTGCTGAATGAGGACACGTAATGTGCCGCTTTGTGTTGGGTTGGCTTTCTCTCGACCACGCTGAACAACAATAAATGCTTGGATCCACTGTAAGATTTTGTTGGTAATTTGATAATAATCTCCTAGTCTGATTAGTTTCTTTGTTTTTGTAATCTAATTATGTTATCCAAGTGAGCGGATTACAGTGACCACCCAACACTAGATTAAGGCAACTAAGCAAGCACTGAGGACATTCTCATAGTGTCTGTTTCATCCATCCAGCTCTGTACACAAAGGCCTGGGCCTACCTGCTAAGCCCTTCCTTTGATTTGATTGGAAAATAGCCTCTGGCGGAAGCTCTGACTGGATAAGCAACAGTGTGCTGTACTCACGCCAGCTTGGAGCAAGGATGCCGGCACTTAGGCAAAATGTGTTTGTATGTGTGTGTATTTCCTTTTAATTTGGCTGGCGTGTTGTTGGCACGGCGGGTATGTACACTGGAAGTAGGGCAGAAACAAAGAAGCAGGAGGTAATGGACAACACATGGAGCAAGGATGAAGTACAGATTGTCTCTCTTGCTCTTCCCCTTTGTCCCTATCTATCTCCAATTGAGTGGTATGCATTTCTGATCCTCCATCATGAGCTTTTCCTCCACTGATATTGCCCTGCCTGTCATTGCTATCCCTTACTTCAAACAGATCGAATAACGATTTAATTTCTGTTGTTTATGTATTTTGGAGAAGTTCAAGGTTTTGACCCTGACATTGCAATCACCAGCTGCCCATTTATTCTGCCATCACATTACTTAATAGAGTCCTCACAGACTGCCACCACTTCAGATTATTACCTGTTACTTCATTTTAAAATGAGAAGCAGATTCTTATATAAAAGACCAATGATTGATGGAAATAATGATTTTAATTAAGTGAAGTTTTATTTTCAGCACACTTAAATAGAACCGTGGTCCACCTGTACTTAGACAAATCTACTGCTTCATTGATAATTTATTCTGAATCCCAGTCTTTCACCCCACACATATTCAGATATACCTTGAACCTGCTTCCAGGCATTTTTTTATGATAGTCACCTGCTTAAGTATTAGAAACAGATTGAAGGAGAACAGAGAAGAATGTCTGACATAGCATTTCTCTCTCTCTCTCTCTCTCTCTCTCTCTGTCTCTCTCATCATGGCAGAGGTAAAGAGTGTGAATGAAAAGGCATGAAAACTGCTCATGTCATCATATCAGACACTGCTTTATTGTGTCAATTGATACTGATTTTAATTGCAAATTACAAGCCATCAATCACTCTGTCTCTGCTTATATATAGACTATATTACCTTTTTATGCCCAGTAGGATATTGTTTAAAAAAACAAAAAAAAACAGCACAGAAAAATGTCATCATGTTTTCACACATCGTCTAATTAAGTACCTCATTACATTTGCTCCACATGATAAAGTCAGGCACATTTCTAAGTAACTGAATTTACTTTTTGATTTTTTAAATTTTTGTACATTGAATTTACCACATTTTCAGCATGAGTTGTTACAAATAATATAATTGCTTGTTAAATGAAGGAAATTTCTCCCTGAGGTTTTGCTCTGTGTTTGCAATGCAATAGAAAGTATGACAAAACCTTTTGTTTTGTGATTATTAAAATCAGTCTGTGGAGTTCTGATGGGGCACAACATAAACTTCTGGATTAGTTTGTCCTGTAAGGGTGTAATGGAGATGAGCAGAGACCAACAATGTGCAGAGATTGCATCATCTGTCTATAACAATATAGCAATAACTATAACAATATAACAATATATAACAATATGGAATCAGGTCCTGTCTGAACTGGCCTGTCTTTGTCAGCCTATACTTGTTTCCTGGCTGTTCCAAGTTTCTCTTACTGGATATTTAGCACACGTTGACAGTCACATCTAGTACAGCTTTCACATAAGACCCGTTACTCTATGGACACTGGTCAGCCAGCAGTGTGAAAGCGTTGAAATGCTTGGTTTTGTTTGGTGTTTAATAGTGATTTTTTTTTCTTCTTCTGGCTATACAATGAATGATGAAAAGTAGAAACATTTCATTCAGCACATTTACATGCATATTAAAACTTTTATTCTAATCCAGTTAATGCAATAACTCAGTTTTTCCAGAGACAAAAATCAGATTGAAATTGGCATATACATAAATGTTGGTGTGCTCTGAGTAACAGACATAGATCACATGATCGTAAACGCTCCATCAGATAAGCTCCATGAGGATTCTGCGCATGCATTTTCTCACCTGGAGTACCTCTCGCAAGCCAACTAGCAATAAGTTGTGTGTATATTCCGCATACAGGGAATCTTCTTTATTCCATCCATGTATACAGCTTACTCCACATTTTTACTTTAATCGCAGTACAGACAAAAAAGTGTGCATGTATATACACTGAATGGTGACACAGAACACATGGGCCTGGGCCAGATGAGACCAGTATTTACACAAAACATTGCCACATTTTAGAAATTAAGTTTTAATTTCCTGTCACATATGATGGTCATAGATCAGCATGCTGCACTTTACACATTCCCAGGTTGTATGTGTGAACCGGCTGTATGGTATCAATCCATCAATTCTTTCCACCAGCTAAATCCATTGGCAGGAACACAATAGCGATAGCGATCTTTGGGGATATGTTATCTAACAAAGACCGGCTCAATGTAGGAGAGGGATTTAGAGAAAAGGGAGGGTAATAATTTATTATTGGAATCAGAACTTGTATGTCTGTGTTGGAAATCCCATGTTAATGAAAACTCCTTGCCGGGTAGCTGGTTTTGATATCCATTCACCATGGTTCCCAGAATTTCTCACAGTTACATGCCATTTGTTCTTCTCTCCCTTTGCTTCCTTCTTTGGCTATGTAAGAAAACCACTTCAAATGGTGCTGACTACACCTTGTGCCCTGCCTGGCAATTTCTCCCTCTCTTCCTTCCCCCTTTTTTTTTTCCCGCCGTCTCTCTCTACTCCCTTCCTGATCTCCATTGCTTCATCTCATCAGTGCATCAACATCAAACGCCTGATGTGGTATAAATGTTCAAAGAGTGTAACAGTTTGTTTCCATCGTCCTTGCCATCATCTCATTCTTCTGCCCTGTGTTTACTCTGGGATTTGCGTTAGAAAATACATTTTGGGATGGTTAATCCCACCACATTTGATTTTTGCAGCAGGGTGATGTCTTCCAGCTGTGCTGTGCGGCATATTTGTGTGAAGACCAATCTTTGAAAACAAGTTTTGTCGGTGGTATAAATCAGACTGTTAATGCTGTGCTGGCTCGGTGCACAGTCTCTCTGCTTACATGGTGGCCCTCTGTGTGTGTGTGCCTTTGTGTGTTTGGCAAAATAGTGACAATGTTTTTTTACGCCACAATCAAGCCCATTTTCAAACGTTTAAATCAAATATCAAGTGCCAACATATTGCACATTTGTACAGTATATGCAGCATAAGCTTTTTTTTAACTTGCCTTTGTTCTTTGTATTTTGATAGTATTGATCATATTTCATCTAATGCGTAACACCAGGCAAAGATAGCAGCTCTGTGCCAGCATGTGGAGATTGAGGGTGTGTTAACCTGAATCCAAACAGTTCTCTTCATTATCTGCACACCAGACAATGTTCTCAGAAAAACTGAGGCCTGCATTCTTCTCCAGCTTAGACTCGTTCTTGAAGCTGAGTGAGCTCTTTCTCAAACTGCACACAGGCTCCCAAATGTTATAATGAAAATTATAAATAATAACACAATAAAATAGCCTTTTTGTGCAGATTTCTTTGCCAAAGTTTCTCTGGAGTTTGAGTAGAAGCCAAAACAAAAGGAGGTAGAAAACAAAACGTGCAAAGTTATAATTGCATTGTATTTTTTCAGTACCTCCAAATGCTTTCTTTCTTAGAAGCTAGAAACTGTTTTTGTAAAAGTATAGGCGGGCAGCTTGGGTGCAGTAAGGGTGCAGAGTAACTGTATCTCAGCTCCGGTTATCAGATACAGTATTACATTTTGGCTCCATTGCCCTTGTTACTCAAGGCTTTATATAAAAGATAGAAAAACCTATTCTGTTAAATCAAGTTTTTGATAATGAACTGAGATTGTTTTTATCTTGGTTTTATAGAATTTGGAACTCGCTGTGTCTCATTGTATTGAGACTTTTGTGTGATTCTGGCAAAGCATACTCCCAGTTGTCAGAGTAGCTATTCTGTTTGCCCCCAACCTCCTGCCATTAGGAAAAGTGAAAGGTATATTAACAATGTGCTTAAAACACTCTTGACCTCTGAGGTCCCCACTGAAGTGGCTCAGCATGGACCTCTAATTACTTTTCACTAACAATGACAGCGTTCCTCGGCTGAGAGGACTTGTTTATTTAAAGTTAAGTTAAAGTTATTCCTGCGCTATCTCACTCTCAGCTCTCCGTACTCTCTGGCTTAGTGTGGAAGCAAGCTTAGACCTCAGTGTTTGAGCCCTGCGGTTTTAACTAGAGTAACATGTCTATAACAGTGTAAACACACATAATTAGCATTTGTTTTTGTAGTTACCTTGACAGCAGTGTACAATACAGCCCTAATGAATCTGTACACAGTCCTATATGGATTTGGACATGGCTGCAGTTTTTTCCTCTGTTTTTCCCTGGATGTAAACATGTTTGTGCACTTGAATAAATTTGAATGTGTCTGCATGAGTGTTATAAGTGTAATTGCTTTTCATTTTGTGCATGTTTGTGTTTGTTCAAATCAAGAAGAGCATTTGAAAAGGAGCCATCAAGCTTTAGAAGCCAGATGTCAGAGGTTGTTCCACATTAGTGATGCCGATCAATCGCGGGCCTTGCATAACTCTCCTTTCTCCTTTGTCTCCAAAGGAAGTGGATTAGAGTCTGCTTTCTCAGCTGAGACCTGGGATGATTAGTTAGGCCTATTTAGAATGCATGGCACTCACAGATCCAAATACACTCAAAACAGACAGGCTGGATGCGGAATGCTATAATCAAGAGAGTGAGAATGGACTGCTGGTCTAAGATGCTCATTATTTCAGCTTCTTTCCAATCATTACAAATGACAGAATGCTAGGTTGGTCAATGACCTTTTCTGCCTGCAGATCATAATAGTTGGTGAATTCTCAAAGTAATCAGCCACTGAAGACGGAAGACCTCAAGGTGATGTTTTGTAATGTGCCAAATCTATTTTATCCAGCACTGGCTGCTGTGATTTCTCAGACTGAAATTTGCCAGCCAAGAAACAGAGAAATATGATAAGAAGTATTTAATGCAACATGTCTTGGAATATCTAATAATAAATTTACATTTGGTTCTCTACCATTATATTGCCAATGGCTTACCTTGTGTCATGAATTTTGGCCCCTGATGGCTAAAGATTGTAACAGTTCAATTCCCATGATTGATTTGGTTGAGGCTGTTCGATAGTATAAATTATTGATCACATCAGTTAAAAGTCCAGATTGGTGAGTTAAACACTGATCTGATCAATAAGGTTGGCTGTGTAATATCACCCTTTTTCTGAACACAAAGTAGCCAGCTAACAGTAAGTCATCAACAGAAATTGTTTTCACAGTTTTTCTTGACTAAATTAACACTAAACAGTAATTGTACATTTAATAGAAGATGAGTTTAGTGAAATTAATTTTCTCCTGTAATGTGCAATTTACAAAAATTTCCACACCAAAATTTAGCGTGCATGTCTTACATTAGTTTGTGAAGAATCTGGTGTTGCTTGCATTTACCAGAACCCCACTGACTTGCTGTCTGGAAAACTACACACCCTTTGTTTATAATAGCGGAAACACAGACACATCTCACTGCCTGTTTGCAAAGTTTCTGCAATGAAAATGTTTCCACTCTAATCCCTGTGAACATTCACACATGCATGCACACAGGCAATGGGGGATGTTTCGAACAATTAGAAATGTGATATATCCAAGTGTGTATGTGTGTGAGAGAGAGCGTCTGTTTACTCCAGCACTGGCGAGGGGCCTCACCCTCGGCTGGGGTCCTGACAGCTTGCAATGGATGGAGCAAGCGGAGTGCCCACTGGTCAGACAGCATGATTACAACATACATCACAGGCTTCCAAATACAGCCCTTTATGCTGCCTAAATGAACCAGCGTACTGGACATCACACAAATAATTGTGCACACACATGCTCAGGCTCATCGGAAAAGGCTGTATTTGTAGCCCATTCACACATTTCCAACGTCCAAAATGAGCTTTTTCTTAATGATTTATTAGTGAAACCAAACAACTCTGTTCTTAACAACAAAAAGCCAAGAATAACATATGATCTGTTTAAGCAAAGACCCTCCCTGACTTTCTTTCCTCTCTAGCTCTCTTTCTTTCTTTCTTTCTTTCTTTCTTTCTTTCTTTCTTTCTTTCCTTCCTTCCTTACACTTGAAGTCTGGATAATTTATTAGAGATTAACTTGTCAAAGAAGGCTTTTTCCACAGCTCACTTTACTGCATCCATCATTCATACACATAACAGATAGCATTCCACACTTTATCACTGTGGGCCCATCTCATCAGCAGGTGTGTGTGTGTGTGTGTGTGTGTGTGTGTGTGTGTGTGTGTGTGCGCGCGCGCACATGTTTCATGTGTTTGCACATATCTCTGTGTATTTGTGTATGTTATGATGCGTCTGTGGCTTTATGGGCAGGCTTCCATGTGTCTGGCATTCTGGACCCAGACCACCACCCACCACACACACACACACACTTTTCCACATAGGATCATAACTCATTCAGAGAAGCACATACACACTTGCTCTGGAAGCTTTCAGTCACAGATCATACTACACAGGCAGTTGTGCATATACACACACATGCATGGCTCCAATGAAACATTGCTAAGTCTGTCATGCTGACAGCACCAGAGTATGCAGGTCAGTGTGCCGGAATAGAATCCGTTGCCTACTGTTCACTCTACATTGGTCAGAGCTGCTTTAATTAGTGTGATCGTCTTTGTCTTGTATCATACTGTAATTTCCCTTGCACTTTTTGTGTTATGAGTAATTCAGCGTCCTCATAAATGTAGGAAGATCTTTTTTTTTGCTGCATCCAAAAAAAACCAAAAAAAAAAACAAGCTAAGCACCAGTATTTAAAAATAGCAGTTGTCTACTCGGTGAAGCTTGCATCTGACCAATCAGCAATGTTGTCTTGAAAGCACCAATCAGGAACTATATAGTTCCCGATCCCGAATTGTTCCTTGCAAAATGGCTCCTTGTTCTGTGGAGCGAAACAAAGGAAAAGTTCCTGAAAAGGTTGCTGAGTTCCTGAAAAAGTTCCTGTGAGACAGCTTATTTGTAATGTTGCAGTAGAAGATGCAGAAACTCCATAGTATTGGCTTATTCATCTTTTTCATGGAGTCGCTCTCTCTTTCTTTGTGTAATATTTGCTTAGTACTTGTAGGCATTTGTGCTGCATATAAAGATGTCCTCAGATGTCTTGGCAGAAGTAGGCCAGTAGACAGATGCACACATACACAGACACACAATACACTCATTTGCACACACAAACACATACATACACAGTGAGAGCTAGTGAGAAATAGGGCAGACAGGCAGGCAGTATTACCAAAGTCCTTGTATCTTAGAAGCAGACTGTCCCCAAGGAGCATCATGTCATAACAGTCCTGATTGCACAGCATTTAGGAATGCCTGCAGAGTTAACCTCTCAATGATGAGGGGTCATCAGTGATGTCATCACTACCCCCTCAGACTGCTCAGATCCCCCTCCTAAACACACACACACGCATTCCCCTCTTGCCATCTCTGCATGGTGTGGTGGAAATTGTCCACAAATGCTCTGTGGTGGAAATAAGACATGCAAGATTTACTCTCAAGCCAGCCACTTCCAAAAATCACCAGACTGCTTTTGCGTTCTAACTGGTCTGTTTCTATCATGTTTACTTTTGCAGTATCTCACTTTTTCGCGTTTCCTTTTCTTTTCCAGATGCAGTACAGTGATGCGCAGAGCGGCAAGGATTTTGTGACCTATCTGACCCTTTCCCCTGTGCAAATGACTTTCCATGGCACTGGGAGCACCCTCCAAGCCAGCCATGACCAGGTATGTGTGAGTATTTGTGCTCATAGGAATTCTCTTTCCCAGCATTCTTAATCATTAACAATTAAGCTAACGGCAGCTAAGATCCACTGCCAAGTAATACTTGACATACGTACTTCACTTACAACTAGCTACAAGGTCTTTATACAATTTAATCCTTCAGAATATTCAGTCATGGTGCTTTCTTTTTATTTTTTTCATCAAATCTGTTCATCAAGTTTTAAGTATTTGTCACATGATATCATATTTGCATTTTGATTGGCTGCATAGTAAAAATAGTTGGTCAGTACTGGTGGTTGGTAAAAACTTAAAACAGTGTTGATCTAATGGAGCTAATTTCCATACAACTTTTTATTTTTACTTAATTACACCAAGCAACTTGAATGAAATGAATAAAAAATTGAACAAAAAGACTCAAGCATGGCCTTAATATAATCAATTTAATCAGCATCTTGCCAACAAGCATTTTAATTGATTTTTTACCCTTAATCAAATACTTTTGTTGCTGCTTATGGACATGTTGTAAAGTTGCCTAAAAGCTTACCTTTTATAGCCATTAGACATCCTTCCTGGCAAACTAACCTTGAGCATCTCTTGAGGATATGCTCTCTCTGTTACTACAGGTTCAGTAAAATGTAGCTTATTGGGTGCATTAGATTTTGGCAGGTGTCTGAGCTTCTAATTAAGAGAATAGACTTGGCCCATCACTTTATTATTAATCACGAAGGCATCATAACCAGTATCTCTCTCTCTCTCTCTCTCTCTCTCAACCCACTTCTCCCCCACTTCTCCATACTTAGTCTCTCCATCAAAATAATCAGCATCCTGAAATCTGATGGAGGATCTCCATGGCTCATTGGAGGATCTCCATGGCTTCTTTCTTTCCTTCTCTCTCACTCTCTTTCTCCTCTCGTTTTCTCACTCACACTCTCTCACTTACAGCCTGAATTCAGAAGGAGGCTCTTTGTCTTGTGTTGCCCAAGCAGAAAACTGCTTGCTAACATTCTATCATCTAAACATAGGACGCCTCTTTGTCCAGCAGTCTTCAAAGTTTTAATAAAGGCCTTGCCTGGCCCTGAATGGGCCAGCTGACAGGGGGCTAGCGCCACCACTGCTAACTGAGAGCCAAGCCGATATAGGCCAGGCAGGTCTGTGTCCTCGGGACCTGTTGTTGCCAGGAGTACTGGGACATGACTGACTGTTAGAGAAGGCCTTTCTTTTCTTTTTTGCTTCTTAGTACAGTGTGGACCATGACCACAAAGGGAGCACCTAACAATGAGGGGTCACTCTTACCAGCCCCCAACCCCAACACTTACTGAACAAAGTGGGCCTGTGGGCAGCATACAGTTTGGTTGTATTTACGAAGATAGTGTATGCACATTGGCTGGGATTCAGGCTGATGTGACAATAGCATGGGGTTGAAGACCTTACAAAGAAGGTGTGTAGTTGTTAACGTGTTAATACGCCCCCTACAGTTAACTGTAAGCCATTAGAACAGATTCCCTCTTGGCTGGTGAATCTCAGACGTCCAGTCTGTCATATCCAAGTTGCCACTTGCAGGGCAGCTGAGTCCTGCATGTTTCCTACACCACATGTTGGCATTAGCACATTCATTCATATGCACAAAGGAATACACACTATGCACTTTTATTTGTGTATTTAAACATTGTAAATCTGATGAGACGGAATAAGAGCTAATAACATTTTCCTGGAGATGACCATACATACATACATACATACCTTAATGTGTGGTGACTGCAGTCATTATACATCTCTCTGGGAATTTCCTGCTGTGTTATGTGGATTCTCATGGAGGATTTTCAGCTTGACCAGAGCAATTGATAAGGATCAGCAGCCAAAGGGAGAACCTCTTCACACCTCTCTGCCCATGATATATGAAGGAAGGATGTGTATGATATGGCCCGGACTTATGAATGGGTGGCTGAGGATGTCACAATTGACTTTTAGAGTACAGAGTACAGAGCACTGAATTGTAAGCAAGAAGGAAGGAACTAACAGCAACTACAGACATTATACATTCTCAGCAGAATTTAGTGGTAGTCATGTCACTTTGATGTAAACTTGGGGTTCAGGAGGTACTATAGCAGAACTAAGGAGTGTATCTTTAAGTTATCAAATGAGATGCAAAGAGGGAAGAAAGAAGCTGGTAGGTGTTGAACAGTAAACAGTTGTGATGAAGAGCAGAGGTTGTCAGTTTAATTTTAACAGTGGCCTGCTCTTTATCATCAACTACACATGCACACATACACCGAAACACAAACTAGTGTACTTAAGTACCATGATCCTTGGCCTTGTGCAGACATTCCTGGAGGGCCTGTATTTGTGAGAGATATACAGCTGGGTGCTCTTTCTGACCTTATGTGCCATCTACTTGGTGCCATCTGCCCAACACATGTGAGCCCATAGGCTTCTGTACTATCTTAGACTCACCTAGAGCCTAAGATGTTTGTCAACACATCCTCCATTTTGTCTCAAAATGATTTTTGCAGATAATTTCACCTTTAGGTTCCATTTTCTTATGATCCTAAAATTCATAATTATTCATAATAAAAGCTGAAGGACAAAGTACTGCCAGCAACTGTCTGACTTAACAGAAACTGTAAAACCAATATATTCTACACGTGTTTTCACTGGTCTTTGTATATTTAATGCCTGTTTCATGTTCTCAGATCCCATGTTCAGCTGCAGGCTTATTTTTAGGTGACCTTTTGCCCAAAATGCTGACAAATTTACACCCATGAGTTATTCCATGATTACAGATTACTGGCAACCGAATCACTCTGAAACTGAAAGTCATATCGGCTCACTTTATTGATATCTGTCTGTTGCAAGAATAAATTAAATGCTGTGGCACAATGTCAAAGACAGGATAATTTCTGTGTTTGTTCTGCAGAGCTGAAGTAACAGCTTTGGCAGACCCTTTGCGGTGGCAGGGGACACTTGGGGGTCCGAGGCCTACTGAGTTGTGTGAGAGGTGTTGCTGGTCCAACATGAACAGTCCACAATCGAAGATGACAGGGTGACTGTTGTCTACCACCAGACTCTCTGTGTGTGGGTGCGTGCGTGTGTGTGTGTGCGTGTGTGTGTGTGTGTGTGTATGTATGTGCGCGCAGCAGTCTTTGCATGCAGTTATGTTCTCAATTGAGCCAGCCCTCTCACGGGGCCCTGTCTCCCACATTGTCAGCTGTGATTGCTTGGGTCTGTGGCAAGAGCATATTAGAGCTGATTTGATATGACATGTTTGACATAATCTAAAGTGTGTTTTAGATGTGTTTTCAGGTAATGAGGCCTACTTTTTAAAGTTTGGGCTTTTTTTTTTTTTTTTTTTTNTTTTTTTTTTTTTTTTTTTTGTTTTGTTTTTTCTTTGGTATTTATTTCATGTGGATTTTATCGATGCTCCCCAAAAATGTTTTCATTTTCATCTAACTGTTTTAAGATTGAATTTTCCCATGACCTGTCTATGAATGGTGAGATCTTTCCTAATCCCATCTGTGCAAAAGCCTTTTACAAGACTTTACATGACCAAAGCACCATTTGGTCACATGCTTGACAAAGAGATAATGCTAAACTGCTTTCTCAGATCCACAAACACACGCCCAAAGCAATGCCCTTGAGTTAGCCATACCTCCCTAATACAAAATACCAGACAGTTAGACTAAATTAATTGGGTGGCTGACCTTGCCCCGAGTGTGTTGTTGTTTGCTGCCAGCAGAGTTGCGATGAGTGAACAAAGGATGAGAGGGGTGGGGTGGTGNAGGGGGTGTTGATGGATGGCCAGTGTTGAGCGGTGCATTTATTTACATGTCACACATTCCTCCTCCCTTCATTAAGGTAGAAATGCACTGAAGGTGAGTATAAGCGAGGAGACAGAGAGAGACACCTGTTGTGAAAGTGTGGTGGCGGTGAGGTTGTGATGGGACTGATTCATGGCATGGTGACTGCTGGGACGGTCTTCAGAGATCCCCTGTGGAGCACAGGAGAACAGCAGGAGAGGGGCGGCAGTTCTTTGGGTCTGGTGTTTGAAGTCTCCTTCCTGACTGGAGCGCAGACGTTACCCCAGGCTGGGCTCCTCTCGGGGGGTCCTGTTGGAGTGTTACCCCGGCAGCTGTCGGGCAGCTTCTTCTTCCCAGCTTATCTGTCCTGTCTGTCTCTTCTTTATGTGACAGTGTTGTGTAACCAAACACAGCACCTGGACATATCCTAAATCATTGTATGTGGAGAAAACATGAGAATAGGACCTGATCTGTGTTAACACAGCCTAGTTATGTGTACTTGTGTGTTCACTTTGTTCTGGAGTAGTTTAGCTTAATGTCAACCTTGTTGAGATATAGTACACATTGTGTCTGCAGTTACGGAGAATGGAACTTCTTATATCCTCTAATACGTGAAGTAGAAGTTGTCTTACAATTTATCTGTTCATTAGGCATTTTTTTTTTTTATTGTTTTATGTAACTATTTGAGACACATCACCACCTTTTAAAGGAGCAATATGTTCTTTCCCTCCCCACCACCACCTCACCCACCACTCCTCTCCCCACTATCAGACCGAGGCAATCCCCATCATACCATACCCCAACCCACCCTGTTCCCGCCCTGTTAAGAGGACAAAATGCAGCGTCCACGGAGCGATCCATCACTGCCACCTGTCTCCCCTTATGCCCTCTTCAGGAAACACCTTTCAGAACAGGAGATTAGAGTGCGACGGCAGAGCAGTAGAGCAATGAAAGAATGATGGAGGAGAAGGGAGTGAGGGAGGCAGACAATTCAAGGCAGAAAGACAGAAAGAAAGCTCGAGAGAGAGGAACTGGAGAGAAATTGATTGAGTAGGGACACGAGATTGATGAAGACAGGGAATGAGAAAATGGTAGAAGTAACTGTCCTTTTTTTTTTTGCTTTGTGCACCAGAGGAAGCAGTGACCAGTGGGGGGAGAGTAATCATGAAGTTGCCGATTAGGGGAACTGTTGATAGCTTCAAGTGGCCCCTTGGAACACTAGCATGTCTGTTAAGGGCTGACATGGTGTGGAACTGAAAACACACACACACGCGTCAGTTGAACTCAACCTGATGTACTTTAAAACACCATGTGAAAAAGACAGCAGTCCATATTTTTACACTGGGAACTTTAAGTCATATGGCCTAAGATTTTAAACTCCATAATAACATTCTTAAGTGTTTATGGTGTTGTGGTGTGTTGGTGTGTATTGCTGTATTATTTATTAGTTTTTTCTAAACACTAGCGCTGCAACTAAAACCTTCTTTCAGTATCACTAAATTACAAGATTATTAGTCTAAAAATGTAAAAAAAAAAAAAAAAAAAAAAAAAATTATAAATGCCCCTTTTATTTATCAGAGCCCAGGTTGGCGTTTTCATATGGGTCATTTTGTCTGACAAACAAAGAAGAAAATCCTCAGTTTTGTTACTTGAAATAGCTTAAACCAGTGGTTGTCAAACTTTTAGAACTACCTCTGCCTCCTCTGAGCAAACCAAAGAAAAACCACACAAAAATCTTGTGCCTTGAATAAATGTGTGTGGTGTTTACATAGGATGAGTTAGGCTAAGAAATGTAATTTAAAAAACTAAAACTAAAACTATTTCTGAATTAAACTAATTTCATTCGGAAATGATTTCCCCACACGAAAAAGTTTTACATAGATTACAGTATTTTGATTCTCTGCAAAATCTTGTCATCTGGCCTTTAATCATGTTTCATGAGCAGTATAAATTGCTGTTGGCCTAAACTTTCTGTTGTCTTCTGAAAGGCGTGAACGTGTCATTTTTTAGTATAGAAGATTATGCTGTATCTCACACGTTTAACAAAAAAATGTTTTCAAGTACTGAGTGCTATGCCATGCAGTCTACAGTCTGTATAGCTTTACCATAAAACCAAATAACCCATTTATGAAAGATAATAAAGTGGGCCCTCTCACAGACACAGTATGTGTCCACAGATTCTGCCTATCCAGATACCTGGCTTCTATTCAGCCAGGCCCTTAAGAAAACAAAAATGAATCACAGGCTTCTATAATTTCAGACTGTTGGACAATTTTACACATCTCTGACAGCTATAAAGTGTCGAGTTACTTTCTAGCACACATACTGTTACAAACACATGCCAACACTCAAATATATTGCAAACATGAATGCCGTTTCTCTCAGAGGTAGTATTACCTAGCTTGCCACATTAGATTAAATTCAGTATCCTCCTTTTTTATGATAGCTGAGATGTGATAAATGTAGTCATGATGCTCTGTTGTATTATCACATATTATTTGGATTTTGCGCTACAATAATGTTGTATTTAGATTACAAAAGTATAGTAATTTTGCAGCATTGTACACGTTAAAATATTTTTAAAATGTCAGACGCAATAACGCAAACAAGCATAAGACAATCTTATCTTTTCTGTTTATTAATTTATCTACATGAAGAATGTTTTTCTGTTAGTTTTCTACCTGTCAGACCAGCATGATTGCTTTAAGGCAAGCAAAGGCGTTAGATTCATTATCACCTCTATGCTAAGAGGAGCAAGATGTTTTGGCAGTGGCCTTGCAGCCGATGCTGCTAGGCTCTGTGTGTGATTTCCCACAGGTTAACCTGGGTGTCGAATTTAGCGTGGACGAAGATCTCAATCACACACATCTCTTCTCTCATCATCCCCATGGGAGGCATAAGATAGCCAGGCAGCTAACAGCTAATTTGCTACCTCGTGCTCTTTGTAGCATCTTTGGCTCATTAACTTAATGTCATTTGATACTGAGTGATAGCTTGCTGAAAAGGTCCCTCAGATAAGGGCAGGTGCTTTATCTTTTCCTCTGCTTTGCCATCTCCCAGTGACAACGTTTGAGATTTGTCACCTGTGGAGAGAAAACAGCTTAACTCACAGCAAAACAGTGAAGTTTTAACTCTGCAAAGCTAAATATTGTTTCTTTGTCTCATAATTATCACATTTTTATCAGCTTCTTTTGTCTTTTATTATCATATTAAACAATCTACCATGCAACAAATGAAGGCTTAGAAGCTAATGTGACACTCTCAACCTTTGCTTCAAAGATACAAAAGTGAGCTATGAAGAATGTACCATTTTATGAGCTCGTTTTGAGGATAGCTGTTATGCCTGCAAGAGTGAAGTTGCCCAGTCTCCTGTTCCACTGCTCCCTAGGCCACCATTTTAGGACACTAACATAAAACAATACTGACATTCAGTACACTTACATGCAGCTCAAAACTTCAATTCTGTTTCAATTAAGGCAAGCAATCTTTTAGGTTTTTTTTTTCTCAAATGTCATGCAAACACCATAATCACATGAAACACCATTGGAGTGCTCAGAGTAACTTGCGTAGATAATGCCATTGCAAATCGATTTACTCAAGCATGTAAATGATCCATTGTCATTGTAATCGGCAATTTGTGTGCATTTCATCTGCCGTGCATTTCACCTGCCATGCATTCCCTCGTAAACTGATTAAGCAACAAGTCACGTGTATTCATCAAACCGTCAAATATTAATTCAATCCATGTACACATGTTACTTCACATTTTTACTTTAATCTCAGCACAGACAAATATCAGAGCAAAGTGTGTGTAAATGATTGTCATTCTTGTCCCAAGAACACTGATTGTCATTCTTGTCACGTGTCTGTTGTGCAAGAATCACTGCTCAAGTCTTCAAGGGAAAGCGCTGGATTTTAATTGGCCCTTTATCTTGATATGTGACACACGTCTTGCGGTTAAGAACTTCTAAGTCTTAATCATCGTAGAGTGTTGCACACAAAAAAAAGCAACAAAAAAACAGAGTGACAGTAATTGCAGAAGTACACACATTTTATACACAATGAAAGGTATTGTTTGTTGTAATTATCCTCTTTTGTTGCTTTCCAGAGTTAATGACATTTGATCTCCACAAAACTTAGTTGTAATTTGTTTTAAATTTTACTGATACACAACATGAGTAAGCATGTCTTTCCAAAATTACGCTAGCACTCAGATTTCTCTGACAGATCCACATCCATACAAGAGAAACTCCTCCTTCCCAAAACTGCAACCTTCAGTACAGAATTACTACATGATTTCCCCCCCCTTAACTACATCCATGAGGTAAAAAGATGAGGAAATGCCTTTCTGTCCGCAGTCATGAATCAAACCTCATGTTACCCTGGCCTGCACTAGGCTTAAGCCTCTTTTACTTCACTCTACACTTCACTCTGTAGTTCTACTGGCAATTTTCTATATTGGGCATCATGTCTGATGAGAGCCATTAGTGAGATTGCTGTAAGACACACTGGCAATCAGCCTGCTATGACAGAGTAATATTTCTGTAACTGTTCCTTTATTATTTTCAAGGAAATAAAATTTGTTTAATATGCTAAAACCCACTTATCTGAATGAGCCAATTTTAAGATGTAGAAATGTTCTCACGTCTAGTCACAAGCATGTCTTTAAAGATGTATTTTCATTGATGATTTCTTTTTGTACTACAAAGCAAAAGAAAAACAAATGACAGAAATATACTCAGCTATGTTTCCAGCTGTCATTTATGTCAACTACTTACAAAATGAAAATCCAACAAAATCTTTTTGCAAACAAACAGCATGTGTAAAATCAGAATTAAGAGACCAAATTTTAACTTTGGTATCCCCTGTTTTTTTTTTTTTTTTTTTTTAAAAAGCATGATTTTGCAATTCACAGTCGTTTTTCAGCACTGCTGCCTTTCTTTTTGAAGAGACAGAAGACTTGTGCCAGATACCAATCACATCTCTTATGTCTCCATAGCACATGTTTGAACATATTATTATTCCAGTAAAGAAACCTATGTTTGAAAGCTCAAAAGCCATTACTTTAACAGATAGATGAATATAGCAACATTAAAGTTGTTTTATCCCCCAATTCCTGTTTAACAACCCCCACCACCAGTGGTGGGGGTTGTTAATGTCTCATGTTAGTATCGGTGCTTCGTGGCTGCATACAGAGTTATGGGGATGAGCGTAGCGAGCACGGAATGTTTTTCTGTCTGTCTGAGCCCCCCTCCCCAACAACCTTCCTCTCATCTGGATTGTTAACGCATTCTCAGGCCTCACCAGACATTTTGAAACACAACAGCAGCCACCTCGGGGGTTAACATCAGTTACGACTTAGGTGTCACACACTCCTGTGTTTAAGTAAACAGTGTGTGTCTGTGTCTGTGTGTCTGTCTGAGTGCCTCATTGCAGTATCTTCATGATCTTTAAAATCTCTTCTGTAAATAAAGTTCCACCTGACACTTTGGATGCAAATTCAGCCCCACCCTTTGAATTTAAAAGACAAAAGGGAAAATTAAGCAAACCACACTGTCACTACCTAAATGTGGGAGGAAGAAAGTGTGAGTGGCAAGAGAAACCGGAGATTCACATCACTTTTTAAAGGGAGATTAGCTTTCCTTTGCATGTCTTAGCTAGTTGAGCAGCAGGCAGTCTTCCTCACTCCTGTTGTATAACACAGTTTTCAAAGGCTTAGAGATGAGCAGTGATTTAGAAAGGATTAATCTTTAATCTGATGTCGCGATATGGGAAAGTGAAATGATATTTTACTCTCTCTTGCTCTGTTATTTGATGTGTTTTATTGTGAAATCTTCTGTAGATTTCTTAACCCAATAGCTTTTCGTTTTGCTGTCCCTCAAGGTTCTGTTTGAGGTCCCCTGGTATTTTATTTATTTATTTATTTATTTATTTATTTATTTATTTTTCCTGAAATCCTTAACCTTTGTCATTTTTCAAATCATTTTCTTCCATATAAATTCATTCCCCTGCTTATGCCTCAAGATGGTCATCATCTGCCATTGGTTTTGATTAGGTAATCTCCTCATTCAAATGATCATGTGTAGGAAGACCGTAGGTGTAAGAACAAAACCTGTAGTCAGGAAAACATTCAAGTTAAATCCATATGTAACTCATCTGGCTTTGTTATAACAGAATGTCATTATCTCAACAATCACTTATCCTTCTAAACCACACATGCCTCAATTTACCATGAAGGAAGGGAAATTATGTTTTGATTGCTGTTCCTTAGATTCATAGTAAGATGTACATACTGTATATGTGCATGAGAGCAAAGTGGTTTTACCTTCGCCACACATGCACACACAAACACACATTGCGGTGCTGTAATGGCTTTCCCAAAATGTTGTGATTTATTGTAAATGCTTTCAAGTGAGAAATCTAATGCAGCATAGTTACTAAATAAACATTTGTTGTAGAGGCCCCCTTCTCCTCCGGGACATGTTCTCTATTCCTAATTTCCCTGTACTTCTTTCTAACTCAAATTCATTCTCTTTCAGTCTGTTTCTCTGTCTGTCTTTGTCTCGTACACCCCTACACACATCTCCCCTGTGCCCAGTGAGTAAATGTGGAACCGTGTGAGCCTTCAGGAGGACTTTGAAATGAGACGTGGCTGGGACATCAGAGGACTCTGCCAGTTCAATGAAGCCTGCTTGATTTATAAGAGAGCAGGGAGTGTGTGTGTGTGTGTGTGTGNGGGGGGGGGGGGGTTGTTTCCAGAGGCACACAAGGCCACAAGGTCCTCCATTAGTACCCTGACCCCTGTTTCATGGGACCAACCACTGCATAGGAGGAGAGGGAGGAAAAGAATGGAGGGATGGATGGATGGTGAACATGGGGGGCTAGTGTGTGAGGGGGGGTCTTTCTTTCTTACCTTAGAAAGTCTGCTATTTACATTTTCACCACTGAGAAGGCAGCAGAAATTAGAAACCCTAGCTTAGTCATTTGTCAGTGGCCTGCAGAGTCTTGACTTAAATGTCTCCTGGTTGTACCTGATCCCTTGCTCAGGCCCGCTTTTGCTCCTATTTTTACGATTCTCCTCACAGTTTTACTGTCCACAATCTAATTAGCTGTGTCTTAAGCATGTGTTAAAACGCAGCGCCTTCCTGGTGTTTACTCTGTTTGCTATGCTGTAAAAATGTGTGAGGTGGCTTGTAAAAACTTGGCCACAGAGGATTAAGTACCCACTCTCCTTTTGTGGATAAGATCGCAGCATCTCTGACAAATAATGAGTTTCCGCCTCTGTAGAGCTACTGCAAAAAAAAAAAAAAAAAAANAAAAAAAAAAAAAAAAAAAAGTGATCTGATGCCCCTTTCATCAGTGTGGGGCTGATATTGCTGCTTCTCAAAGACTCCTTAAGAATAGGGAATTCAAGGAAGAAGAAATGTGCTGTTAAAAGTTAACTCATCTAGCCAAGGGTATGCCACTACAGTCCTTTATTTAATTTCCTCTGATATCCAGGATTGATGAAGATTATATCCTTGTGTCTCTCAGGCCCATCACCCCCAAGTCAGTGTGTTTGTTCATCGAGTCAGCGCCCTTCTGTCTGGCCTTGGTTCATGTCGATGTTTGCAGGCTGAATCCATAATATGGCTTTGTTCCTGCTGAGATTGTTTATGAACACTTTGTGACAGGCATGCCGGCTTTAAGCTTAAAGAGTAATAACATTATACTAAAATCTAAAGAAACATATGTTTTCAGTGTGCATTGCATTGAATTTTCCCCAATGCATCCATGTTTGGCTTGTTAGTGTGGCCCCTGGACCTGTTCATCAGAAAACCAGCCTGGTTGGAAGAGTTCTACCCAGCAAGGCCTGCCTCTTGATGTAAGCATCCTGGAATTTATTGTTTTCAGTAAACATGCCTTACACATAATCTGTCTCAGCATTACACACCACTAGTTGCCATAGGAACATAGGGTTTTCATAACACTTCAGGGGCTCCCTTAAGCATCAGGGGTCTCAATCGACCCCTGTCACACAGTTAGTTGCAGGCCCGCTTCATATTTCTAGGAATTTAGGTATGAGATGGAACATCCAGCCATGTCTTATAGGCCCAGAGAGCATTGTGGGTAATCAGAAACAGTCATAGCCGTTGTCAGGATCCATAGCAGATGATTAAACACAGCAGGTTATAAAAGCATGTCACCGGTATATTTGAGGTGATAAAAGTGAACACAGAAAGGAGCTGAGGGAGCCACAAGGAGGAGGAGACAAGAGGAAGATGGTGTAAAACGCCGTCTGACTGTGTGTCCTCTCTTGTTACCGGATGTCCTTGTGCACAAGATATCCACTCTCTCATACACACTTACTGCTGTCACTGACAGGAAAATATAAAGGGCTGGCGATGGAGAGTTGGAGATTATTGTATGCAGCTGGTGGCTGTCACAGTAAGATACTTAGCCTTCTCACCTCACCCCTCATGTTAACCCTTCAGCACACTACACTCTCAGGTTCTTTTTTAATTTGTGTTTCTGTGCCCATGATTTTCTTTCTTTAATCTTGTATCCAGGCAACTGTTTTCTTTGGTCAAACTTATCTCCACTCAGTTTATTATCAATGCAAATAGGAGGAAGTGATTAAGACCTTGGATCCTGTTTCTGGTGTGGGCTACCCATACTTCCAAGCTTGAAAAATCTTTTCCTCTGGCTTTGTAGCAGCAAGACAACAGCCATGCAATAACTGCAGCCATCACATTTGGATCCCCACCCAACCACTGCTTGTATCACTGCCCACTTTTATTTGGCTGTGCATTTCATTGCTTAGCAAACAATGTTATTAAGTTATATTAAACTTTTAAAAAATTGATTTTGGCATTGAAAATTACAGGAAAAGAAGCATGGGAAGCATATTGCAGAGCACTGGCACAAAGAGAAAGGTGGAAAGGAAAGGGTGACTAGGAAGAAGGGCATAGAAGGGAGAAGTGAGACACCCCTCGGGAGTGATCACTATCTCTCTCCTGATAAGACGGCGAGTGCCTGAAGGCCGGCTTTTCTTCCCATGACTTTTCATACCTCCCCGGGGGCAATTTGAGCCAAATTGTTCAGGATTATAGTAGCTGCTCCCTCTGGCACAGAAAGGTGGATTCCTGCAGGTGGAGATGAGGCGATGTAACACTGCTTTGGAGTCATTAGGGAACTCAATGGAGATAGAAGTAACAATACAGCACAATCAGAGGGGTGTTCCCTCAGTCTTCCAGCACAGGAAATGAATCTGTTTGTGAGAGACTTGATGATCCCCTCGATCTCCACAAATTTCTTGTGAAGCATTTGGTCTCACTTGGATGATAATAGATATTGTAATGCCAGTAAAGTAACTGAAATAGTTTTGGTTTGTTCAGTGAGTCATATAGCTTGATCACTCAGTTGTGTCAGTATGTGGTGGGGGTCTCTGTCCTGTCTGTGGTACATTTGTCACTTATGATGTTTAAACATGTAATACCATTCAAGTCAAGAGCCCGCCTTTTTGGAGAGCATTCCAGCTTATTTAACTGTAATGTCAGTGAGCCTTGAGGCTGCCTTTGTCCTGTTACCCAATATCTTATAGGCAGCAGTTGTATCACTCATGCATTCTTCATGGCCTGCATTTCGTCGAATGTATTATTTCATCATTCATAAGTTAGCAATATCAGCAATTAACAAACATGGAGCTCTCCTGCATAGTTTCCTGTGGGTGGCAGCTTCCTTTCTCAATGAAATTGTGTCACCATTTCCATTCTTGCTGAAAGAGAAAGTGTTATAATTTCCATTCTTGCTGAAAGAGAAAGTGTGACACTTTCTCTTCATGGTGTAAGAATGTGTCTTTTTTTTAGTGCTGAGTCAATTGTGACCAAGATTGTTTTACTGAGTGAATACAGAGTACAGCATATACTGATACAGCTGCAAACCATGTACCAAACTGGTGTCCAGGGAATCAAAATGAAACTTTTCCTGAGTTTAATTTCAGTACTCCTATTACTATGATATGTTATCATATCAAAAAATAACTTGGCTGAGCAGCTGAGTTACTGTTTCTTGACAAAGTTCTATAAAGGCTCGCTATCACTTTAGCACAGTGTTATCACAGGAGCTGTCTTTGGCTGTATCTGCTTTTGCTCTGAGATGCTTTGCTGACAAGGCAAGAGTGTGGTATGCTGAGGTGCTTCTGCCCCTCGCCCTTTGCCCATATGTTTTGTGTTACGCCCTAGGAGGTGCCATGCTCAGCAGCTCAGTGATGGGAGGGGATAAAGCAGGCCTCTCTGGCCCAAATGACGCATGACATGGCGCTGCGCCCCGGGCCCTTATTTATGGCTTCCCATGTCAGCGAAGGCTTGCTCCCCTGGGGAGCTCCACGGCCATTACTCGCTAACTTAGCCAGTCTTGAGTGCTCATCTCAGACCTGAGGAATACACACATACACAGCCAAGAACACACACACACACACATACCATCTGACTCAGGAATTCCAATCACTATACTGGGGATGCATGCACGCTGAGATGTATGCAGAAATCAAAATGATAACAAGACAAGAACTTTCACATACAGGATGCGCTGAAATTTCATAATATATTAGTTTCTTTAGCTGTACTGCACTTATAGTTTCTATACTGTTTCTCAGAGTCTGTAGTGGTACATATAAAGTGCTATTTCAGAGAAATCAACGTCATGTCAGGCTACAGCTAGGCCACTGTCAGCCTAACACTGCTTCTTTTATCAGTGTCTCTGATGTGGAAGAGGCTGTGAAATATGGAGAGAGAGTGAGGAAGCGATTTGGTGAGAGGATCTGAATACATTTTCTCTGTAGTAACTCAAGAATCCATGTACATATCACACCACATTAGCAAATAGACATACACTGCCAAAACACATGCACACACAGGTGTTCTCCGTGAGTTATCCGGGAATGTGCCAGTGATCCCTCTCCAGGGTTTTGATGTGGGTAGAAGGAAAAGAGAAGAATTTAGAGGAAAAGAAGGCCAAGGAGTGAGAAGAAACTGGAGAGTAGATGACAGAAGGAAAGAAGAAGAGTAAAATCAGCAAACGATAAAGCCAAAAAAAATTAAAAGAACATCAGAGAAGATGTGACGTGATGGCACAGTAATGACAAGAGGGTTAACATAGGACACATCAAAACAAACGATGAGGAGCGTACAGTGACTGGGATTTTCTCTTCCCTGGCATCTCATATTTCTTTGTGCTTTGGGGAGTGAGTGCATCAGAGAGGGTACCGTCAGGGTTTTATGTGGCCTTTTGAAAACAGAACAAGTCCTCTGCAAACAATATGTCCAGTTTCAGACCTTCTCTGACAACAGGGTGCTCTTTTTTCCTAAGTCCTGTCTGCTGCCTGTAAAACTCACCATTTGAAATCCGCTCTGTTCATTGTTTAGTCTAGCAGACATCCCTTAGATCATCTTCATCAGCAGCCACCCTGCATCTCCTTGTTCTGTGTCCTCCCACTCAGCACCAGTTCCTTGGCATCAGAACCGTCCACCCGACGATAATCAGACTCTTTCTTATGTTGTTACAACCTGACAGTGACTGTGTTATTGCAGAATGAGAGCATGAATGGCAATTGTACAGTTGAGCAAACAAAAGCGAGTAGTTTGGGTTACGGTCCATCCACCCCAGCGTCGTCTCAAGTTCTAAGAAGAAACCATTCAGCAAGTAGTTGTGAAAGAATCCTGTGGTTTGTGTGTATATAAGTGTATACGTGTGCATGTGTGTACTTATGCATGTGCACATGCGTGCATTTGAGTGCACCTGCAGAGTGGTCTACAGTCCTCCCTTCAGAGCTGCTTTTTTGTCCTGCCAAAGACCACAAGAGGAATCTGCCTGTGCCATAGATGTAATTGAGGAGAAAACCAAGCATTCCATCTCTCCTGCCTCCTTGCTTCCTTGTATGATCTGGATGTCCAAACACATGAGAAAGACAATGACAAAGGATCAAAGGAGAGATGGAAGACTGCTTCTGATGGTCTTGGCTAGACCTTGAGATTAGGGAAGGATTGGGTTAGTCCAGATGGACTATGCAGAGCCAGAGAAAACCCTGGGAATCTGAACCTGCCTGGTAAAGGGGTAAACACTGTCCTCTGAGACTGGGTCACTGGGTTAAACCTGAAGATGATGCTTGTGCTTTCATCTGGCCTCCAGCACAGCAGAGGACTGGAGCTGAGATCTGATAAAGCCAAGAGAACAGGCAACCTTGACTAACATCTCCCTTTCTTCTTCTCTGGATCTTCCAAACTTAACATTGTGAGTGTAAGAGAGCGAGTGTGAGAGAGAGAGAGAGAGAGAGAGAGAGAGAGAGAGAGAGCATGCTAGTATGTGAGACTGAGTAATATGCTGGTGGTCTTCACCTCATTAGGACCTCCCTGGTGTCTTTGATGGCCACTAAGGGCCAGAGGGATAAGTGATGGAGATGAAATTATTGAGTCCCATCCTCCCTCCCTTTCTCACTAAACATTATTTTCTTTGTTTTCTGCTCCTTTTCCATCTTAGCTTCTCTTGTTGCTCCACCATCATTTTTACACCTTTTCACCTCTGCCAGCTCCCACTAAAATGTCTTTGTTGTCTCACGAGATCCCAGTAGTCCACCAGTGAGTTCTGACACAAGGGTCTGATTTGTCAGAGTTGATGTGATCCAGTGATCCATCAGACCCATCAGGCCAATGCCAGAGACTCCCGGGAGACTGGGCCTTTGTTTAGTTAAGCCGCTGAAGGAAGCGTAGACTCTGTCAGGAAAGCCATTAAGAGCTCAGCAGGCCCAGAAAAATGAGCCGCCCTTGTCACTCCACATCAGGAGCTCAACCACAGTCGCAGATCTTCCTCAGACCCCATGACAGTCGATCGCTGTTTATCCAAGCCTTTGAACTAGGGACAGCTGGATAGATAGACGAATGAGTCAGTGTGTGAAGTGGCAGCCGAGGCTGTTGTATGGTTCATGGGGAGTTCCAGACTTATCATAATTAAGTGGGGGTGAGCAGAGAGGATAGGTGAAGGGTTCTTCTAAGATGACCAAGGCTGAATTGACTAATTTCTTTCTCTTTAAACTTGCATCTGTTGAAAATTCACAGAAATGTCCAACTCACACCAGTTCCAGCTAACACTCTCTCTCTCTTCTCTCTCTCTCTCTCTCTCTCTTTCTCTTTTACTCTGTATCCTCCCTATGACAAAGACAGAACACTTCCATCTTGTGTGTCACAGCCTCAGACTAAACATACTCCTCTGGTGTTGACGCATCAGTGCAGCGGCTGCCTCTGGCGATGGCCAACTTATCTCATTAGAAAAATAATGATTTCCGTGGATGTTCCCACAGATAGGCTCAGTATTTGTCTTAGGGTCCTTCATGGAGCTGCGGGGTCCAGGGATTGGCTGCCTCCACCCTTATGCCTGCTTGTCGTATATCAGCGGCACTGCCACCTTCAAGCCCCTGATTTATGGCTGTTTATCTCCAGTCATCCCCCTCCAACAGATGGGTCTTGGGTATTTACACAGGGAGAGAAAGATCCCAAACCGAATGAATTAATACAACAAGCAAGCGGTGAACACGGGGAAGTTGGATGTGATTACAATTTATCGGTCTTTAGAGAGAATGGAGATTGATTGGACTGTCCTTGTCGCTGATCAAGTGTCCCAGGATAATCTGTCTCTAAGGTTTTTCCTTATCTTAATGATGCTTTCCTCTTCAGTAGCTTGGACAGTCGTGGTCATGGTGAGATGACATAATTGTACTTCCTACATATGGAAAGCATGTAAATGTTACATTAAAAGCGCCCTGGTATGATGTATGTTTATTAACAGTGAAATTGTGAAAACATTCCTTCAGCTGTCAGGGTTGTCACATTAAATCTCTTAAATCCTCCCTGCAAGTATATTCAAGCTCTAAATCTCACTGGTTGTCAGATCTTGAGCAAAAATAACATTGTGCCATAAATTTTCTGTTACAGGCTAACTGGGGCTTCAGGTGATTTCTGAGCCTCAGGAGAACGGCCTTAAGTAATGGCCAACAGTTTGTCAATTTTCCAAAACAGTCTGACTATATTGTTGCAGGAGTTGCAGTACCTGTAAGCAGAGATTTCTTTCTCCGTTTGATGGATACAAACCAGACTATGACCCTTGCACCTGTCAGTCGTAAATTAGGACTCCTGGTTTACGTTTCTCAAAATCTGAAATTAGACGCACTAATACGCAATGCAGGATTCATATTTTCTCTGGATTTAGGCATGCTAAACATGTTTTCTCTCAGAGCGAAAGACATCTCAATGTATTGCAAACATTGTTAGGAGCTCCCAGTTGAATATTCCGATGAGGGGAATGACCAGTCATCACATATCACTCATCTACTGAGCACACCCACTAAAACCTTATCTTGACTCTAATTAACCAGTGCTGGAGTTTCAGAGATGCAGATTAGTTGTGACAACACTGGTCTCTGTGGAAAGTAGCAAACTAGGAAGTCATGGAAAAAGTTTTCATGATTCTTTTTTTTCAGCTGGTTTGTTTTTAATTGTAATAATTTATTCTGAACTCAAATTTATTGACTAAATGTCTACAGTTGTAAACATAGCAGAGTTTAATGTCCTAAGCATGAGGAGCTCATGTTCCTTGTTCCAAACCAATGTGTAATTGTCCAATTAAAAGTCAGTACCCTTGTAAAATTATTACACAAATGCAATAATAATGGATTGCAGCTTCAAATTTAAAAACAGAATTAAAATGACTGAATACATCACTAACCAACTTCTTTGATATGTGGCACTGATCATGCACACTGTGGTGTGTTAATGGTTTAATGTTAATACACATACAATACACAATTACCCAAGGAGGTGAATTGCACTTTTGTATTATAAAATACAATTTAATTTAATACAGCTATCAGCTGAAACTTCTTCTTGCTCAACATATTGAATTAGAAACTTTAAGGAGGGGAATATTTCTTTCCCCCATCGTGCATATAAATATGTTAGAGCATAACTCCTAATATCTACTTCATTTGAAAAGGTTGCATCATTACTTACTAAATAGGAAAGACCTACAGTGGTCTGTGTTTAGTCACGCCATTTTCCCTCATGTACAAGCACACAAACACACAACTACACAGTGACACACATCCTTAGTCTGACATAATCAGAATTTTTCTGCTTTATATAGGGTCTTGTATTCTCTCTCTCTCTCTCTCTCTCTCTCTTTCTTGCTTTCCCCCCTCTGCTCCTCACATAGATGGTTGGTATGAATGGAGGAGGGGAAGAGCTGGAGATGTTAAATGTGTTCCAATATGCAGAGGCAGAGCCAGTGGTGTCAGCTCAACTGGGAGATATATGCCCCAGCTACCCCCTCCGCTCCAACGTAGCCCACAGAGAGAGAGAGAGAGACAGAGAGAGAGAGAGAGAGAGAGAGAGAGAGCATCTGGAGTCAATCTTTAGGATGGAGGAAGGATCCGTGTCAGGATTGGACCTGCAGCCTGGTTAAAATCAGATCAGATCAGCCCTGCCCAGCTCATCTTGGCACACTTAAACCCTGTCAGACATGCACAAGTTTCCCAGAAGTGGTTTCTGTTTGTGACATTAATTGTATTTGGTAATGATGACTTAACTCGGTGGTTGTCCAACAAGTCTCACTCTTTTGGTGTCTTTGCATTGGCAAATCGTTTCATCAGTTTCTTTTTTTTTTTTTTTTTTTNTTTTTTTTTACTTCCCAAGCCTGCTTCACATTCTACACTTCACCCCTTGACTTTCACACACGACGCACACATTACACCAGCTTCTCTTGACTGATTCAGGTGGAATGAAATACGACTTAAGGTGACATTGGTTTTTCAGATCCTTTGCAGACCAGACCCCCCCCCCCCCCCCCCNCCCCCCCTCACAACACCAGCAGTCCTTCTTGCTGGCACAGACAGATGGGGGGGGGTATGAGATGAGCAGGAAGGAAATGACATCATGGCATTGTAGATCCAGGCTTGGCACAGGGCACCAAGCTGCATATTGTGAATACATGAAAATGCAGATGAGATATAGTTCTTTTTATTTATTTATTTATTTATTTATTTATTTATTGATTGATTGATTGATTTATTTATTTTTAATGACAAGTTATTATATTGCTTAGCATGGCTGGTTGTGATTATGAATTAAACTTGATGGAGACACTGATAGAACATTTTGGAGTTGAAAAATGTTTTTCAGTTACAGTGCTAAAAGCCACAGAATTGAGCATAATTAAGTCATATTTTTGTATGAAATTTACTGATGCTTAATTCTTACATTTTGTGGTGTCGTTATACAGTGTATTTATGTTAATTTTTAGTTTGCCCTTGTACTTTTTACACTGTGGTGGCACAAAACCATAACCAGACAAAATTTTATTATGCGTGTTGTGTTTCAAATTCTATAATTTATAGGTATTTCGGACCTGCAGCTATTTGCTTAGCAGTTCTCATCAGGATTACAGTTGTCTCTCTGATTGACTCGGAAAATACAGAGCAGCCAAAACACAAAGTGGAAATGTTAACTTAATAATGCTAGATAAACAGTCAGAGAAGAGCAGCCAAAGAAAACAGAGAGAGAAGGGAAAGTGTCCTGCTGGCATCAGGTTTCCCAGCGTAAGTGTTATTTGAAAAGCAGCTGAAGGGTGACACTCACACTCCTCCCACCCAATCTCCCCTCTCTTGCTCCCTCCCACCCTCCTCCTTCACTCACTTGACCATCTGTTGTTTTCTCTCTCTCTCTTCTCAGGCTGCTCTAAGTGCCTTGAAACAGCTGTCGGAGCAGGGACTGGACCCGGTGGATGGCCCCATCAAGGTATGGTAGGACATGGATCACACCATGTAGGAGATTGAATCAAAATGTCATCTTGCTGAGGTGTGTGCATACATGTACTGTATCAGTCTGGTTTCTTGCAAATCCTGGCCCATCAGCAGCTCCCTCCCCACCCAACATGTCCAACATTCCCGCTCGGCATTTTCTCCCATTTACGAGCAGCGGTAGGCGTACACATTTACATGTAGCACATCGCTCTGTCCTGTCAGTGCTCAATGCTTTGCATGATGGCTGTCAGCAAGGCTCGATCACAACTGCCACAGAAAAGAGGAACCTCTTCACGCCTCCCCTCCCCTCCTTTACCCTCATCTCCTGTCTCCTCCGTGATGAGGAAGGAAGGAGGAAGAACAACAGCGGAGAATGAAGTTGGAAAGTGGGAACGCTGGGGGGGGTTCTGGAATCAGGAGGAAATCACTGTCAAGCATTTTTGGAGTATTTTCATAGTAGGTGTGCCCTGGGAAAAGTTTAGGCAGGGCTGTTTTCTTACAGCCTCTTGTCTCCTTCAGAGCTAAAGAGGAAGGGAAAAAAGAGAGGAAAGACAACGCAAGCATTATAAGAGCTTCATTTACGTCACCATCAGAGATGAGGGTCAAGCATGGCAGCACTTGGACCACATACTTTTCACCTGAGCAGTTAATGAATCAGCACTCATTTATCGCTTTCTTTTCCTGTCACTGATTCACTGGTCAAATAACTTATTCAGCGTCTGGAATCACAACTGCAGGATGTTCAGTCTCACTTCAACCAGTTCACAGGAAGATTTCAATTACTTTGTCTTTTAAAAGCATCATAAACAAATACAACTAGATCACTTAGAACAGAATATTGGCACCATTGCGGGACTCCTCGGACAAAATGTGTCCTAACACGGTTTAATTTGTCTTTGCAGAGCAGCGAAGCTTGTGGGAGGGAGGACGGACACTAAACAGACTAACTCAGGCACCACCACTCAGGTCTGCAAGGATTCAAAGGCTGTCATCTAGGAGCTGACGACCCCCAACCCCTCCTCAGCACACGCGAACCTTACAGACCCCAACCCACAGTGTCCCNTCTCCCCCCCAACCCCCTCCAACCCCTATCCCATGATTGCCACTGTATCCTGCAAAACCTGTCAACATGCAATAGGGTGGATGTGCACCGAGAAATGACCGCCTAAAACACCATTACCCGAGTCTATGTGAAGACAACGCTATCTAAACGTGTTTATTGATGATTTCAGTAAAATTTAGAGGACAAAAAAAAAAAAAGNAAAAAAAAAAAAAAGTGAAATTCAAGCTAATGAGAAAAATGCATGGTACTGTATCAAATCAAGGGAAATCCAAAGTGAATATACTGCATAGACCAATTTCCCTTTGGATCAATGTGTTTTGGTATGGTTAAAAACAAATATGTACATCATGCCATTGAGATACAAAAGAAACATTTTAGGGGAGAAACCAACTTGCGTACAGTAGCTTATTTTTTCGGGGGGTATTCCGTTCCTATTTTATTCCTTCTGTTATTTTATTAATCTAACAATGCTTGAGTACTGTATTTAAAATTAACCAATGCCAGTGCTGTGAAAGTTGTAGTTGTTGTCTTCATATATAGTCACCCAGCTTACCTTGTATGCTGACATAAAAAAAAAGAGTTCATCTATCTATATGGATGTGTATGACTTGCAAGAGTATCATATAGTGAAAAATAACACAAAAGTTTTTTTCATGTGGACGAAAAGGACAAAACTGGTGTTAGCAGTAATCAGTAGAAATGTGACCATCCAGGAGTGAAGGTTGGATGAACTTCTCGCTCCTGAAGGTCTACCTGTCCCATTTTAACATGACCCCACACTGGCACAGCATCACTGGAACACCTGACTAGCAGCAGGGAAAAGGCCAGTACACTCGTATGTTTTAGCCTGAAAAAGAGGCCAGTTGCGTTTGACAGTGGCTAGTTTTTATGCGCACATCATGCCAGTGAAGTTCACCCTCCGGAATGTCGACCGCGTGTCCTCCAGTGAGTGAAAATCACATTCCAGTGATTTTGTTTCAGTGGATCGCCCCNACAGTTTTGTCGATCACATCTACACCCATTGTGTGTGTTGTATTGACCCGCCGAGGCATCAACTGAGTGCTTTTAATGCCTGCATACTGGAGTGCATCTTTTGAGTGGAAAGAGCCTGAGTCTGATTAGCAGACTCCTTCCCCTCAAAAGCCACTTTGAGTTTGAATCGCTTGTTCACTGACATTGCGGATGTGTCTTCTTCTTCGTTGTGAATGTGTAATAAGGCAGTTTCTGTTACTGAAATGCAGTAAAAACACCTCAGTTCATGTGGAAAAAAAAAATAGTTTCCGTCTCTTGTTTTCTCCAAATTACAGCAGTTGCAGTTACCACTATTTTATCATCATTATTAAATCAAGGCTTCACACTTTTTCTAAAGGCATCAGCTGGAAAGTGAATTTCCTCCATGCAAGTGAAAATGAGAAACATGTAAATTGCATAAACTGGAGCATCATGTTGCAGAATAAATGCTGACAAGGTGTTCCCAATGCCATCTGCTGATGATGACACTCTGAAGGCACTTTTGGAAAAGTTTTTTGCACCTGAAAACTACGCCCTGGTTTAATTCTCAAGTCAGACCCCAACTGAGCTTTTACTCAAGTTAAATTAAAGAATAGTTCTCAAATAATACATTATTAAAAAAAAAAAAAAAANTTAAAAAAAAAAAAAAAACACTCCTAGACACTGAAATTATTTCATCAATTTTCACTGCCACTGCATGACTGACTATAAAGTGTATTCATTTTCTGATTCTAGCAGCATTTACCACCATCACCATTACTACAACACAAACATTAATACACACCTGCCCACCTAGAGGAAATGGACTGACTGAAGAAAAGCAAAAATGTGATATATTTGCCTTCATCCAGAGATTGCGCTGAACCTGATTCTTAAAAACTGAGTGTTGCTTTCAGGTGCGCATTAATTCGTTATCTCCTAACATTACTATTATACAGCCTGTTATTACTCAAAAAAATAAATGCAGAATGTTCTTTATCATCTGACGACTAACCCCAGTCACGAGATGCATTTAGGGACGTAGCTCACCCTGATTTCTTTCATAACTCAGTAGCATCATTCCCATACTTCACACAAACAGCCCCCTGTGCTCCTTCCAGGATCACCCTGCTGCTTCATTAACACCGTTTCATATGTTGCTGTGCAATAACAAATCCCCAAAGACAGAGGTGACAAAGAAGCTGCTTCACGATTTCACTTGTGCTGTTTGAAGATCCAAGAACTTTGTGAATAACTAACTACAGAATTTCCAAAGTCATGACATTCCATTAATTAATACTAAAGACAAACTTGGTTCTGAAACAGTTTTCATTACTTAATTAATGAAAAATGCAGTTTGTGTTTCGTCAAAGACAACCACTTAATTTTTAACTAAGTCTCAGACGCCGTGTCTGTTATTAACCAGCTTATCTGTAAAGTGGTGATAGAGAACTTACAACCTTTACATAGGTAAATACCACGATGAAAGAATTCTCGATTACAACTCTAAAAGTGAAAGTAAAAAAAAAAAGTTTCAGCAGTAAAATATTAATTTGAATTAACATGTACCTGGTAAATATTAATATAATCAAAATCTCCCAAATTAGAGATGCAGTAGTTTCCATTTTATATTATAAGCATATATATTTATGAAAAATATGGATTAAACTCATAAAAATCCCCAAAATTGAATATGAAATTTTTCACCCAGAAATGAAGTTTTAGTGTTTAGTAAAGTCTGCAACTTTTGAAAAAATGCCTAAAATACACTAAAACAAATCTGACAACAGCAATATGCCATGAAATGTAAAATCAGAACATGGAAAGTAACTAATAATTAGTCACCAGATCAGTATAGAAAGCAGGACTACAATATTTTCCTCTGAAATGAGTGGAGTTGAAATAGAAAGTAGACAAAATGAAAATACTTATGTATAGAACAGTACTTTGAATAAATGCACTTAGTTACTTTCATCCCCATTGACTACCTCTATCGTATCTTACTTGACCTTTACTAATGTTCTACCTGTCAATGTACACCTGTGCTATGCCCTTATATAGCAGCACACACACACAGACACACAGGCAGACCGCAGCATCAAATCCACTGTGCTCTTGCTATTTAGATGAATGAGAAATGTGGACAGCAGCCGTCTAATTCAAATTCACTGAGTAATGGACTCGGCTGGCAGCTACATCTGCTAGCCACTGGGAAGCATCAAGGCTGTTCACACACATTAGCAGCAGATATCTGTTCCAGAAGCTTGTTCAGGTAGTGGCGGACCAGCTTGAGCCCACTTTAGAGCTGAGATGAATTACTCCGCTCCGGCTAGCCAATATGGGAAGTGAACCTTGGAGCCCAAAATAGAAGAAAATCAATGGGCTGTGGGGCTTGTCCGTGCCATGCAAAAGCAAATGCAGGAGGTATTGATTTTTCCATCTGAATTATGTGCCATCGACCCCCTTGAAGTCCTCTAAATTAGAGCTGTATTAACAGCAAGATAAAAGACTGAGGGGGATCCTATAGATGCTGATCTATGTCCAAAATCTTAATCGTTTTCTTTCTTTCTTGAGTCAAAAGCATTTTTGTGGTCAGTGTATCCTTGGCCAGATCTGATCCAGGCCTTTTCCTTCAGCTTCACGCAAAGAAGCCTGTTTGAACTATGCTGAGCACTAACAGTAGCTAGAAGCGGCTGTAGAGGCGCTGATTGCTTCTGTACACCAAGGGATCCAATCTGTCAGTACGACTCTCCCTCATATTAGAACTAATCTGCCACTGAGCAACTTTATCCAACCTGATTAGTCACGGCAGAGGAGCTTTATACGCTGCAGGCTGAAGACTGACATCTCCACACTCCTCTGCAAGTGAGGAGACTCAGGAAGGACGAGCTAACTGAATGTCTAGAGGACGGTTGTATTTTCCGAGAAATCAATTCGTTCTGTGAAATTCATGATTGTCTATGATGATTGTCTGTTGAACTGATACTGTAGATGAGTGGAGGAAAACCATCCTAGATGAGTTTTTCTACATCTTAGAACTCCACTCAGTCAGTACATCATTGTACATCACGTGTCAGCACCTTAATCGAAATCGCCACTTTGGTGTAATCAAACTGTCAGACCTAGATTGTACAGTTGAAAGTTGATTTATTCATGTCTTTCATCTTTACAGTCGGTGCACATGCATACATGCATTTCACACAGAGGTTCATTGATGTAATCTTATTAATTCCATCCATGTATACCTCTTACTCTACATTTTTGCCTTAATTGCATATTAAATGGCTCAAACCTAATCTGTTCTTGTGAGCTGTCTTCTGCACCATGGACGCCTTTCAGGACATGGATTTTCTGTGTCCCACTCATATCTCACACATGGATTGGCATTTTCTGTATTTAAGCCATGTGTTCTCTGCACTGTCAGTAATTACACACAAGCCTGAGTCGATATTCTATGACTCATCTTGAATCGAAGATCTGTAATAACAAAAGGCCTTAAATGAGTCTAAATGCCTGAAACGCACGTCTCCCTTCCTCTGATCCAGATTTATAAATTATTAATGTGGAGCACGGTGCAAACAGCTCAGCAGTTTGCGCATGTGAGACCAAATCTAACTCATGACTTAATAATCTGACAGTTTGGTGCTGCACTTTAGAGAATTTTGTTTTTATTTCCCTCCTTTAGGGAAGTTAGCAGGTCAGGAGTCACATACAGCTATATAACAGCTTCAAGGGAGGTGGGGGAATTTGTTGTTTTGCTACCAGACTCCTTGGCAAAAGCAGATTCTTGCCAAAACAGGGTAGTACAGCTAGTATGCAATCAAAAACTAATAATTGAGATCATTTATTAAATTATGATTCCTGATGTTAACCTTTCTATAATTCAAAACAACCTCCTATCCTCTCATATTCATGTGACCAAACTGTATCTAACTGTAGTTTACTGTATAACGCTGGCCGTTGTCCCACATTCATTGACCTTGAATGACTTTTTCTACCTCTCAGACTAAACTTTCCTTTTCAAAGTCGCATGTTTGGTTACGCTCTACCTACATTATTGATTTACAAAGAAAATGGCTCTTGCCCTCTTTAGCCAACACCCACATCTAAAGGCTGAGTCACACAGTGACACAATGTGGGAGGACTGTGATACTGATCCTCGTCAAAAGAGGAGTCCTAAGGAGGAAAAAGGACTGGGTGGGTGTCATCCGAACAATGGAAACTGAGTCCAAGAAGTTCATTAAGATCCTCTTTCCTGTCAGTCACTATGATTATTCACAGAATTCAGAGTAACATACAGAAATAGACATTCAGCAGACTGTCATTTGACTAAAGAGGTGCTTTCTGATGAGTAATTGTTCCGTTTTCACTTTGGAATTTAGCAGCCAGTAATAACACAGCACTTAATAATCTAAATCACTTTATTAATTTAAGTTAGGTAGAGACACTAAACATTGGAACCACATGTGCTCTGCTATGGAGCAGTTTTCAGAAAATTACAAAAACAGGCTTATGTCATACTGTCAAAAATGGCAAAAATTAAGAGGTAGAGAATTTAGGCTCATCACTGTGACTGAAGGAATGATGCCTATTGGAATGTAGTTGAAATTCAAAAACTTTTTTCTTCCCCGAAGTTCATAAAATATTCATACATCAAATGTGGAGACAGTCATTTTGGGATACTGGGTAATTCACAATATTACATTTAAAACATTTACATTTCACTTTAACTGGACAAGGTGGACAACGGACAGGAAAGCGAATGTGTGAATGTCTTGATACATCTCCCTCAACCACACATTAGTGTTGGGACAGCGGGTTGCCTGGTTATTTTCAGTATATTGTTAACAGATGAATTTATGATATAAACACCACAGATCTTTTAAAAAAAAAAAAAAAAAANTAAAAAAAAAAAAAAAAAATGAGAGAACAAATTTTATTTCCTCTCAGTTTCTCCCAAAGCAGTACATTCTGAATGTGTCACATATTAATTCAACCCAGGACGTGGACTCCCAAATTCACTTTGATTCTAGAGGTTAGTCAATATAGACCTGAAATATAAGGACCATTAAGGGACAGTAAATCCCATTACACACAGTACGCTTACATGCATACTATACTCTGATTTTTGTCTGTACTGCGACGAAGGCAAAAATGGAATTAATAGGATTCTGTTCACTGCATGGATATGACTCCTCAATCAGCTTATGAGAGGAAGTGAGCCAGGCATGGAAATGCATGTGGAAGATGCTTACATTGACTAAGCCGATGGATAATTAACGTGCTTGGAACAAAATTATTTGCTATTGAATCATCTAGGTCCGTTACTTGCAGAACTTCAACATCGATTTATGCCGGTTTCTATCTGTTTCTGGTGTTTACATGATGTCTGAAAATCAATTTATTACCTTAATCGGAGAAGACTCAAAGTTTTCACATGCATGTAAACCTACTGAGCGAAAACTGATGTGAAGATTTAAGTCAGCCATTTGGAATGTGAAGACTTCATTATCAACACAAATGCTACATGTCCGTAACAAAAAATAAAAAAAAAAAAAAAAANAAAAAAAAAAAAAAAAAAAGAACAATAACGGAATACAGTGAACTTAAAATTGTGAAATCTCATTTTGTATAATTATCCAACAGAAAGGTTTTATTAGCGGATTGATTTCCTGACTGATTGAAAAAGAGCCTCTGTGTGTGAAATGCTGCATTGAACTGTTCCTACACAGAATGCTGGCAGTGTCGAGAAAAGAAAAAAAAAAAAAATCAGTAATTACAGTGCATGTCTACAAAAAACAAAGTGAAAAAACAAAAGACTTTTACTATTTGTACAGTAACATACTGTATATTTCCACAGACACTAGATAAGGCTGGTGACTACATTATGTAAATAGTTAATTAATGGATACCTTCTCTGTAGGATTTCAAAACTAGTGACACAGTATATAGATGTTGGTTTCTTTAAACAAACTTTAAAAAAAAAAAAGACAAAACAAAGTCAAATAAATCTTTTGTGTAGTACACAGCTTTCTTTGTTCCAGAGGAACAATATGGTAAACCTTTGCATTTGCTCAATGCAAGTGCACCAGTCAAGATTCAGTCTTTTCTTCTTTCCGTCTTCCCCATTTCCATCCTCAGTGGTTGTATCCTTATGCTTGCAGGTTTATGTGTGCCCCTGTTCCTGTTGCAAACAGCGCCCCCTAGATCCCATTCTTAGCCTCATTGTTGTTCATGGCCTCCTTTCTCTGAGCTAGGAAGGGGTACATGCACTTGTCAGCACCCAGGAACCGGTACATGCACACAATGGCCTCGAAGGGCAGGATGCTGCAAGGACAGGACACAGATGAGATTAGTGACACAAGATACTCCTGTGTGGCTTAGTGAGAGCTGACAGAGCGAGACAATGTGGGAAAGGAAACAGTGAGAAATGATAGAGAGATAAAAATCTATAGGAATTTGAAAGAAAAGGGGATTTGGGAATGTAAGAGGCAGCTCACCTTTTCATGAAGTTGACCATATAGATGATCCGAGGTGTACAGATCATGGGCTGGTCAGTGAGGATGGCCCTCATGGCCTGTTTCACACAGAATTCCGGCTTCAGAGGAGGCAGAAAAGGCTCGATCTCTTTCCTGAATGAAGGGAAAGTTATCGCAGGTCAGATTTTTCACAGTCAATGGAAGCAAAGATTTGATGCATTGGAGGTATTTGATAATTGTGTCTATAGTCAGATTGCTCCAAAGCACTCAGGCTCTCAAAAGCCAAAGAACATGCCATCTGCAGACTGTAACCATCAAACAAAGTGAGGACTGTTACAGTGGTGTGGGGGGGGGGGGGGGNGTTTCATCCAGGTGCACCTGTTTGAGGTTTTCTCCTGGGAAAGTCACCGTCTTTGTTTAAATGAAACACTGACCAATGGGCATGGAAATGATTTTATAATATCCGTGGATCACACACAAATCATTAGCTGCTCCTTTGAAGTTTAAATTGTGTTTGTGAGGCAGTTTAATATGGTGAAAATTAGAGATAGCAAAGTCATCCCAGGTGCATGAAAGCCTTTAAAAGAACTGAGCTAACCTTATCCTGCAGCCTTTGAACATTCCTGTGTCGACCAAGTAAGGGCACACCAGCGTCATGTTGATGCCATCTTTCTCCAAGGCCTTCAGCTCATGGCTCAGCGACTCGTGGAACCCAATGGCACCAAACTTGCTGGCGCAGTAATCCTGGGGGAATAATGAGAACAGGTTAGCCCTGTAAAACTCTGCCCCGGCCCGCACCCAGGGACCAGAGAGAGCATTATCAAACATGCCCCACAGCCACAGAGGTTTCTCCTTGCTGTTAATGATACTGCTACAAAACCCTAGCAAGCCTGTCCTCTGCTCTTTGGTTTCATTAGCATTCTTCTCTGGTGCATCAGGAGACCGCGTAGCTTGGAGGGAAGGTTTTGATGTGGTTTGCGGTGGAAATAATGTTTTAAAAAAAAGACTTGGGCAAACACAGATGCATGTCGACAAACACGGGGCGGATAAAGAGATTTGACTGCCCACATGACAGGCCAGGTCCTGCTGCCAGCTTAGATCCCCTGAAATTAATGCGCAGGTCTGAAATCACATTCCAGGAAGCATAATGGATCAACAAAAACTGACTACACATCAGCTCCTTTGAAGCGAGACTTAATCATTATGGATGAATGCTTGTACAACAAAAGCTCACACAGCTATAAAAACAAAGGCAAATGGACAAGTGGTCCCTATGGAATATCTGAAAATGACACCATTCTTAGCCATGGAGGATAAATGAGAGGAACTATGTACTCTAAAACATAAAAATAAAGCCTTCTAAGAGGGCTCTGATTTTTCCCTCATGCTTAAGGAGATAAATGACCCCAAATATTTTACCATGCATTAAAAAAAAAAAAAAAAAAAAAANAAAAAAAAAAAAAAACTATAGGGAGGGAAACCAAATCCTCATCCATTGAAAGCTGCTGTGACCTGAATACTGAGTGAGCCCCAAGTTGTTCACAAAGCAGTGATGAAGATGTCTCTGTCCCTTGGGGAGCTGTCAGCTCATTCTGGCCCAGGGGCCAGAGCCCAACAGGGGCCCCACACCCCTACTGCTGCAGATAGAGGAATCTATAAGAGGCTCCCCAATGCTCATCTGTGTCCCTTAATTTAATGGGTGGGGGGACAACTAGAGAGAGGAGGCCTAACCTCCCCGGGCTAAGTATGCTCACTGGCACACTGAGGTCTTTGGAGAAAAGGCACTGGTCAGGATGGTGGGAACGATGGATGTGTATGTATGCGTTGTTGTGTATGATACTAACCTCCACTCCAGCTGTGCTGAATAAACCCAGAGAGCTGGCAACCGTCACAATGTGACCATGATTCAGCTCCAGCATCTTGGGGAGAAACGCCTTGGTGGTCTGGGAGAAGGACAGAAGAGACAGAAGGGCAAGAAAAAAGAGGAAGGTTAGTTCACTTGTGCAGTTTGTCTGTGCCAAAGCCCTTTGATCCCCCTCTCTCTCTGCCCCTCTCTCTCATTCCTTCTCTCTCCATTTCTCCATCTTCTCCATGGTGATGCAGAGAGGGGCATCTGAATGAGAATTCATAACAAGTACTAAAAATCTGACTGACCACTGAAGGTGCAGCACTCGAAAATATAAAATGTAATGATGCAAGTTTGTCTTTGTTGCAGGTGTGAATTGGGTGCAGAGGGACAAGAAGGACTGAGGGTTTCCCCTCTTCAAGAAGGTATTTGCTGAAAACCACCTGTGTGTGTGTGTGTGTGTGTGTGTGTGNGTTTCCCCTCTTCAAGAAGGTATTTGCTGAAAACCACCTGTGTGTGTGTGTGTGTGTGTGTGTGTGTCGTTACTTTACAATTCTGGTCTTTTCCCACACAGATCTGGTACCCGGCGTTGGGCCTGACTCTAAAGAATTGTTGAAAACACCAATCACAGGCCTCCATTCACTCAACACTTTCAACAATACAATTCAGCCTCTTGTCTACCCATGCTGCCTTGTGCCCAGCCTGAGCGGCAGTCCGTGGAACAATCCACACACGGGAGAACAGTGAGATCAAAGTGTTTCGCCAAATGCCACGTGAGAGCCTGAGTGGTTCCACTGGCTGATCCAATGAGAAGTAGTGAGGTGGTGAGAAGAGCAACACTGGGGAGGAGATTCACAGAGAGTTGAGTGGTTACAGTTGATTAACTTGTGGATCCATTTCTCATTCTGCCTGTCTGCTGCCGTGGACACAGTATGGGCCAATCAGCAGGTGTGACATGTGACAGCAATGATAGGAACTGACCAATCACTCTCCCACTAGGAGGTCTACAAACAACCAGCAGGCCTTTTGTTGGTAGCTGCGCTGGATCTATTCAAGTCAGATGTGTGCTGCTATAGTGAAGAACAATACATCTGGCCAAACACGGTTTCATTCTAAATGTCACTGAGGATTGCAGCTTTCTGATGGTGCTTAAACAGTTTGTTAGTGTATTGTTTTTTTGTTAGCAGCTTCTAAAATGTGGAAATTAACACTTGCAAATAGCCCCATCAGCTCCATTTTCCAATAATTCTATGTATGGTCAGATAAATGAATGTTGAAGGTTTCTGTTGGTTGGTATGCAAGCCAGGCCTGAGAGATGGTTCAACCTCCTTCATAAATATTAGCTGGAGGAGAGCACAGAGCCAGAGTGAGAGTGGTACCAGGTCGTACAACCATGCAACAACTGGCCGATGAGGAAAGCCTCATTAAAACTGAACCCAGAGATTAGCCCAACTCTATCTGACCGACTGATGTCTAGTGCAATCTCTATATTTGGATTTATCTGCCAGCATGCACAGCTTAGACATCATTCTCTTTCTCCTTGTTATGCCAGCCGAATACCACTGGAAGCACTAAATCAGTTCCAGCCTGGGAAAGGCCGCTTTAAGGGACTGGCATGTGCAGAGGGAGTTTATTCTACAGCCAGGTACAAATGATCCAACTCTGCTCCAAACATCTGCACATTTTCCAGGACATAAAATTTCAAATTGCTGCAATATTCAACTCATCAAATGATGGGGGCCCAAAGAGAGGGAGAGAGAACATGAGGCCCAAGGCAAAAGCTGAGAAAGACCTCTGTGAGCCAGAATGGCAGCGGATGAGGAGGGTGTTGCGTGCAAATGAAGCATTAACAAACGATATGCCCATACCTGACTCGAGCCAAGGCTCCCCAAACCACTCCCACAGCAACTTTCAGAGAGCAGAAAATGACTTGATCTGGCATAAGACACTATGACTAAGACTAACACTCAGATGTAACTGGACAGTTTTGCTGGCTAAATGTGACCAACTGTCCCATCTCTCTCCCACCTCTCCGTGATGTCCTGCTTCTCATGGCAGTTCTGGCATGTGGGTATGACCCCTGCTGACCTCTCAGACACAAAATGTGTGAAAGCAACCAGGGGCTCGTGTCTTACATCAGAGCCACTGTAATTGGGTCTCAACGCTCCCTGTTCCGCTAAATTACCTGCTGACACAGCCAGGCCTCCTTGGCCCATATGGGGGTGCCCTATCCTGTGGCTGCAACCCCTAATTGGTGTGTACCCTCAGGAGCATTTAAGCCACACAAAGCTTCTTGCAGCTGGGGTGTCAGCCTGCATTAGTGTTTGTGTCTGACCAACAGGAATATGAACAAAATATTGGCCTTTGCGTGGGACCAGATGGCCATTTAATTGGGCTGACCTCTCCCCGGATGAGAGATAATTAAGAAGAGAGAGAGGGAGAATGCCTGGGCTTAAGTCCCCATGAAGATCACATCTGATCCTACAAGTGATCATGGAATTTGAGTGGGTTGGGTTTCGCGGTCACCAGCATGCAAGCTGTTTACTGGTCATAGTGTGGTGGCCATATTAGTTGCCAGCCTCTGCTACAATTGACTTTTCAAATTGCCCTCTGCTGGTTGAACAGCTGGAATCCAATTTACCTGGAAAACATATCAATAAGCGAGGGAGGATGCTGCATCAGTACATATCACCAAGCCACTGGAAAGTCCCAGCATTCAATTCAAGTGACTATTGATTGATAAAATACAATTCAAAGACAACATTATATGAGGCCTTGTTTTATCTTGCCCGCTGGTAGATTACTTCATAATTTTTAGATTTTGCTGATCACTTTTTGAAAAGGCTTACATGCCCAACATAGTGTCAGGTACATGCACAGGGAGAAACCCAACATGGGAGTCGCCCCGGTTAGTTCCAGTGAGCGTACAGGTGCACCAGGCCTGGGGAGGGGCCCATATAAAATCAGTCAAGTAGGACCCTTCTGCCTGGCTGCTTCCTTTCTCTGGCTACAGCAGGAATGCGGCCCGCGGAACTTGGCTCCTGTCGCCTGGCATCTTGTCAAGCTGATCCACAGACAAGAAACCAATTGTCAGATAAAGTGGGTCAGCAGTAGCTTACCATTACCCTCTCGCCTCGCCTGTGGATGAGAAGGCACTGCCTTCCTTCCTCTTTTCTTTCTTTTCCTCTCCTCATTGCCCGCCATGTCACTTTCTGGAGAGCTCTGTATTTCCACAACAAGGAGAATTATTGCTTACTGTTCAAGTGACACCTATTGAGTAACCAGTTCAAGATGCCAAGATGATGACACAGGGTGAAGGGACTACACTTTCCCAGCAGAGCTCCATAGCCCTGCATGACTAACAACAGAGAGGCTCCTCAAGCATCACTGACCACCAACTGGACTTATCAAAGCAACATCAAACAAATTAAATGTGATGAACCCCCTGCCTCATAAAAACCTAGAGGGAGTGAGGCACTGAATCAGGGCTCTGAGTTTATATATGTGTGTGTGTGGCAGAGCCGGATGAACAGAACTGGCCTTGCTGGCTCCCATGCAGTTGCACCCACTGCCTCCAAATCAGGTTGGGAGGAGTCAGAGGGGCCTGTGGAAGGAGGATAGAAAGCATGGGGTCTGAGCTGGGATGGCCTGGCAGACACACACACTTACAATTACCACCCGTTTCCTGCTCAAGTCTCCGTTCCTGCTGTATTCTCACATTACTATCCAACAAAACAAAAACTTGCATGTAAAATATTTTCTTTCTTCATTTGGACTCTGGCCTTCCCGCTCCTCATTTTTCACTCACAGTGGTGTGTTTTTGATACAAGAGGAGCACTAAAGTCTGCTTCCATGTTGCTCTGAAGAGACTGAGGTGTTCGAAGCTGGAATTACTTAGGGAAGGGTGAAAGATTTTGGGCTGACGTTGCTTAGCTGATGTCTCCCCGAGTGGCCAAAGTTATTGTGGGACCACAGGATATTTTGCCAAATAAACAACACCAGACAAGCTGAATAAGATGAAACACACATCCAGAGGAATGCACCCAATGCTATTTACATGCATCGCTAAAGAATAAAAAAAAAAAAANTAAAAAAAAAAAAAGAATGGCAAGCTTTAGACAACAGAGCAGAGAACAGTGGAGTAAAGCCTCTGTAAATGAAACGACGCACAAACTGAATGGCTTTTCATTTTTAATCCCCTATGTCAGCAAACAGTCCTCAGAAAAGAAAAACTCTTTTGCAATATTATTATAGCATCCGCGTACTATTTATAGCTTTGAAAAGCATGTACTGTACCTTTATCAATTGGATTTTAAATCCACTTTAAACATTGCACAATTAGACTATAATCTGAGTGTATTTGTGAAGTCATAAACCACAAATAAGCCATTTAAAAAAAAAACCTCCCCCAAAAAAGAAAAAAATTAGGTAAACAAAAACAAAAAAATCAAAGCTTTGTCTAATATAACACTTGCATGCACTGAGCAACTGTACCAGGATTGTATGTGTTTGTGTATGAGAGGAAAGTGGACAGGTCCCTGTTAGTCTAAGCTCTGTTCATCCAGCTTGTGTCTTTAATGAACCACATCCTCCATTCTGGCTGTCGCCATTCATTAAGCCCTTCTTTCATCAACACCCCCCCTAAAGAAACCACACTTTCCACAGAATATGGGAAAACATGAACGCAGACCCCTATTAAGAATCCCAATTTTACCACCCAACCACTGGATCCTGACTCCAAATCCTAGATCTAAACAGACGCAGAGAGGCACATGAATAGTTGTATAGAGCATCCATTAAGGCGGAAATCTGCAACCTGCCTGACTGACAAGACGAGATTTTCATGCTCAATAAAGGAGCTTCAAATCATTGTGGTTTAATGCCATCATTGAAAATGCAGCTCTTCATAAAAGGAAAACCCTCCAAATGAACACCATCCGCTTCACCAGGCGCATTGCTTTATATAAAATGACAAACATAATCACAAAATTGTTAATTCAGAGCCATGCCACGGGGATAAAAACACATTCAAGGTCACTAAACCAAACCAATTTGTGCAAAGGTAACCCTAACAAACAATGCTATTACTTCTCAGTACTGGTTCACATGTGATTGGAAATGAGGTGGGAGGAAGGGCTCGAATACAAACACTCACATTCAATCCCATCAATAAGGCTGCACTTCTCAGTGGATTCCTGACCTGGCTGCTATTGTTGTCTTGCCACACACACACACAGTATCATCTGTGAAACATTGCAGTTTATCCTACATATTCACTCCATGAAGTCCACCTTGTCTTTCAGTTAAATATTCATACTGAAAGGCCAGAGGAATTGAGCCAGAGTAAAATGTAATAGAAGACAAAACGCTGCCTGTCTGCCAACAAAATGTGGTGAGCAGGTTCCAAAGCAGATCCAAGCCACGTACAGAGCCCCCTGCTTACATCACGCTCACGCAAGTCAGACTTGTGCAGATCTGTGCAGCAAAAGAAGAGAAGAGGGGCTGACATACTATAGGGATCATCACTTATTGAAGCTGCCAAAGAGCAGCAATGTCACACAGAAAAAAACAGCTACTTTCCTTTGGCAGAACAAAACTAAGTGGAATCTGAAAATCCAAGGCAACTATTTACAGTCATATTTTCTCATCACACACACACACACATACACACTCATACAGCTGATTCTTGCATTTGGCACACTGACGGATAAGATTATGAATAGGCATGCAAGTCAGAGTGGAAACATTCCTGTGAAGCTGGCATCACAGTAAACACATTTGATAACATTGTGCTCATGGAAAACCGAGGCAGATGTTGAGTGGAAATGATGTGCCATCATATTGGAAAAATATACACACACAACTCTGATTACAGATCAAGCCCAAGTGGCTGAAGTGTCAGAATAAATACCCTGACCTGTCCTGACATTACTTTATTCTGTTCCAGTAAGCTGCATGTGAAAACTCACCCAGAAGTGTGCATGGCAGTTGACAACCATGGTGCGCTCGATCAGCTCGTCAGGACACTCCAAAATGTGATGGCCAGAGACAACACCGGCATTGTTGATCAGTATGTCAACCTCTCCCACCTCACGCTGCACCTTCTCAGCTGTGGAATACACACTCTCACGCTGCCCCACATCACACACATAGGTGTAGACTTGGGGCTGGAAAGGAGGGACCTCCTCTACACCTCCAACAGGACCTAGAGAGGAAAAGAGAGGAAGCAGAGATGATTTAATGGATCATTTAAAGTATAGTCACAGATAATAAAAGTGCAATTTGTATAATCAATGTGAGTAATGATCGGCATCTTAAAATCCTGGTAAGCTTCTTTGCCAGTTCACACATCAGGAGTTGGATTATAATGTGTGCTAAGATGTCAATGCAACATTTAACCAATTTGAAATTCATTAAAGACCACCTCAGAACTTGGATGGGACGTTCATCTGATTTTTCTGCACTAATGCATGTTTTGCAACTACATCCAACATATATGGGACTGTTTGATATTTCAATTTGATAGTTACAGCACTGTATATGAATAAAAACTAACTTTTAGTCGTAGATCACAGACTGCTGATCGTGCGTAAAACCCGATGGCATCCTAATTGCTGCAAAGAAAGCCCACTCACCGTCTTTGGGAATAGGATTGTCCAGTTCACGGTATATTTGTCGCACCATCTCTGCCGTCTCCTCGTTGCTTTGGCTGTTTATGTCCCATAACACCAGTATCGCTCGTCTCCGGGCGAACTCCTTGGCGAAGAGCCGCCCAAGTCCGCTTCCAGCCCCGGTGATCACGCACACCTGTCCCGCCACGCTCTTCTCCTTTGGCCACATAACCCATTTAGCCCCGGCCGTAACGAAAGCCCAAAGCACCTTCAGAATAACCACGAAGAACTCGGCAATAATTATCATCATCTTGACTGGTTTTGAAAGCGAAAGCGAGACAATCAGTGACTTAGAACACGCTGCGTAAAGAGCACAAAGTGTTTACCGCTTGCAACCTGTTCGCAGATAGTGGAGGGCTACGCCGATAAACTTAGATGACAGTACAGGCTGTTTGTGGCTGTTATCAAACCCAACTAACAACGTGGAAAAGCGCGACCAGAACCACAAAGTGAGTGGACTAAAGTGAAAATTTAACAGTTCAAGACAGATCAGGATGCTGCTTTGTCAGTGTCCAGCTGGCACTCGTGTGCACAGTGATTAAGAGCAGCTCCTGTGGACTATGCTCCGCTGCTCCTCTGCTTCTTATTTCCTCCACTGCTCCTCCACTCTTCTCCTAAGCCGCGTCTCACTCGCCATTTATTCAGTCCACCCATCAATGCCGGACCCAATAGGACTGAGACTTGAGCGCCTGTCAGAATGAAGCGCCGGGTCCATACATACTCTGATGTAACCTAAAAAGACTTTTAAGCCGCTGTGATCTTTCCATTCAGTATGTAAAAGGAAGAACTCGGATTGGGCCATTCTACAGCAGCTATGCGTTTTCTGTTTGGATTATTATTCATTTTAAAGCACTATAGGTTGCTATTTTGTTAAAATAATGTGATTATCAAGACACAAACCAGCATGTTTCATTTGGATTATCTTAACTAGTTTTAATAACTAGTATTAACCCAATTTAATAGTTTAAATAACCTAAGATTGAATGAATGTAGACAAGTACAATACCTGGAGCCCACACACGCAGTCAGGCCAGGTCAAGGTCCATCCACAGGACTGAAACCATGAATAACAATTATTCCCAAAATACTGTCCCCTAAATTCCCTAAATCACTTGAACTTGTTGAAGGCGGTATTTGATTTAAATAATAAATAATCTAAAATACTTCATAGTTATTTGATCCATTGCAATCTGCTAATTGCGTGAAAGTGAAAGTGGCTTGATAAGACTGCCTTTACAGAAAGACCTGTGCAATTATATGCCTCTATATGTCTCAATAGATTACAGATACTATATAGTAATTACATGTGGTTTACATTACGCTGAGTTTGTCTTAGTCCACAATCTTGCCCTATAAACACGCCTATTACAGAACACCTTGGGTTATAAACAGGGGTGCGTTCAATGTGAAAACGTTTTGCTGTTTTGCAACGTTTTCTGGTCAAACAATATGATTCTTCTAACCGGTGTACAATGTTTTGCAGCATTATGCTTCAATTTAGTAGGTCCATATGAGATGGAAAACAATTTGTTGTCCACCCACCCCTGCTTAGATAAACCTTAAGTCTTCAAATACTTAATACAAAATAAAATTAATAAAAAATAAAGCCTTGAAAGGACCCTGGAATAATAATAAAAGACCCTGAAATAATAAAGTTTTGATTTAATTAGGAATATCGAAATAAGATGAGTCACGTGAAAGTATACGTTTTGAATCAAAATAAATGTGAATTTAACATTTTTATTTGGCTTTCAAAATGATCTATTATTTTCATAACTCTAATAATGCATCAGGCTTTATGGTGTTTTACAACCTAAAGTAAACCAGATGGACTTTTTTTCTTTTTTAAGAATCAAACAGGCATTAACTCTACATTTAATATTAAATAGAAAATAATTCAAGATACAGATATGTTGAAAAAGAAGGAAACACAATATAAAGAGTAAACAAAATAAGCAAAATGAAATAATTATAAAAATTAAAAGCGGTTATTAGTCATCATATCAAGTTTTAGATTTCATAGTCAAGGCATGGAGAAAAGGTTCTAATCGTTTTCAAACGATTGATAACTTGAAGTGGACTTGTGGTGTCTTCCACTTAGGAAAGAAAACTTTCAAATCGTCTCAGATATTCTACAAAATGATACGTTGGCGGCATCTGGTGGCCTAAGAATGCATAATATCACCTGTTGCATTGAAAAGTTCATTATTGCGTCTCAGACGTTTGTTGAGCCACATTTCTTTGATAACTTTACAAAATAGTTCCCAAAAATCACCTCGACTTGTTAAAAACAGCCGTAGCGCATAACATTACTGATAATATTCCATTCAGGTGATAGGATCTAAAATGGTACAGCTGTTATGTATATCAACAAAGCAAAAGCATTATTTATGCTTTTCCCAAAGTTGCCTGCAATTCTTAAGGAATTTGAACTTCATTGAGGTTAATGTCGTTAGTAATTCTACATCTTTATTTATTGGAGATAACCATGTTAAATACAGATTTTTCAGCGTCATATATGTCAAAGAAATGGTCAGGCAGTTGAAAGGGCAGACCGCTTCTTCTTCTTTTCCTTTCGGCTTTCCCTTCAGGGGTCACCACAGCGAATCATCTGCCT